>CM021106.1:172331922-172911698 GCA_007115665.2 Sequoiadendron giganteum | reverse complement strand
TGAAGGAAATCAATCATGAGAAAAAGATGAGCTTGATTTTTGTAATAAAACTGCAATCATGTAAATTAGTATTTAAAGAAATATCTTATAAATTGCTTTTAAATATTTGATATTTATGCAATTAAGGCAAAGAAAAGGTGACCAAGATCTTTTGGTATTTGATATTTCTTTTGGGTGAAATTGGAAAAAGGAGGCAAACTAATGTTTCCATTTCTGATTTCCAACTAGTTACACCTAATTTTGAGGTTTTTCTGGGTGGACTCTTTGGAGATGGGAAATTTCTATCCTTTTGATATTTTTGAAGTTGTTTGAAGTCATCTTTTCAAGCCTTTCTCTTGATCTCGAAAATGCAGAATGAATTGCATTTTGGAGAAGTAGATTTTTCTATTTTGCACTAGTGGGCTCACTAAATGGTTATGAGTTTGAGAAATTTTGAATTTCTCTAGGGTTTAGATACCAGTTTCTTGCTCTTACACACATTTGGGCAGCTTGTAAACTTCTTTGTACTCATATTTTGAGAATTTTCACTCCTTCATTCAAAAAAATAGTAGAGTTTCCTTCCTAACTTCTTGTTTGTGCTTTGCAATAGTAATTTGATGTGTTTTGTGATTAAATCTATTGAATCCTTCTCGTGTCTTATTATTGTAGAGTGGTTTGCAAGAGCTACATTCTAATTTAGGTTGTGTCTTGTGTTCATTTTAAACCTTTGCACAAATTAATTTTGTGTCATATGTGTTGTGAGATTGTGAGAATCAAGTTTTAAAAAGGTGTTGAGAGTGGGTTATTGTCAAAATATTCTTAATGTTGGTTGATAATTCATATTAATTTTTAGGATTTCAATTATAGTTTTACCTTCTAACTCTTTCCTCTACCAGTCAGTAGGGGAGGTTCATCAACAAAGAAGTTGGTTTTCTTTGGAGGTTTATTATCATTATAGGTTACCCACAACATAAGAATGTTCCAATGTTTCAATAGATTGTTGAACTTTCAGTTTAGTTAGGTGCAAATCTAATTGAAAACAATTATCTTGGTCATGATTGAAAAGTTGACTAAAGTTGTGCACTTCATTCCTGGAAACCTTAAGGATGGATTGTTGACCCTGGCTAAGAAATGTTTACAAGAGATCTTCCATTTGCATGGAGTGTTAGAGACTATCATTTCTGATAGGGAAACATGAATGACCACAAGGTTTTGGATGACCTTGAATGCTGCATTGGGGACCAAACTGAATTTCAGCTTAGCTTATCATCCAAAGACTAACGAGCAGACAAAGAGGGTGAATCAGGTAGTCAAAGACCTCCTCTGAATGTATTGTATGGACCAACACCATAGGTGGGAAGAATATTTTCCTTTGGTAGATTTTTCTTACAAAAAATCCTATCATACATCCTTAGGAATGATACCGTTTGAAGACTTGTATGGCTGGAAGTGTCATACCCCCATCATTTGGGATTAATTGGAGGATAGGATCATAGTAGGACCTAAAATTATTAAGGAAATGGAAGAACAAATGAGGGTCATTAAGAGTAGATTGAAAGAGGTGACAGACCGACAAAAGAGTTATGCCGACAAGAACAAAACTCTTAGACATTTTGCAACAAGGGATACAATTTTCTTGAGAGTTAAACCTCATAAAAGTTCTATTGCTTTTGGAAAGTCTTCCAAGTTGGCCCCAAGATATGTGGGGCTGTTTGAAGTCTTGGAAGTGATTAACCTAGTTGCTTATAGACTAGCTCTACCACCTTCTCTAGCTTGACTTCATAATGTATTTCATGTTTCCTTGCTTAAGCCATATCATCTTGATGTGACTCATGTGCTTGATTGGCAATCCTTGCAAGTATAGGATCTAGGAGTGGTACTAGTGGAGCCAATTAAAATCCTAGATAGACATAATGTTAAGTTATGGAGAAAATATATTGCTCATTTTAAGGTCCAATGGGACATGCACTCAAAGGATAGTGCTACTTAGGAGGATACAGAAGAAATAGAATGCTCCTTTCCACATTTTATTTCTTGAGAAAGAAACTTGAATAATTTTGTTTGAAATTTTTTGGATTAAGATACTCTGATATTTCATTCTTTAAAATTTTGATTTTAAAATAGACATATATATTTTGATGTGATGTTGAAATAGACATATATATTTTGATGTGATGTTGTAATAGACATATATATTCAGATATGATGTTGAAATAGAAATATATATTTTGATGTGATGTTGAAATAGACATATATATTCTGATGTGATGTTGAAATCGACGTATACATTTTGATGTGATGTTGAAATAGACATATATATTCTGATGTGATGTTGAAATAGATGTATATAATTTGATGTGATGTTGAAATATACATATATATTCTTATATGATGATGAAATAGACATGTATGTTCAAATTTGATATGATGTTCTTTTATTTCAACTTACTAGACATCAGGATGATGTCTCTTCTAAGAGGGGAAGTATGTCATAACCCAATTTTATTGCACATTTATTATATTATGGTAAATTGAATTATTGAAGAAATTCAATAAATTGATTAAATGGAAATTTTAGAGTTTTTGAAGCATTGAATGAAAGAAGTTGACTAATGTTGACTTTATGAACTTTCAGAATATATTTTATATGTTTTTGATTGGTTAAGTAGGGAAAAGGGCCCTAACCCGAAAATTAGTACAACATGAAAAGCACAATAGGTGGAAGGAAATAGAAAAAATAGGAAATCCACCCAATTCCTATCTCCCACATACAAAATGCTTAACCAATTCCCATATGATTAAAAATAGTAGTTCTATCATTGTAATAAAAAACCTAAACTTAACATCAATAGCTTTCATACCTATCCATCTAAAATACCTATTAGCATCAATCAAATAGTCCCTACTTAAAATATATATAGCATTACAAAGGTTTAAGTTCCGACACCAGAGGCCATAACTAGTAATAAAAGTTCTAGAAGGTAAAACAAGAATAATCATCATAACAAAAGGAGAAAAATACCAAAATGAAGCAGTCACATTATGCTTCCTCTATCAGCTTCCAAGTGCTCATTAGGTGTTCAACCATGTCGTTCACTATTTTCTTCAGCTCCATTTTTCTAGAAAGATTTGTGCCATCATCTGTACCACTTTTCCTTTGCTTCTTTTTTATTTTTCCCATTCCAGAAATAGTGGCCATTACTACCTTTTTCATGAAAATGTTGATCACCATGCATACTCTTAACTGCTCCTTCCAAGCTTTGAAATCTGTTATCATTTCCTTTCTCAAGAACCTACATTTTTACCTCTAGAATATTCGTCACCTTATTCTCAAGGGCCTGAAGCTTGCTATCCTTTTTTTTCTCTTGTAACCTTTTTTCTAGGAGTTGCAATCTCTCCTCTAGCTTTTTAATCTCCTCATTCTCATTATTCTCCACCTTTTCATCCTCTCTTCATGATTTCTCTTCCTTCTCTTGGTTTTCTAGGGCATTTCCATTTGTTACCTCCCGATCCATCTCATGTTGCAGCTCTTCAGGAATATTATCAATGCAATTTTTACCCTCACTAACCACATATAAAGCATCCTCCTCCTCTGAGTCACCACCTAGACTATCATGAATCTCTTCAATAGAGGAGTCATTGTCTTCCTCCTCTTTCTTTTCCTCACTGTCTTGTGGGTTGTGGGTACTTTTCTCTTCTGGGCTCTGTGAATTCTTGTTGCATTCCTGACCCTTTGAAGCCACCATAGCCAATCTCTTAGACCTCCTTCCACTCGTGTTAGAGCCTTCCATCTCGTTATCCTCTGGTATAGTTATTGTATCCACCTCTTCCCCCAATTCCTATAGAAGAAGCTTCCTCTTATTTTTAGCCCCCATCTCCATCGAGACATCCCTTCTTTTCTCTAGCATCACCATTAGCAAATCTCTCCATAAGGTAGTATCTACGTTTTGGAGTTTCTTGCTGGGTTTCTTAGGAGTAGGGTGGGGATGGTCCTCAAGAAGCTCAATTTTCACTGAGCATTGGGGTTTAGGGTCTTTGATAATCTTGAGAGTGAGATTTTTCTAAGGAGTCTTTGAAAGTACAAATTTACAAATGGCTCTTATGAGGTCCTAGTGTAAAGGTGGGTTAGCCCCATGATTGAGACTTCAGTTGAGGGAAGAGAATTAAAAGAAAGGAAAATTGTTTTTTACTTTGTGTCTTATATGGTTGAGGATAGGAAAGTGGTCTCCATGGATGGACTGGTATCAAACTTTGAGCGTAAAATACTTCATAAATATAAAACAAACATTATGATAAGGAGGTGGTAATTTAACCTTAGAGTAACCATTTTGGAGTCTTTTAGGTTTTTCCTCTCCTTCAATTTTTTTTTCAAAATATTCTTGATACTTACTATTGCTTATCTTAGATACCTATGTTCCTTCATAAGCCAAACTCATCACTTCCCCAATCAGCTTCATTTCAACCTTGAACTGGAGCCTACCTATATTCACTTCACCATCTCTCCAAGCATTGGGGAACTTATAGCTGAGTTTATCATTATAACCCTCCATAGCAGAAAAATACAAAGTGAAACCCACCCGTTCAAATAAACCCCAGAGCTCCTCATTGTTGCAAATTGAATCATACTTGTGCGGTGTTGGCTCTTTTAAATTCCAACCAAATCTTCAAGGCAGTTTATGGATTTGCCAGTTCCAATAATCAAAAACCCAAAAGGGGTTGGCCAATGAATGAGAGAAAGAAATTTAGCTTTCCTCCTACACATTGGGCTTTGCAAAACTTGGGAGGGTAATCCCACAATGTATTTATAATATTCCTTCACAAGATTCCCACATACATTGCATATTATGTAGATATATCCTCATCACAGACTAAATAGATGAAATCCTTCAAGAAATTGGCATTTCCTTGAGAGAATTTAAACATCTATAGTTGAGAATATCAAATAGTACCAAAATTTAGAAATGATAGATCAAATGAATGTATATTTATGAGATTTTCTCTAGAATTGAAATACTAGAAGTGAGAAAAGTGTATGCAACAGTCAAGACTAGTGCCATATCCACAGTTTAGGAGTTAGAATGTAATAAATTGAACTACAAGGAAAATTTAATCCTGAACATCCATAATCTTTGCAATTGCCTTACAATTTACACATTAACACCCAAAATCCTGTGACTGCTTACCAAATCCAAATGACACAAACATGAATATATGACTTAACCAAAGCATTTAACTCACCCATTAGATCAGAGCAACAATTAAATCATATATCAAAGTGGAAGACAAATGATAATTAATGAAAAAATCCTTGATCCAAATCCATTAGTAACTCATGCAAAATATCAAAATAGAGAGACAACAGGCTTGAGAGGTTGGCATTTCTTTTTAGGCATGTTCAAAAACCACATAATTGACCAAACTCACTTCTACTCAAAACTTTAACATATGGACTGTACATACATTCTTTGTGTTCTTGATTAGCATAATTCTGACCCAAACTTCAGCAAAAGACCCCTTGCCAAATAGCCTTGAATTCCCTTTTATATGATTAAGGGAGAAAAACAAGCATCGGGCTATTGGCCTATTCCAATTTCATTTACCCTTATTTGCAATAGACATTTTCCACAAAATTATTTTCCCTTTTCTCAGGAGAACAAAACTCCATCTATAAAAATTAGTTACCTTCCTGCACATTTCACCTGCAAAATTATTTTACTCTTCAGCCCTCCACTTTACCCATTTTACCCTGCAATGTGAAAATAGCTCCTCCCATGAAAACTTCATTCTGCCCTTATTTTCCCATGCACTGAAAAATTATTTTGCTCCCCTAGTGAAAGCTCTATTTGTTTTTCCTTTGCCAATTTATAATTTTACTTCTTCTCTATTTATTTGAAATAATTCATTTAGAATATTTCAACTTTTAACCTAAAATTTTTGCACCTAGTATTTTAAATATTTCATTTAAAATATGAGCCCCTTAATATTTACTTCATCTTTATCTCTATTTACCATGCTACACATTTTGCACTCCCAACAAAGAAAAAACCCCTGTTTACAAAGTGAATAATAAATTCACTCTACTCATGCCCTTCACCATATTTACTAGGCCCACCAAACTTTCTCCAACCATCGGGCATCATTAGTTGCATTGGAAAATATAAAACCCAACCAGTGATAGTGGGAAGGCCCGTGATGTTATGCAAATCCATGTTATTCTCTTTTACCATGAAGGATAAAATCTATTTTATCATGAAAATGAAATAATACCTATGCCTTTCATTTCACTTTCACCGTTATTTAAAAAAGTAAAGATTAAAAAAAGAATTTATCGGGAAAAACAAATATTTCCCATGCTCTTCATTCCTTCCCAAAACCCACCAAATTCCTTCCCCAACAAGCTTTCACTTGACATCGCCCATCGCTTGTTCTTAGAGAAATTGTATATAGGAATTGGTGAAAATTAGAAGGCGAGCGATGATGAATGGAAACTCGTCGCTGGTTGTTGAGGGAAATGGAGAATCCAACACACAATAGTTAAAAGGACAACAATGGAAGGCCATCACTCATTACACATTGCAGTTGAAGAATGGAGATGGAACCACCAATGGTAACACCATCGTCAATCTCTTCTTTAGTCTTTGCTAGAGGATTTCATCAAGCCATGGGTGATGGAAAGCAAGTCTTTGCTCATTGGGAAAAGAGAAATCTTTTCTGCCACATCCGTGAAAATATTGAAGTCTGAGAAAATTCGTGAAAGCCAATGAACCATTAAATGGACCTGTCACATCAATATTTAAGGTTGGAAACATTGCATTGATGAAAACAAATGGGAAAGAAAAATATTTTCAGCCACAGGTAAGCATGAGTTTTTATGTGCAACCATGAAAGTCGTGAATGTCGCTTGGACCAATCAGAGCCAAGAATTAAACTTGTTTGTCCCAAAAACATTTGAAATGTATTTTATATTTCCCCCTTTTCATTTGTACAATATTTAGAATATTTTAAATATTAACGTTTGTAACTTTAGGAAAAATGTGACTTATGATTATGCATGCGGGCCATTTGAATAAATTTATTGCAGGAAAACCGAGACACCTGGAGTCGTGAAAATTTAGGTAGGGACATTATCGATTATTTATGGAAAACATATTTCCTCAAAATTTTCCCAACCCTTAAAATTCAAGTACCTCCTTTGTAAATTGGCCCCTTGACGTGTTTTCCACACCCGAAACAAGAAATGGGTTGTCATTAGAATTGCAAGATTTGACACTTTTTGGAACACCATTTTTGGCCTTGTTGCGATCGAGAAGCAATTAAAAAACCCATTAGAACTTATCTTGAGACCTTGGAACTAAGCATACATGCACACATTTGATCCAAGAATGGAGTGAAAAAGATGGTTTGGAAAAAGAGATCATCAGATGAAAGATATTAATCGAAAAATTCACTTACTTAGGCATTTGTGCAACTACACCTATTTAGAATTAATCAGAGCTCTCAAAGTCACCACTTTGAAAAAATATTGAAACAACTTCTGGGAGGCTACTAATAGAAACACAAGCTCATTTGGGTACAATGAGCACATGTGCAAGAGGTATTTTCTTGAATCCTTATTATTTACGAGATATTAGGGGTCAAAGTTGACCACCTTGAAACATTGTTAGAAATGCAGATGTAAGATTGAACAAACTACATTTTCTTTTGATCTCAAAGAAATAGAAAATCAGGTCCTGGGACTCTGAAAATTGACAGGGGAGCATATGAATGTGGGGAGAATGGAGAGCAACAATCATCTTATCATGAAAATCATCCAGTTGCAAAATATTCACTCAAATAGAAGGCCACTTTGTCGAACTGAAAGTTCTGAAACAACAAAACAGTGCTAGAACCCTCCAGCTTATCTTTTCAAAACCTATTCAAAACTCATCATGGGAGGCGGAAAAATGACATGCACATTCACATATGTCACATGAGTGGGTCCACCAAGGGGTTTTGCATGAAAATCAACTGGCTCCAAATTATGACCTTCTAAAGTAGGTCACTTAGGCAAATTTCAGGTGCACTTCTGAGTGTGCAAAGACAAATTTCAATATGGGCATTTCAAATTTGAAAAATTTGAGAGTCACACCAATGGTTCTGACTAGGGATGTGTGCCCCCTGTGGGAATAGCAAGAATCTAGATCTCTAGGGAGTAGACCAAATGTTGAGTCCATTGGGTGTTCTGAAACTTCTCCCATATTCAACCTCATTTTCAACTTCACTTGGTGAACCCAGACCACCAAATGAAAAAGGGAGTCAATATTTACCTCTATAAAACACCAATCTGTTGAAAGAGATGATCTCTCTCAATCCATTCTTGCATCTTTCACACCACAACAATATGAGTAACTGTATTTCTATAAATAGAAGTATCAAGCTACCTTTGTGCAAGTGGAAACTTGCTCTCTGTTTGTCTTTGTTATCACATGACAACCAAATTGCATAGACCATATGATCACTGCCACTCTCTTCATCTTCTGATTCTGTATCAAGTGGCAACATACGAAGGTAGTGATCAAGACCACATGAAAACATAGTCTTATCACATTCACTAACCCCCTCAAAATGATCATGCTCAAAGGAGATATCATAGCTGAAAAATATATCCAATCCTCTTGTGTGGTGAGAAGAAAATATTCACTCATTTGTAACTCTTTCAATTGTATTGTATCACAAGTAATTTTTTCATCATCCCAACAGCACAACCCAAACACATCATCATATGTTTCAAGATTCTAAAAAATTAGATTTATCAACACCCAAAGTATTTTCATCTTCATGCAAATCATGGCATTCAGCAAAAACATCAACTTCTAATGCATAAGTGGTGTTTTCTATCTTAGGTTCACACATGATATCCAACTCATACTTTAGACCACTATGCAATTCCATATGGAATGTTTCAAATAAAGATTTAGATAACTCAGAATTTAAGCTTGAGCCAAAAGTTTCACATTGATTTCTCATAACATGTTCAATGTCTGAGTCATTTTGAATGCTATCACTTTCAAGATTAAAAGGGTCAGAAAAAATACTTTCATATGTGTTAGCAACCTCATTCTCTTTCACATCACTATACTCCTCCTTCAAAACAAACATGTCCATTTTCATACCATTAAGATGAGAAAGATCATGAAAGAAAGATCCATATTTAATTTCATATTGACTAACATCACATCCACTGTCATTTGCATCACATGGTTGCCATACACACAAATCAAATTATCTTTCATTGTTTATGGGAAACATAATTAACCCATGATCCATATGTGTATCATGATGCATAATTTTGTCACTCAGTACTGAACCTCCTCTTCCATCCATATACACAACATCCTTTTCATGTGTAACTAAACTTTCCAATTTTTCTTCGCATAAGAAATCATTGGCAACTCAAACATAAGAACATTCATCAACATCTTCATCATTTCTAGCACCATATTCAGGATCGAAAAATTGAACACACATATGCTTATCTTCAAATTCTTATCATTTCTATAATTGGCATGCTCCATTGATGACAAACCCAAATTACACTCCAAGTGTGCATCAAGTGAAATTTGATCATTCACTTGGAGACAAGTGACTTCATCAAAATTTATATCTTTGCATTCTTTAGGTGAAGAAAGTACCTCTGGATCATCCCTATAGGAGCAGTCATAATCAATAGAAGAGAAATTAGTCTGGTTGTCATTAAAATTCTCATCACAAGAAGACTCTTCACTACGTAAACCATGCTCAGATTTTTCAGAGTGAGTTTCTGAACTTTTATCTTCAATGTCTTGATCACTGATTTGTGATGAGATTTCAACAACACTTGCATTATCTTCACTAAGCAAAGCATGACATGGAATGACATATTTCATCTCTTTTACTTCTTCATCACCCAAGATATTGCAAGAAGAATTTTCATGCATATCTATTTCGTCATCATACCATGTATCTTCATCTTCATCACTAATGCACGAATCTACACATGTGTTGATTGTGAGCTGATTACGGTCAACATCCTCATTCATACAACACAAATCTTCATTTTCTGACACTCTTTTCATTCATGTGGATCATGTTATGATTTTAATCAATAAGACAACTGCTATCTTCATTTTGAGACACCACAGTTTTTGTATAAGTGCACTAGGATCCTTCAATAATCTTTATCCAATTAGGCACCTAGTCTAGGCTATGAGGCTTCAATTCCTTAGGCAAGGCACTCAACCTAGAATCATAGATTTCACAAAATAGATCAATACACATTGATTCCTTAGGTCTGAAAATTATGGGGACTTTCAGCAAGCTTCCAAAAACATTGAGAAAAAATCATTTGATGTTTCTCCTATGTGTCTCTCCATCTTAGACAATCCTTGAACAAAAGATGTTTGGTCAACATCGCTCAAATTTTGATGAAATTTAACATGGAACTCACTATGACTAGCATGTTGTGATGATAGAGAAATTGGAGCAACAATAGCATTACCATCTTGACAAGAATTTTTATTATCTGATCCATGAGTTCTGTTTACATGAGGTGTGTTAGGATGACCAACACTCACAACCCTATGTCCTTTCATCATTGAATACCTCAAGTTGTTCTCAATATCTATAGAGATTTGATATTCTTGATGTAGGGTTGTAGGTTATTTATCTCTTAATAGATAACTCATCTTTTTTCCAAATGCTCCTAAGTACACGACCAAAGATTCAACATCATCTGGTCATATGCTTGTAGGGATATCTCTTATTACCTTTGAAAATCTGAGATTGAAAGAGGGGACTAATTCATCTTCTCCTTTCTCCATGTTCATGAACCTTTTTCTTATTAAGACTGGATCAATCTTTTCATCAAATTGCTCCATGAACACTGCTTTAAACTCCTCCCAGGAATATATAGAGGGTGTTGGTAAATAAGAGAACCAATCTCTTTGATCTCCTCTTAAGGACTGAAAAAATAGCCTCATGATCACATCCTTGTGATCTACCTCATAATCATCCATCACATTATTGAATTCTTGTAGATGTTTTTTGCTGATTCAGACTTATCACCAATGAATTTTGATAATTTATCTCTGACTTTAGTTGGAATTCCATTTGGCTAACCATTGATCTCATTGAAATTGATGGCTTTGTACCTTTCAGTGCTGAAATTTCTTTGACAATTTGGCTGGGATTGATCAGAATCCATAGTTGCACCAAGAACCATACAAGGATGCATACATTGATGCATTTTGACATACCTCTTTCAAAATTAAAATACCAACTCTATAGTTGATCATTCACTATCATGTTTCTAGCTTTCATCATAGCCTTAGAATATCACAATGCCTAACTCAAATGCATCTAAGCCTAAGATATATTTAGTGGGAAAATTTCAAGAACAAGCATACTTTCAACATAATACATAAGATGCAAATTGTAATTCAAAAACTTATGCTACTCAATATTATTTTCCTTTCCCTCTCTTAGTGCTACTTCACCTAATAGGGAACCAAATTTGTTTTCAAGACTTTCAAATATGGTTTTCATACAAAAGTTTCTTGAAAACCAAAAGTGAAGAATACATGGAAATGTTGTAGCTGCTACAAATTTTCTTCCTGACTGCAAATATTGTAGATCTAGAAATTTTTTTCACATCTTCATCAAGTTATTTTGACAAAGTCACCACCTCTCTTCACATAGGAATAAGCTTCAAGAAATATGAAGCCCTTTCACAGATAAATTTCTTTTTGAGTTCCTTTCACCAGCATAGCACCATATTTCATGAAACTTTCAGGTTCAATGCAACTTCTTCTCTAGGTTTGAATTCCCTCAATATTTGAACCAAATATTTAGATTAGCAAATGACTTGACTCTGTGAATTATTAGCCTACACTTGGAGATTCAAATTTCTCCCCAGCAGAGTCACCATTCTGTTGGCTCTTTTAAATTCCAACTAGATCTTTAAGGCCACCTATGGATTTTCCAGTTCCAATAATCAACAACCTAAAAGGGGTTGGCCAACCAATGAGAGAAATGAATTTATCTTTCCTCCTACACTTCAGGCTATGCAAAACTTGGGAGGGTAATCCCACAATATATTTATAATATTCCTTCACAAGATTCCCACATACAATGCATATTAAGAAAATATATCCTCATTAGGGACTAAATAGATGAAATCTTTCAAGAAATTTGCATTTCCATGAGAGAATTTAAGCATCTATAGTCGAGAATATCAAATAGTACCAAACTTTAGCAACGATAGATGAAATCAATGTATATTTATGAGATTTTTTCTAGAATTGAAACACTAGAAGTGAGAAAATTGTATGTAATAGTCAAGACTAATGCCATATCTATGGGTTAGGAGTCAGAACATAATAAATTGAACTACAAGGCAGATTTAATCTTGAACATCCATAATCTTTGCAATTGCCTTACAATTTACACATTAACACCCAAAATCTTGTGACTACTTACCAAATCCACATGACACAAGCATGAATATATGACTTAACCAAAGCATTTAACTCATCCATTAGATGAGAGAAACAATTATATCATGTATCAAAGTGGAATACCAATGATAATTAATGAACAAATCCTTGATCCAAATCCATTAATAACTCATGAAAAATATCAAAATGGAGAGACAATTGGCTTGAGAGTTGGCATTTCTGTTCAGGTATGTTCAAAAACCACATAATTGACCAAACTCACTACTACTCAAAACTCTAAGATATGGACTATACATGCATTCTGTGTGTTCTTGGTTAGCACAATTCTGACCCAAACTTCAACAAAAGACCCCTTTCCAAATAGCCTTGAATTCCCTTTTATATGATTAAGGGAGCAAAATAAGCATCGGGTTATTGGCCTATCAAATTACATTTGTCCTTCATTTCAAAAAAAATTCCAAGTTCATTTACCCTCATTTGCAATAGACATTTACCACACAATTATTTTGCCTTTTTCTCGGGAAAACAAAACTCCATCTATAAAAATTAGTTACCTTGTTGCACATTTTACCTGTAAAAGTCTTTTACTCTTCAACTCTCCACTTTACCCATTTGACTCTGCAATGTGAAAATATCTCCTCCCATGAAAAAATCATTTTGCCCTTATTTTCCTATGCAATGAAAATTATTTTTCTCCCCTATGAAAGCTCTACTTATTCCGCCTTTTCCATTCTATAATTTTACTTCTGCTCTATTTATTTGAAATAATTTATTTAGAATATTTCAACTTTTAACCTAAAGCTTGTGCACCTAGTATTTTTAATATTCATTTAAAATACAAGCCCCTTAATATTTACTTCATCTCCTTCATTTAACATGCTGCACATTTTGCACTCCCAATAAAGAAAAAAACCTTGTTTACAAAGTGAATAATAAATTCACTCTACTCATGCCCTTGCCCATATTTACTGGGCCCACCAAACTTTCTCCAACCATCGAGCATCGTTGGTTGCATTGGAAAATAGAAAACCCAACCAGTGACAGTGGGAAGGCCTGTGATGTTATGCAGCTCCACGTTCTTCTCTTTTACCATGAAGGATACAATTTATTTTATCAAGAAAATGAAATAATACCCATGCCTTTCATTTCACTTTCATCGCCATTTAAAAAAGTAAAGATTAAAAAAACATTTATTAGGCAAAGCAAATATTTCCCATTCTCTTCATTCCTTCCTGGGACCCACCAAATTCCTTCCCCATCAAGCTTTCACCCGACATCGGCCATTACTTGTTCTTAGAGAAAATGGAGAAAGGAACTGGCCATAATTAGAAGGCAAGCGATGAGGAATGGAAAGCCATTGCCTGTCACAGGTTGTTGAGGGAAATGGAGAAGCCAACACGTGATAGTTAAAAGGCCAATGATGGAAGGCCATCACTCATCGCACATTGCAGCTAGAAAATGGAGATGGAACCACCAATGGTAACACCATCGCCGATCACTTCTTTAGTCTTTGCTTCGCAACCGTGGAAAATTTGAAGTCTGAGAAAATTCGCCAAAGCCAATGAAGCATTAAATGGACCTATCACATCAATATTTAAGGCTGGAAACATTGCATTGCTGAAAACAAACGGGAAAGATAGATATTTTCAGCCATAGGTAAGCATGAGTTTTTCTGTGCAACCACGAAAGTCGTGAATGCCGCCTGGACCAATCAGAGCCAAGAATTAAACTTGTTTGTCCCAAAAAAATTTGAAATGTATTTTATATTTGCCCCTTTTCATTTGCACAATATTTAAAATATTCAAAATATTTTAAATATTAACCATTGTAACTTTAAGAAAAATGTGACTTATAATTACGCCTGTGAACCATTTAAAGAAATTTATTGCAGGCAAACCAGGACACCTAGAGCTGTGAAAATTTGTGTTGGGGAATTATAAATTATTTAGGGAAATTCCATTTCCTCAAAGGTTTCATAGCCCTTAAAATTCAAGTACCTCCTTTGTAAACTGCCCCTGAGACGTGTTTGCAACACTCGAAATGCATTAAAATAATGTATCAAATAACCTCCAATCTTGATGAAAATGGAGCTATATAGGTTTTAGACCAAAAACTGGAATGGGTTTTCATTAGAATTGCAAGATTTGACAGTTTTTGGAACACCATTTTTGGCCTTGTCGCGATCAAGAAGCAATTAAAAAACCCATCTGAACTTATCTTGAGACCTTGAAACTGAGAAGACATGCACACATTTGATCCAATAATGGAGTGCAAAAGACGGTTGGGAAAAAAAGATCCTGAGATGAAAGATATTAATCGATAAATTTGTTTACTCAAGCATTTCTACAACTGCACCGATTTAGAACCAATCAGAGCTCTCAAAGTCACCATTTTGAAAAAATATCAGAACAACTTCTGGGATGCTGCTAGTGGGAACACCAGCTCATTTAGGTACAATGAGCATGCATACAAGAGGGGTTTTCTCTAATCCTTATTCTTTACGAGATATTAGGGGTCAAAGTTGACCACCTTGAAACATTGTAAAAAATGCAGATGTACAATTGAACAAACTGCATTTGCTTTTGATCTCGAAAAAATAGCAAATTAGGTCCTGGGACTCTGAAAACTGACAAGGGATCATATGAATGTGGGGAAAATGGAGAGAAACAATTTTTTTGTCATGAAAATCATCCAGTTGCAAAATATTCACTCGAATAGAAGGCCACTTTGTAGAACTGAAAGTTTTGAAACAACAAAATAGTGCCAAAACCCTCTAGCTTATCTTTTCAAAACCTAGTCAAAACTCATCATGGGAGGCTGAAAAATGACATGAACATTCACATATGTCACATGAGTGGGTCCACCAAGGGGTTTTGTATGAAAATCAGCTAGCTCCAAATTATGACCCTCTAAACTAGGTCACTTAGGTAGATTTCAGGTGCACTTATGAGTGTGCAGAGGTAAAATTTTAAATATGGGCACTTCAAATTTGAAAACTTTGAGAGTGCCACCATGTGGTTCAGTTCACTTCCTAGGACCTCCCACAATGCTATTGGAGCTATTACAGTTTTTAGGAACAAGAACAAAATCACTTCTATTGCCTTCAGCGTCCTCAACACTAGCAATAGGTAAATCCACACTCTTTGTCCTAATGATGATTCTGCAATTATTCATTTGAAATATAGATGAATTAGGGTTATTTTTTTGATGGAAAGAAGAGCTCACACCTCGATTACCATCATTTTTCTTATAATCATCATTTCTAACGATATCACCACCTCTTTTTATGGCAATGATCACACTTCTTTTATTCTTTCTTTTATTATTCTTACACATGCCAACCCATCTATCACATAGGATATCGGACACAAGATTTTTCCCCATGCAATTTAAATTCCCATTTAAATCAGTTGTGTCAAGGTACTGAAAACTATCATTCAATAGTCCTTTCCATTTTTGGCCTTTCCTTTTATCAGGATTTGACAATCCTTTCCCATCGTTCCTCCACCGCTAGCCAGTCACCTTGCCATCTTTTCTCCACATGGTCCACATCATGATAAGCCTTCTCTCCCTATCATTCATCTTGCTAGTTTTCATCTATAGGGTCCAAATCCTCATAAGCTTTCTCATCCTAGTCCTTTTATTAATAATTAAGATTCCCATCCTCATAATTAAGCACTTGGGTTTTTTTCCTATGTCTGTCTATAGATAGGGCTTCCTTAATATGGTTTGGCAGATTATAGAATTCCCAATTTAGTAAAGTTTCCTGATTAACACCAAGGTTGGCCATCACATCCATCATTTTGTTACTTTCCCTCAAGGTGTGGAAGATTTTCACACTTTGAATCTCTTGTAGCATACTTCTACAATCATCCAATAGATCTCTAATTTCCCAAGGAATATTCATCCCCTTGGTGAGATGATCAACTATCAATTTTGAATCTCCTTCTATAATTACCTTGTTGTATCCATCCTCTTTTATAAGTTTGATTCCTATATAAATAGCAGATGCCTCAATGTAGTTGTTTGTAGCCATCACAACCCAACTAGGATTACCTTTTGAGGAACCATCAAAGTTGCATTGAACCCATCTAGGATCTGGGGGGTCCAGACAGTATTCCTTCTGATAAGATATCATTTCTATTTTACATTATATAAATCATGAGAGAGCTCCCATTTTTTTTTTATGCTCAGTTCTTGTTGTGTAGGTTGTTTCTTATCCTGATTGTACATACAACTTTCCACATTTTCCTGAATTTTTCTTTTAACAATTAAACAAGGATCTTTGCTTATTCTTGCAGTGTCCCTGAACACCGTATTATTTCACTCTTTCCATAGGCCCCAAGTCAGAAATGGGGGAATCTGACTCCACAGATCACAACTGATATTGTGGGAGAAGGGGAAAAAGCTCCATCCTTCAACAAAAATTCAGACATTGGCCGGAAAGACCCAGTCCACTTTAAGAGTATTGAGAAAGAAGCCCCAAACTTCTTGGGCATAAGAACATTGAAAAAAAAAATGAATAATAGATTCCTCCTCTTCATTAAAAAGATTGCATCTGTTGAAAAGGTACAAGCCTCTTTTCTTTAGGTTGTTTATATAGTGAGGATCTTACCATGAATAACCATCCACCAGAAGCAATTAATTTTTGGGATAATATTCTTCTTCCAGAATTTGAGCCAATCAAAAGATCCTAAAACCTACGTTTGTTGAATCATAGAGTCATAGGCAGATTTAACCGAGAATCTGCCATTAGAAGTTTTTGTCTAGATCCATTAATCATTTCTATTTATAGAGAAGAGGTCAAGATTTCCTATTCGTTTCATTAGTAGGTCAATAGCAACATCCCAACTTTGTTGTCTTCTTCCCTTGAGAACAACATTATTTAGGTAGTCTTTGAAGATTTTCCACCTAGGTCGCAAACCTTCCTTCACAAGGTAATTAGAGATGTTTTTACCAATATATATTTTCAGTCTTATGCTGATTTGTTGGAGATCACTAGAGGCCAATAGAGGGGTCGATATAGACTAGGGGTCATCCAATAAATCCTTATTTATCCCATTACCAATCCTCAATTTGACACCTCTAGTCTTAAGGAGATTATTCTGAAACACAGACCCGTGCGGGAGCTCCTTCTTCCTAAGAAAACAGCTAGCATCCTTATTCTTGAGATACTTAGCCTTAAGGATGGTAGCCTAATCTTTTTCATTTTCCAAGAGAAGCCAACCCATTTTCGCAACCAAAGCCTTGTTGAAGAATTTCAATCTTCTAATTCTTAGCCATCCTTCTTTCTTTTATTCACACACGTTATCCCATTTGATGAGTGCCATTATTTTCTTTTCCTCCACTCCAGACCATAAAAATATTCTTTCAATTGTTTCAATTCTCTAAGAAATATAAGAAGTTATATTAAACATTCATAGATAATACACCAGGATGTTTTGAAGGGAAGCTTTCAAAATATGATTCTTTCCTGCCAAGCTTAGTAATTTGCCTTTCCAACCAGCCAAATTTTTCTAGACTTTTTCCACTATATAGTTCCAATAGTTTCTATTCAAATTTCTAGAGAAGAGAGGTAGGCCTAGATAAGTAGAAGGAAGCTCTACTTCTAGACATCCCAGAATCCTTCACTTTATTTTTCACAAGCAGGCTAGTATTAAAAAATAGATTTTTCTTTTTTGGTAATTTATAAATTGTCTAGGTAATTTAACATACTTGTCTAGAATAACTTTCCATTGTTTAGCCTCTTCTCAGCCTCAGGTTCAGGGAGTCAATTTAGATCCCTCTGTTTCGGGGGTTGTCTAATTTTTTGGTTGTTCTACAACTGACGATTAGTTGTTTCTGTGTGTTCTTCTAGTTCAAGTTTTTTTTGAACTATGCTTTCCTTTGGCCTTTTGGGATTTTTTTGTGAAGGGTACAACACCCTGTAAATTTCGCTTATCTTATCAAAAATATACTTGTCTAGAATAACTTTTCACTGTTTAGCCTCAACCACCGAAGCATCCCCCATGAGAATGATATCATCAACAAATTTTTGATGAGAAGTTGGGGGTAAAGAGGAAGCAACACAAAAACCTTTGAGAGAACTAATATTAAGTTGTTTCTGTATGTTGAGGCCAAGAGCCTCTGCCACAATGAAAAATAGGTAGGGAGATAAGGGGTCTCCCTATCTCAGCCCCCTACCCAGAGAGAAGAAACCATGGGCAATACCATTAACCAAGAATGAATACTTAGGTGTAGTGACACAAGCTTTTATCAAATTAAGGAATTTACCTGTGAAGCTAAATTTTTCCAAGACAACAAATAGAAAATTACAGAAAACCCTATCATAGGCTTTGGAGATGTCTAGTCCAAGACAACAAATAGAACATTCCAAGAAACCCTATCAAAACCATACTTGGCTTCTTATTTTTGTCCATAGAGTGTAGGATTTCATGAGTGTAGATAGAAGCATCTGGAATTTTTCTACCCTGAGTGAAACCTTTTTGATTAATAGCTATCATCTTTCCTAAGACTAGCTTCAACCTATTGACAATAATTTTGGAGAAAATCTTATAAGTTGTGTTGCATAAACTTATAGGTTGATAGTCATTCATTGAAGAAGCTTCATGAGTCTTAGATATCAAGGCCAAAAAGGTAATATTCATCTGATTCAAGAGTTTTCCCAACCTAAAAGAATCTTTAAGAGCATTAAAAAGATCCGTAGACATAATCTCCTAGTAGACTTGGAAAAAACTGGGAGGGAAACCATCAGGCCCAGGAGATTTATAGGCTCCAAAAGAGAAAACAAATTACTTCACTTCTTTCATTGTGACAGTCTTAGTTAATTCTTTCAAATCCTCCTCATTGATAACATTAGGAATAACCTGTAGGAACTCCTCTAGATCTAGATTGTCGATCCTTGGAAGCTTCGGATAATTTGAGAAGAAGGAAACAACCTCATTTGCTATTTCATTATGCCCTTCAAGTTTTATACCATCAGAATTTATAAGATATATGATCCTATTTCTTCCCCTATGCTTCAAAGTAGATTGGTGAAAGAACCTAGTATTTTGATCTCCTTCCTTAAGCCATTGAGTCCTTGATTTTTGTTTCTAGTAAATTTTGTCCTTCTTGCTTACTTTATGCCATTGGGCTCTAAGCTCCCTTTCCTTAATGCATATTTCATCATTATAGTTACCTACCTCCATTTGGTCTTGGCATTCCTTTATTTTCATGATAAGGTCCCTCTTAGTGGTAAAGATGTTCCCAAAGGTGTATTTGTTCCATCCTCTAACCCTTTCCTTTATTATATTTCAGATTTTGTGTTAGTTTTAACATCAAAGTGCCAGCACAAGGAAGGTTCCAACATTCTTCAATAAGATATTTAAAGTCCAGATGAAGGGACCACATTATTTCATACCTAAAGGGGTATGGTTTTTTAATTACCCTATCATCCCACTCTGAAAGAAGAGCACTATGATTAGATATCATTCTAGGTAAGGCAGTAAGAGAGATATTCTACATTATGCTCCAGTTAGAGGAGATAAAAATCTATCCAGCCTAACTTGGATTAGTTGATTGCCTTTCCTTCTATTAGTCTAGGTAAAGTGGGACCTAGTTAGAGGGACATCCATTAGACCCACCGAATCAAGAAAACTAGAAATATCCATCATACTCTCTGAGTAGTCGATAAGACCTCCTTTTTTCTCACATGGGTACAATGGGGAGTTGAAATCACCTCCAAGCATCCAAAGTTCATCCTTACTGCTAGTTATAATTCCTTCCAGCAAATACCATAAATCCATCATGTCCAGCCTTGAATTAGAGCCATATATATTCCCTAAATTCCATTTAATGAAGGAGTCACCATCCTCTATCTCAATCAAGAGACTATTCTTATTCTTATATTTCAACTTTCCACTAAACTTGGAAGAATTCTAGCAAGTATTAATCCCTCTAGAAGCTCCCTCCACATCACTGAATTCATAACTAGCACCAGGCCAAAGCCACTTCAAGGTTTTCTCACAACTTTCCTTCTTCATTTTAGTTTCTTGGATTAAGAGGATATCAGGTTTCATCTCCACCAAACATTCCTTCAACACATGTTTTTTATATGGGCCATTAAGACCCCTATATTCCAAGACAAAATCTTCATAACCACTAAGAACAAAGGAGCAGTATCAAGAAGATACTCCCTAGATGGGAGGTTAACCTCCCTTATTTATTTTTCATTTTGTTACCTGCTAAAGAATCAAGGGTCTTCTATTTCCTAGTTTCCACATCCTTTTTCATTTTTTTGATTCTTGTTTCTTTTGATAGGGGTTTTCCAACTTTACTATTTCCTCCCACATCTAGTTTTTTCTTTTTTCATGACTTGGTGTTTATCCATCCTTTCTCATCTTTTCTTTGTGATTTTGCTTCCTCCTCCAAAAAAGGAGCATGGTCATCCTGAGTAAGACTAAAAATCTGTTCCTTTTAGTTTATGATTTGTCCTTCCTCCAGTACACCATTTTTTTGTCCTTCCTGGGGAGTTGGAGGTGACACTGTCTCCATGTTTTCCTTTTCTTTATCTGAATCAAGAAGTTTCTCTGGAGAAAACGGAGTGGGTGGTTCTTCAACTAATTCTGATAACAACCTTTCTTGATTATCTTTGGGGGCCTCCTTTGTTGGAGAACTATCCTTCATCTTTTTTTCCTATTTTGGGTCAAAGGATTCTTCTACAAGTAATAACTCTTCATTGGGTTTTCAGGATTTAGGTTCCTTTGGGCCGTTCAACTTATTCTTCAAAGGAGCATCCATTTGTGTTTCAATTTGGAGGGATTTAGGCTCAAGAGGAGCTATCTTGCAATCATCTCTTAAGTGTCCAAAATTATTACAACCCTGACAAAACCACCATATCCCTCTCATATTCTAGAGGCTAGACCCATTTACCAAACTTGGATTTTAAGGTAATAGAAGTGGGTAGGACTGTATTGACCTCAACATTAACATAGATTCTTGCATAGAATAATCTTGATTTAAGAAGAGTAACTTTGTCAATGATGACCAAATAACCAAATGAATCAACTATTCCTAAATCTTTTGGTGCCAGAACTCAAGTGGCAACCCAAGGAGCCTAACCCAAATTGGAGCAACTTTCCCCAAATCAATAGAAGCATCAAACCCTGGTTTCCACTTGCATAAGGAAAAAATATTTTTAAAACCATTATCAAAATCCCATGGTCCACCAGTGAGGACTTTTAACATGTCCTTAGAGATAAAAAAGGTAAAAAGAAACAAACCCTTTGGAATAGTGCTTATAGATACACTACCTTTAAGTTTCCAAGTATCAGAGGCCCATTTTTGTACCTGGTCTATTTTGGGTCATCCAACAAAGAATTTCCCCACCAAGGACAACTTCAATCCTTCCATAGCATCATTCAAGATTACATATAGGATGCCAAATTAATCCCCCAACATAGTACAAAAGGTTGACACATATTTTTGAGGTGTCCTTGTCAATGTTTGACTTCCAACAAGATTTTCCACATACAAAGCCATTTGGTCATTTGGTCCTAAACGAGATTTACCTTTAGGAGAAAAAACAAGGTTGTTCAAACCCCCAGATGAAGGAATATGCCCAGAGCACGGGGATATTTTGGTCCCCCCTACATGGAGAGGTAATGTGACTCTAGGAAACAATAGGGTGCTTTGGTGGGGGAGCCTCCATTGTGCTCCCTCTAGGCTGATTCATCGAGCAAAAAAGGTAGAAGAAATTCAAAAATTTAGAGCTCGCATAGTTAACAAGCTATCGTAATAATTATTTCTATAAGTTACCAATAATTGAGCATTATTGATAAATTTGCAAGTGCAAGTGTGTGTAGGTGTAGGGTGATAGGTTGAAGGATGAGAACATGGTTGAGGTAGGATTTTTTAGCTAGATCGAATGGTAAACTAGTTGGAATCTGTGTGCGCACACCACAAATAGCATGATGATTTTCATTTGAACTACTTTTCATATAGAGAAGAACATAATTTAATGACTTGAGATGTTTCAGTTATTGAAAATGAATGGCTTGTAGATTAAATTGTCTACTCAAATTCTCTGTTCTGAAGAAAAAGAAAGTAAGTATTGTAAAGAGTGATTAAAAAGGATAAGAGATTTCATTATCTAAAAATTAAGTGAAAAATAAATTATTCTAGTTTACATATATGGATGATTGAGATGAAATTAATGTTCCTTACTTAATTTGAATTATATCATATGGAACTTATAAGCTCTTCTAAAGAAACAATTTTTAGAAGAATATATATATACATGTATGTAAATAAATGCTAATATATATATATATATATGTTTATATTATTTGAAAACATGGTAAATATGAATGAAACCAATCAAATACACATATATATGTATATATTACATATATATACATACATATACATATATACGTATACATAATTCTTATCAAATTCAAAATCGATAACCGATAATATTCTAATATTGAAATATTGAAAATCAAATAACATCATGAAGGACATGATCTACCAGGATATTAATGGAAATATTTGAATGAGTAGTTTTTGAATGATTAGTGACCAATAGTAAGGTAATAATGCCTTCACTAGTGGCATGAAAAAAGAAATAATAATGTTGTTGTTTCCATTGTGGTATACTCAAAAACATTGTGGACAAAGAAAGCTGGGATTTGAAAGGAAAAAGTATAGGGCGAACTCGAGATGGAAAAAATATGAGAAAAATGTCACCAAAGTTCTATTTGGAGGTAGATCGATCTCCTATTTTTGGCATAGACTTAGCTTTATTTCTATTATTGAATCAAGCTAGAAGTAATCTTTCTATTTCACTGAATGTTTTCATATTACAGTATGATGAGAAGTCATTGTCTGTGATATGTATCAGCCTTGAGCCAAATGTATTAAGTTTTTCAACCCACTATGTGGAAGTTGCATGGCCTATGACTTTCTAGTTTGGAAAACATAATGATTTTTTTTAAGCTTTCATGACTGTGAGCAAAGTTAGGCCAAGGATTGAAATCCTTATAGGGGCTCGATCATCATTTCTATTATGCATGATAATGCTAATCCTTAAGAAGGCTTATGGAAATTCTTCTGTATAACTGTGTTGTTTGTAGAACTTTTTCTTTGCAATGGATCGAATAACACCCTATGGGAGGGCATGAATTCCCTATATTCTATATTTCTTTTTTATATTTACTATGCTTGTTATCAAGTGGGTCGATAATAGAAAGAGGATTATTTGAATGCCTTTAGAGAATTGTATATGCATGTATATTGTTATTTTGTGTGAATCCAACCTCATTCAATAGAAATGATGGTATTAATCTAATTTTGAGACTCACCAAGCCTTGCTTGGGTTGCTCTAGAAGATCAACATACCGATTTCTTGAATGTGTAAATGGTACAAACATAAGTCTACATGTTGTATACTGTTGCATGTATGGGATAAACTAGTATGCCCATAAGGGCAATTTTTATTATAAATTTTGATGCTAGGAAATAAAGCACTCAACCATTGAGATTGGTTGAATCTAGAGCAACCTTGGTTTGTTTGTTGCAGTCTAAATACGCAAGATTATTATTTTAACCTGAAACTTCTATGCCTTCTTTGACTGAAATATTTGCTCAAGTATTTCATCGACAAACATGCCGAACTTAATTTTCTTTATAATATTAAATTTTCTCATTGAATTTCTAGTGATGAAAGTGTTCAAGATCTAAATAATATACATTATGTGCTTATGTATGAAACAAGGCTATTTTATTTTTTTATTTTTAGTACATTGTGGAAAAACCATTTAGTTTTTAAATAGTGAACATTAACTTGTAAAGTGATCATTTAGCATGTAAAAAACTTGAGATCAAAAAATAGAGTAATGACATTATTTGTCTTTAAATGCAATTGTTTACTTTGAAATCGTATTTTTTTGATGTAAATAGTGTCTATTCTTTTTAAAATGACACTATTTTGTTGAAAATTTATCTTTGTAGTATGAAACAACTTGCTTTATAATTGTTTAGTAGGAAACAATACTTGTTTTATTTATGAAATTAATGTTCTTATGTAAATAGTAATGTTAGAGTATCATAGATGTAATAATGCAATAACAATTAATGTTACTATGTAAATAGTAATGTTAGAGTATCATATATGTAATAATGCAATAACAGTATGTGTGAAATTATTAGCATAGACTTGTTCTAATTCTTTATTTTTGACAAAAGAAATGTCATAAATATGCATAAATAAGGATAAACAAAGCAAGGTAGGCCCAAAAAAGTGTGAAAATGCAAGGGTATGCATCTTCCTACACTACATTTATCCCTCACTTTAGTGAGAGGATGAAATTGCTTCAAACACACTAAAATATCCAGCCACACAATCAAGAGGGGTTCAAATGTACAAATGCTAGTAAGATAGGATGACAATAACCAAGAGGGTGGCCAAGCCCATAGGATTAAGATCCTATGACAGAACAACATAGGAACAAAGGAACACACTTGTGGATGATATATGAAGCAAAAACTAGATCACCAACATACACCATCAAAGATAGAAAAATGAAGAAAAAAGGAAAAATAAAATGATACGAATCGAGCTTCAACTGGCCATCCAACGTATTGTGGACTGGGTTTAGCTTGTTTGTACAAAAAGGGTTTACAATTAGAATGCATTGTCCTCTATGAAAATAAAATGCATGCTCAAAAGGGCTAGTGAAGATATTGGTCCACTAGGTGAGCCCTAATAGATCTATATCAAAGTCACAACCCATGACTATGATAAGAAAAAAAATAAAATGCACACTCACAAGGGCTAGTGAAGCTAGTTATCCACTAGGTGAGCCCAAAGGAACCATATCAAAGCCCTACCTTCATGAATTTAATAAATTACAAAAAACATGCACACTCAAAAGGGCTAGCGAAGCTAGTTGTCCACTAGGTGAGCCCCAAGGAACCATATCAAAGTCGTACCTCCATGACTTTAATAAGGTACAAAAATGAAACACAACAAGAAAGAGGGATATTAGAAGGAATTTTTATTAGTTCATGTGAGGTACTAATCTTAGGGGAAATTTTTCCTAATGTCTCCATTAGAGGACCAATCAAAGGATAAAAGATTCACAACTTAGGGAATGCAGTGTGTTGCATCAACACTAAGAGGAATGCAATATGCTAAGATAGATCAAGATCTTGAAGGAAATCACTCCCAATGTCACCACAAAGAGAACAAAACATCACTTGAAGTAATAAAACCACATCAAGTAACATGAAAAATAAAAATAAAAATGAAATAATGCCAATGTATGCCCCCACAATAATCTTAGGGGACATTGTTCCTAATGTCTCCAATAGAGGACCAATCAAAGGATAAAAGAATCACAACTTATGGAATGTAGTGTGTTGCATCAATACTAAGAGGAATGTAATACACTAAGATAGATCAAGAGCTTAAAGGAAATTACTCCCAATGTGACCAAAAAGAGAAAAACACATCGCATGAAGTAAGAAAACAACATCAAGGAACATGGAAAAAAAGAAAATGAAATCATGGGAAAATAATGCCAAAATAATGCCAATGTATGCCCCCACAATAAAGGAATTGCTAAACACCATGTCGTGAGAAATTAATTTAAAGTAGAAAAGCATGAAAAAGAGGGAAGAGAGGGTTACCCCCAAAAACACATATGAGATCTATGGAATTAGGGTCATTATTTCTATTTGTTATAATGATATTAGAGAGCTAGGAATTGCCATCATTTTTGAAACACACATAGAATTGGAAGAATAACACAAAGAGATTTAAATTAAATGAAAGACCTTTTGAGTCAACATGGAAGAGACATAGGGTGTCTTGATGCCTTGCATCATCCCCGAAAGAGAAACATAAGACAAACATGAAAGGAAAATAAAAGATAATGAAATATATTTTGGGTCAACATGTAAGAGACATATGGTTCCTTGATGTCTTGCATCATCACCTAAAGGGAAACACAATAGAAAAATGAAAGGATAAAGAAAAGAGAAAGACAAATGAAAAGGTAAAAACTTACGACATATAGAAGAATGAAGGTACAAATAGAGGAATGCACTTAGAGATGAAACATTAAGCAATACAAGGGATCACATTACACACATGCAATCATACAAAATAAAGTGAAAATTAAATAATGTAAAAGACTAGTAAGCCACATGCAAGTCAACCTAAAGAAGGTCATTCACCTCCTAGTCTCAATCTGTATAAGTGGAAAATAGACAACGAACCGAAGGGATAATGAAAAATAAATTACTAGGACAAGTATATCTACTTCTTTCCCCCACTGAATGTAAGACAAGAATTAAAAAACGTAGGTGATAGGAAAGATCATGTAATAGTGAGAATAGAATGTTCTAAACCTATTACATGAAAAGGGGTGGAAAAGGATATGCTATGCAATCACTTGATGGAAATAATTTCCATCGAAGTGAAATTTTTTCAATACTAACTTCAATGCACAACACTCATCAGTACTATGCCCAAGAGTTCTATGGTATAAAAAATGTGAAAGAACCTTGTATTTATACTTATCCATGCTTAATATCCTGAAATTACACCACAACAAGATGACATATGAAATCATTAATTAAAGGAGGCTAAATATTTCCAAAATAGGACTAATTAAGGCATAAATATTGATAAACAAAGTAAGGAAGGCCCAAACAAGTATGAAAATGCAAGGGTATGAATTTTCCTACACTACATTTAGCCCCCACTTTAGTGAGAGGACAAAATTGCTTCAAACTCACACTAAAGTAGCCAACCACTCAATCAAGAGGGCTTTATTGAATGCTAGTAAGATAGGATGAAAATAACCAAGAGGGTGGCTAAGCCCCCATGATTAAGATCCTATGAGAAACCAATGTACGTAGAAATGAACACACTAGCAGATGATATATGAAGCCATAACTAGATCACCAACATATACCTTCAAAGATTGAAAAAGGAAAAATAAAGGAAAAATGAAATGATATGGATCAGGCTTTGACTAGTCATCCAATGCACTATGGATTGGTTCTAGGTTGTTTGTCCAAAAAAGGTTTACAAGTGAAATGCATTGTGCACTATGCAAACAAAATGCATGCTCACAAGGGATAGTGAAACTAATTTTCCACTAGGTGAGCCCCAAGAAATCCATATCAAAGTCATACCCCCATGACTATGATAAGGATAAAAATAAAATGCATGCTCACTAGGGCTAGTGAAGCTAGTTGTCCACTGGGTGAGCCCCAAGGACCATATCAAATCCACACCTCCATGACTTTAATAAGGTACAAAAAAAAATCATGCTCATAAGGGCTAGTGAAGCTAGTTGTCCACTAGGTGAGCCCCAAGGAACCATATCAAATCCATACCTCCATGACTTTAATAAGATACTAAAATGCAATGAAACAAGAAAGAGGGATGTTTGAAGGGATTTTTCATAGTTTGTGTGACGTATTAATATTAGGGGACATTGTTCCTAATGTCTCCAAGAGAGGACCAATCAAAGGATAAAAGCTTCACAACTTAGGGAATGCAGTGTGTTGATCACCACTAAGAGGAATGTAATATGCTAAGACAGATCAAGATCTTGAAGGAAATTACTCCCAATGTTACCACAAAGAGAAAAACACATTGCATGAAGTGAGATAACCACATCAAGGAACATGGAAAAAAATGCAAATGAAATCATTCCAAAATAATGTCAATGTATGCCCCCACTTTAAAGGAATTGCTACACACCATGTTGTGAGAAATTACTTTAATGTAGACAAACATGAAAAATAGGGAAAAATAATTACCCCCCCAAAACACATAAGGGATCTATGTATTCATGGTCAGTGTTTGTCTTTGTTGTAATGATATTAGAGAGCTAGGAATCATCATCATTCCTAAAATAAACATAGAACTATAAAATTCACATAAAGAGTTTGAAAATAAATGAAAGACCTTTTGAGTCAACATGAAGAGACATAGGGTGTCTTGACGCCTTGCATCATCCTCAAAAGGGACACATAAGACAAACATGAAAGGAAAATAAAAGATAGCAAAAGATATTTTGGGTCAGCATGGAAGAGATATAGGGTGTCTTAATGCCTTGCGTCATCCCATAAAGGAAAAAAACAAGAAAAAAATTAAAGGATAAAGAAAAGAGAAATACCAATGAAAAGGTAAAAAATAATGACATATAGAGGAGTGAAGGTACAAATAGAGGAATGCACATAGAGAGGAAACATTAAACAATATGGGGGATCACATTACACACATGTAATCACACAAAATAAAATGAAAAGTAAATAAGGCAAAAGACTAGTAAGGCACATGTGAGACAACCTAAAGCAGGTCATCTGCCTCCCAATCTGAGTTTGTATAAGTAGAAGGTAGACAACAAACTGGAGGGACAATGATAAATGTATTACTAAGACAAGGCTATCTAATTCTTGCCCCCATTGAGTGAAAGACATGAATAAGCCAAGGTAGGTGAGAGGAAAGATCATGTAATAGTGAGAATTGAATGTTCTACAACTATTACATGACAAGGGGTGGAAAAGGATATGTTATGCAACTACTTGATGGCAATGATTGCCATTGAAGTGACATTTTTTTAATACTAAATTGAATGCACAAAACTCATCACTACTATGTCCAAGAGTTTTGTGGTATCGAAAATGTGGAGCATTTGCATCTTTAGGATATAGTATGAGCCTATCTTTCATTAGTGGTAATGTTATTATTTCTTTGTTCAAAAGTAATTGTCATTTCATTTCACTTTCAGCTGGTGGACAAGGGAAATTTTGTTTTTGTAGGTTGTAGGGCCTCTTGTGCTTACTAGATTCATTAATTTCTCAAGTTGAAGGTTGAGGAGGATGACCTAAGGTGATCCTATCATCCTTGTCATTGTTGTGAATCATTGGTTGTTCTTTAGGAATACAAACAGTCATATTGGAAGGAGAATCTAAGATCACTGTACTATCACTACGAAGCTTTAGGTATTCTTTAGGAGCACTTATGTTGAAGGGGGGTCTTGATATCCTAACCCCTTTTCATTTTCATTAGTTGGTATTTTCTCTAGGATTTTATGAATTTCATGTTCACTTGTTGTATCACATCCTTGTTTACTCAAGATTGTGAATCCTTTTCCATATGTTTCTTCTAGATTGATTGGAGTTTTTATTATGTTGTTATCATAAAATGGTTAAGGATTTTCTTGTTTAGAGGAACTAGGTTCACCTATTGTAGGGTAGTTAGGTTCAAATTTATTTTTGGTTTCAGGATGTAAGTAACCAAACATCCCAAGAGGTGGTATTGTAGGTCATGTTGGTTATTTCATTGAAGGATAAAATGGTGCATTAGATTCAAGACTATTAAGACAAGCATTCGGGAACATATTCATGCTATCATAATGTTCTCCAATGATGTCAACATCACTAGGAGGAAATGCATTAGGAGTTGAGTGAGCATGAGTAAGTTCAATTTAGTTAGGGTAATTTCTGAAAGCAAAACTTGACACATCTACCAAATATTTTTGAAGCACATATCCATGATGCAATATTGGACAAATACACTCGAAATGAAAGAAATTGGAATAACAATAATTTTGCAAACTGTAATAGAAAACTGAAAGGAGCCTATAGAAGCACATAAAAGAAAGTTCAAACCTTGAAAATTGCAACTTCAAAATCAATAGGGACTAAGATACCAACAAGGGAGACTTGGTCCTACAAATGAAATTTTGAGGTCCCTGAAAGTGGAATAGAAAGCAATCAACCTAGATAGGATTTTGAGGAAAAACAACCACATAGGGACTAGGAGGCTAGTAAGGGTGTTTTAGTCCCAATAGAGGGTTTTTTAAGAAAAACAACAAAATTTGGATTGTTTATAGTGTTTCTAGGTTGCCTACCTAGGGACTTGATGTTTAGAAACAAAAAAGTGTGCAAATGAATGCAAGAAAAAATGACTAATGACAAGCAATTGAATGCAAGGTTGGATGCAATTTTTTTCAATTTTTAAATGCAATAACAATATTCCTAAATGTAATCAAAATAATTGACAATGCTCTTTTCAATTTTTGAATGAGATAAGATGATGCAAGAAATTAAAAATGCAGCCTATATGCACTTTCACTAATGAAAATGTGAGAAACCTTAAATGTACTTTCAATAATGCAAGATGCAATGCAAGAATGAATGCAACCTAGATATAGGAGCTTAGTGAACTCCAAATAAAAAAATGAATGCCCAAAATGTCAAATTCACCAAAATGAACCATGTCAAAAAAATATGTTGGGAAAAGTGAGTCACAATATAAGAAATGTATCCCTAATCCTTAATTTTCCGTTTTATTGTTGGGGGATGGTTCATTAAAGGAAACATATAATCCAAAATTGGATTGACTATCAACACAAAGGTGAGTCAATTCTAAATAATGGAAACCTATGAAGATTCTTTAGGCTTTGAAGGGTTCACCACCAAGGAAAATCATGGAAAAGAAAACTTGATATTCAACTCACAAAACCTAGTAATGCAAGCCAAACAATAAGTGCAAATGAAAAAAATAAGTAACAACAAGTTAGGATGTATGTACCTGGGAAGTCTAGAAATGTGATAAGAATTCTAGAAATACAAAAATTCTATCAAAATATGCTAGGGAGGACTAATATGCCCTTACTACCTTCTTAGTCTCACTACTATTTTTCAAGGAAAACACAAAATCTTTGATTGTCGAAACAAAATCTAAAAGAATCTTTGCAAAATACCTCCAGGAGGACTAAGATTCCCTTACTATCTTCTTATTCCTAATCTAAATTTATACAATTTCAAAATGTGATACTAAGGTCCAAGGTCTACACTTCCTTCATCTCAAATCTCAAGTCTCGAAACTTCCAAATTTGGCTTGTAGGTGACATTTCGTGAACATGACAACTTGGAAATGTAGCTTTACAACTTTTCACTTCAAATGATCTTCAAGTCTTCAACCTAAATCTACAAACACAAACACACAAGAGAAGAAAAACTTGTTGATTTTTTAGTAAATGGGGGTTTGCCTTGGTCAAACCCCTTGTTCATAATTAAACCTTGGAATGAAATGGAATAATGAAGGGAAGTGATGAATGAAAAAGTGTTATGTTTCCACTCACCAAAATATTGTTATGAAATCTATGAGCTTGTTTGAAGTGGATATATTGAATGTAGATCTCGAATTGAATGAATTCTTGATAGTTCTTGACTTGAATTTCTTGCTTGAATAAAAACCCTACATCACAAATGTTAGCTCAAAAACACACATGATGCAAGAAGGATGCTTGAATATTTATGATGGCTCCAAATTCTTAGTGAATTACTCTTGAATGTTATCTTGATCACAAATTTTATATAATGCATGAATAGTCAAGTTGCTAGTATGATCTCATGAATGCTTAGGATGAAAATGAGTGAAAGAACCATGTATTTATACTTATCCATGCTTAATATCCTGAAACTACACCACAACAAGCTGAAATATGAAACCATTAATTAAAGGAGGCTAAATCCCACCAAGATTTGAAATTAAATCCAAAAAATAACTTAAGGGGGACTAAGATGCCCTAGGTGGCATCTTAGTCCCAAGTCCTGAAACTTAGGGCATAAACTCCAAAAAGGGTGCATTTTAATATGTTTTTGAGAAGAGGGTTCCATGACCTTTGGAGGAAAAAGAATCCCTAGGTTTTATTTTATTCCTAGACCAAAAATCAAGGAGACACAACCAAAGTCACTAAATTTTCATTTATCCCTTGATGCTTTTCATGTTTAGCCATGTAAATATATAATTTATTAGGCTTGTGCATGCAAAATAGAACCAATTAAAGCATAAATAAGGATAAAAAAAGCAAGGTGGGCCCAAACAAGTGTGAAAATGTAAGGGTATGCAATTTTTTACACTACATTTATCCCCCACTTTAGTGAGAGGATGAAATTGCTTCATCACACTAAAGTAGCCAACCACACAATCAAGAGGGGTTCAAATGTACGAATGCTAGTAAGATAGGATGAAAATAACCAAGAGGGTGGCCAAGCCCCCAAGGTTAAGATCTTATGATAGACCAACATAGGCACAAAGGAACACACTTGTAGATGATATATGGAGCCATAACCAGATTGCCAACATACACGTTCAAAGATAGAAAAAGGAAGAAAAAAGAAAATAAATGATATGGATCAAGCTTTGACTGGTTGTCCAACCTGCTATACATAGGGTCTTGGTTGTTTGTCAAAAAAGGGTTTACAAGTGGAACATTTTGTTGACTATGCAAACAAAATCCATTCTCACAAGGGATAGTGAAGCCATTTGTCCACTAGGTGAGCCCCAAGAGATCCATATGAAAGTAATACCCCCATGACTATGATAAGGACAAAAATAAAATACAGGCTCACAAGGGCTAGTGAAGGTAGTTTTCCACTAGGTGAGCCCCAAGGAACCATATAAAATCCATACTCCATGACTTTAATAAGGTACAAAAAAAATGCATGCTCACAAGGGCTACTGAAGCTCGTTGTCCACTAGGTGAGCCCCAACAAACCATATCAAACCCATAGCTCGATGAATTTAACAAGGTACAAAAATGCAACACAAAAAGAAAGAGGGATGTTTGAAGGGATTTTTTTTAGTTTGTGTGAGGTCTTAATCTTAGGGGACATTGTTCGTCAGTTCTCCAGGAGAGGACCAATCAAAGGATAAAATATTCACAACTTATGGAATGTAGTGTGTCACATCACCACTCAAAAGAATGTAATATGCTAAGATAGATCAAGCTCTTGAAGGAAATTACTCCCAATGTCATCACAAAGAGAAAAACACACTGCATGAAGTAAGAAAACCACATCAAGGAATGTAGAAAAAATGAAAATGAAATCATGTGAAAATAATGCCAATGTATGCCCCCACTTTAAAGGAAATTTTGAACACCATGTTTTGAGAAATTAATTTAAAGTAGACAAACCTGAAAAAGAGGGAAAAAAGGGTTACCCCCTAGAAACACATAAGGGATCTATGGATTTGGGGCCAGTATTTGTCTTTGTTGTAATGATATTAGAGAGGTAGGAACTATCATCATTCCTGAAATACACATAGAACTAGAATAATGACACAAAGCGATTGAAAAAAATGAAAGACCTTTCAAATGAACATGAAGATACATATAGGGTGTATTGATTCCTTGCACCATCGCAAAATAAGAAACATAAGGAAAACATGAAAGGAAAAGAAAAGATAATGAAAAATAGTTTGGGTCAACATGGAAGACACATAGGGTGTCTCGACACCTTGTGTCATCCCCAAAATGAAAACACAAAACATAAATGAAAAGGTAAAGAAAAGATAAAGACTAATGAAAAGGTAAAAAACTTATGACATATAGAAGAATGAAGGTACAAATAGAGGAATATTCATAGAGAGGAATATTAAGCAATACAAGGGATCACATTACACCCATGCAATCACACAAAATAAAATGAAAAGGAAATAATGCAAAAGACTAGTAAGGCACATGCGAGTCAACCTAAATAAATTCATCTACCTCCCAATATTAATTTGTAGAAGGGGAAGGTAAAGAACGAACCGAAGGGACAACAACAAATGCATTACTAGGACAAGGATATTGAATTCTCGCCCCCATTGAGTACAAGACAAGAATGAGCTTTGGTAGGTGATAGGAAAGATCATGTAATAGTGAAAATATAATGTTCTACAACTATTACATGATAAGGGGTGAAAAAGGATATGCTATGCAATCACTTGATGGAAATCATTGCTATCAAAGTGAAAGTTTCCAATACTAAATTGGATTTACAACACTCATTAGTACTTATTCCAAGAGCTTTGTGGTATCGACAATGTGGAACATTTTCATCTTTAGGATATAGTATGAGCCTATCTTTCATTAGTGGTAATGTTATTAGTTCTTTGTGTAAAATCAATTGTAGTTTCCTTTCACTTTCAGGTGGTGGAAAATGGAACTTTAGTTTTGGTAGCTTGTAGGGCCTCTTGCGCTTTCTAGATTCACCAATTTCCCAAGTTGATGGTTGAGGAGAAGGATCTAAGGTTATCCTATCATCCTTGTCATTGTTGTGAATCATTGGTTATTATTTAGGAAGAAATACATTCATATTTAGAGGAGAATCTAAGATCACTATACCATCACTACTAAGCTTTAGGTATTCTTTAGGAGCACTTATGTTGAGAGGGTGATCCTGATATCCAACCCATTTGTGTTTTCATTAGTTTGTATTTTCTCTTGGAGTTGATGAATTTCATGTTCACTTGTCGTATAACATCCTTGTTTACTCAAGATTGTGAATCCTTTTCCATATGTTTCTTCTATATTGATTGGAGTGTTTGTTACCTTTTTATAATAAAATTGTTGATTATTTACTTGTTTAGAGGAACTAGGTTCACTTATTGTAGGGAATTTAGGCTCAAATTTTGTTTCAGTTTCAGGATGTAAGTTACCAAACATCTTAAGAGGTGGTATTGTAGGGCATGTTGGTTGTTTCATTGATGGATAAAAGGATGCATTAGCTTCAAGGATGTTAAGACAAGAATTTAGGAACATATTCATGTTGTCGTCATCTTATCCAATGATTTCAACATCATGAGGAGGACATGCATTAGGCGTTGAGTGAGCATGAGTAAGTTCAATTTTGTTAGGGTCATTTTTTTAAGAAAAACTTGACACATCTACCAAAGATTTCAAGGACATTCAAAGATTTCTAAAGCACATATACATGATGCAATATTAAACAAATACACTTGAAATGAAAGAAATTTGAATAACATCAATTCTGAAAACTATAATAGGATGCTGAAAGAAGCCATTAGAAAAACAAAAAAGAAAATTCAAACCCTAAAAAATGCAACATAAAAATCAATAGGGACTAATATGCTAACAAGGGTGTATGGGTCCTATTGATGAGATTTTGAGGTCCTATAAACTAGAACAAAAAGAAATCAACCTAGATAGGATTATGAGGAAAAAAAAGCATAGAAAGACTAAGACGCTTGTAAGGGTGTTTTAGTCCTAGTAGAGGATTTTTTAGAAAAATAGAATAATCTTGATTGTTTACAGTGTTTCTAGGTTGCCTACCTAGGGACCTGATGTTTATAAATAGAAAAGTGTGCAAATGAATGCAAGAAAAAGTGACTAATGGAAAGAAATTGAATGCAAGGTTGGATGCAAATTTTTCAAATTTTAAATGAAATAAAAATGTTCTTAAATGTAATTAGAATAATTGATAATGTACTTTTCATTTTTTCAATGAGATAAGATGATGTAAGAAAGAAAAAATGCAACCTAAATCTAGGACCTTAGTGAACTCCAAATCAGAAAATGAATGCCCAAAATGTCAAGTTCACCAAAATAAACTATGGTAGAAAAATGTGTTGGGAAAAGGGACTCACAATACAAGAAAGGAATCCCTAATCCTTAATTTTCCCTTCTATTTTTGGGGGATGGTTCATTCAAGGAAACCTAGGATCTCAAATTAGATTGACTATGAACAAAAAGGTGAGTCATTTCTCAACAAGGGAGACATATGAAGATTACTTAGGCTTTGAAGGGTTCACCACCAAGGAAAAGATTTGATGCTTCTTCTCCTACACTTCAGGATCTGCAAAAATTGGGAGGGTGATCCTGAAATGTATATCTTACAAACCTGCTTATCAAATTATACCATACATTGCATGACAAAGTATATGTATTCCCATTAGTGGCTAAACAGATGAAATCCTTCGAGAAATTGGCAATTCCTTGGAAGAATCAAGCACTTGAAGCTAAGAATACTACACAAAACTAAATCATAACAAATTTAAACCAATTAAGAATTTATTTATGAATGATGTTCTCATATTAAAGACTAGAACCTTAAGAAATGCACCCAACACCTTCAAACTAGTGTCTCATGTTAGGGCAAGGAGTCAAAACAAAGTAAATTGAACTATAAGGTGAATTTAATCATAGAAATCCATGATCTTAGTGAAATTGCATTAAAATTCACATATTAATACTTATGACCCATGACTACTTATAAGATCCACTAAATATCCACATGAATTCATGTTCTAATTAAGGTTTCCTAACTGGTTCATTAAACTAGAGACAACTAAAACATATCTCATTGCAAAACACAATGGAAACCAATGAAATGATATTTTATTGTATTCTCATTAATAATTCATATATAATGCAAAGATGGATAGACAATGGACACAAGAGATTAGCATGTTTGATTTAGACATGCTTGAAAACCATACAATTAACAAAATAAACTAGATTTACTCATAACCTAAGACCTCGACTCAAAATATAATATCTCTATGCTTCTCATTCTACATAACTCAGATCTAGAATTCAAAAAAAGACCCACACATATGGCCTTGAATTCCCTTTTATAGAAACAAGGGAGAAAAACAAGCTTCGGTCCAATATCTACACATGTCTCATTCTCATTGGACCGCTATATAGCATATATTCCCTTTTTTAGTTATATTTACATTTTCAATTGGAGGGAATACACGTGAGACAAAAACCACTCATTCATAGAAGCAAATACAATCACCATCCAAAAGGAATTTTGTTGCAGAAGAATAACCTTTGTATTGTCATTACATCTTTTGTCTTTAAAAGCATCTAAAAGGAGGGAAAGGTAAGTAACCATGTCATCCAACACCAGCACCGATCCAAGTCATCACTAGTCAACACTCACTTACTACATCTTGAGTTGAGGAGAAACATATCTTTATGCATTGTAATTTATGAGGCTAGACCTATATTATACTTGACCAAGTATATGTATTCCCCTTATCTATAATCATAGCTCCAAATCATCAATTAAAACCTTCTTCCACAATTCATACTCTGTGTTTAAGGGCCAAATGAATCCAATAATATGATCCATCCTTTCCTATATGGGGCATATTTTATCATCACAGAAGTGGCCTTCTTATCAAAGTATTGAAAAAAGTTGATGATGAAGGATAACTTCTCAAGAGTATTATTTAGCATGTCAATATCAATTCTCTCACAAATGAAAGATGTTTGAGAAGCGATAGTTGTTTCTATCTAAACCCTCCATTCTTGTAAAGGTTTGACCTCATCATAAGTATCCTAGATATCAAGTAACAATGCAGTATTTACCTCATCAAATTTGGCCTTAGGTTCTCTTATTGTAGCATCCATTTGGGCAGCATAACCATGAAATTTTTTCTTTTTGATTTAACAAACAAATCTATAGGTTGGGACAACACTTGGATATCCATCCTCCTTCTGCTTAGCCCCAATTACTATAAGCTTCAAATTTTTGGCCCTCATAATCCATTTATCTAGTATTGGAGTACCCAATTCTTTATACCTTTCAAAACAACTTATTGATTTTATCATTGAAGCATAATTTGAATGAATATTGTTTGATGTACTTTGAATTTTTTTATTCATATGCTTCAAAACCATGTGAACAATCTTAGAATTACTTTCATACACAATGTTTTGGGATTGTTCAAGCAATACCTTGTATTCTTTAATTTGCAACAACAATTCCTCCTTGGTAGGCTCAGTTGATGGGGCTGCACTTGATGTGCTTGGCCTCTAAACCATAAATGGATCTTGGCCCATGTTGTAGGGTATAAATGAAAATTCTTTCTCAGGTGGAGGAGATTGATGATGAGTCACAGAAGAGGTGGGTACAACATGACTTGAACTAGTTGGTCCTTGAGATTTCAGGGTCTCCACTTTTTGTTTCAATGATGCTAGCTTTGATTCAAGTTTGAAAACCTTTTGCCTACTCATATTGTATTCAATAACTAGATCATTATGTTTACTCTTGTACATGTCTCTTTCTTTACTAAGGCCCTCAACTATTGCCTTTGTAAACTTAGCAATATTGACTATCATGTCAGCCACTTATACTACAAGAGTATCAGAAACTCTTTTTATAATTAGTTGTCCCTTTAAGTTTGCTAGTTCTGCCACTATAGGCTTCCTAGAACCAAGAGAAAATGACCATATAGCTAGAGTATCCCATTATTCACTAAAATCCAACCCTTGAAGTGCCATTTCAGCTTCTTCTTCAGTTTAGAATCAGGGTTTGTCAGCTCTTCTTATTGTATCAAGGAAAACAACATCAACTATATCCCATTCAGAAAATAATAAAATACCACTCTTTTGTACAAGTTTCGTAGCCTCATCAGCTATAATATTTGAAATTTCTTTCTTATTTCATTCCTCACATTAAATCTTGTACAACTTCCTCTAAAAGGTCAGGGTGTAAAATTCTCTCCTTAGCCACCTTCTTAGAGTATTCCTAAATACTTTATCTCCATAGAAAACCTTTGATTGCTTTTTTTTCAATGAATGAGTCATCTTCCATTAATTCCTTGCAGGAATCTTGCCTCAAATCATCAAAATTATTTAGGCCACTTAAGTTAGCCTTACCTAGCCTAAGGCTACTTATTCCAAATCTTGATGCAACTTCTCTTGGGGAAGAAGGCATCCCTTGCCGCATATCTTCAAGAGTTATCAAAATTTCATCTTCGTCAGTATCAGGATAATCAAAAACCCTGCTCACCTCTACCTTTTGCTTCTTGGACGGTGGTTGGCCTGATGGAAGAGACTCCCTAGGAGGTGAATCAATATAAACTATGATAGGGGAAGATCGCCTAGGAGGTGATGGCACTGAGATCTAAGGAGAATTTTCCCTTGATCCCTCTAATGCATTAGGGGTTGGAAATGTTTGATGCCTCTTTACCCTCTCCTTCTTTCTAGAATAAATTCTTATCTTTGATCCTAGCTAGTAAGAGGGTCTCTCTTCAAGTATTGTCATGGGATCTTGGTCAACTGAAATTTGTTTTTCTTTGTCTGCAACTACATGGTTTGCCCTTAAGACACCCACTATGCTCTCAAAATTTTGAAGAACATAGATAACTCTATTGAATTCACCCCAAATGTTGGGCATAGGGTCAAACTTAGGGTCTGCCTTTCTTTCTTGCTCAATCATTTTTTTGAAGGCCAAATACTTTTCCTTTCTCTCTTCTTACTCATTGAAGTCCATGATGTTTCTAATAAAATCCTCAAGATAGTAAAAATTATGTATGACAATAGAAATCTTGTGTTGTTCCTTCAATGCAACAATAAAACCCTTAGGTTCATGATTCCTTGGGCATATAGACTTCAACTGATAGGGTGCCAAGAGCTATCCCAAGTTCTTCCAACTTCCTTTCAACATCACAAAATCTACAAATTCTATCCACTCTAGGAAGAATGAACCCTTCTTTTGTTTCCTTGATAGATGTGCCATATGCGATGCTCCCAATTGTCTCATGATTTCAATAAATCCTATTCTTAGTGGCACATCCCTTGGGAGAACATAAGGGTTCATAGTAGTGCCATAAATTATGAAGATTGTTGTGTGAGGGTAAGCTATGGCATCACCCCAATTATGATTCAAATTCAAACCAATCCTTTTCTCCATGGGCCTCAAAAATTCATGGTTCTCATTTGGAATCCTTGGTGGGTTATGAACCAAAAATCTTCTCAGCTTTGAGGCAAAAACATTATTGAAGGCCACATAATCAAATTAAGGGTTGTCCTTATCCACGATCTGGGTCCAAAATTGGATGGTAAAATCAATCTCACCTTCCTTCTTTGTCTATGTCATGTCTTGGCCAAAAAAATTATCCCCTCTATAAAAGAACATATGCAATAATAAAGAGTACCACTTGAAGCTCATTGATTCCTTTCCTACCTTGAGGGAAATCAAACCTTTGTGCATCCTATCTGATAGATATGTGGCATAGGCATACACTACATTATATGTCTAGTGTTATAGATGTGTTTCCATGTACATAAGGTCTATTGGCATGGTGGATGGTGCATCAATGCCAAGGATTTGGAATAAAGAGAAAAAAAAATTCCTGAAATAACTAGCAAAATATCTCATGGGAAAGACTCTTATTCATCTTTGCCAATCTTTATTTTATTTATGTTCTTCCCCATCCTAGTAGTTGAAGTATGAATGGGTAACAATGATGTTATGAAAAGAACCTTTATTTTATTATACCCCTCCCTGAAGACTTTGAGGTCAATTGAGATCATGTCCTTACTCCATTGATGTAGATTGAAGATATCTGCTATTTCATCTCTCGTTATTTTAAACATCTCTTTACCATCATATGCCCCGATTACTCTCAAAACAGGGCCATATCTTGAAGCAATGTCTTTCAAAATATTGATATCCATGTACACATTCAACACCACTAGTTTTCCCAAATCCAACCTCCAAGGATTGCAGACAGGAACATTTATATTCCTATTCCCAAACCAATTTTGGAATAGTCACCACCCAGACAAAGGCAAATTGGGATCCTTGACACCACACATTTTATTTGTTAACCCCTTTTGAACCTGATAGCCATATAATAAAGCCACTCCCTCGGGTCTTTTATTTGTGGAGGGTTTCAATTGATCAATTATATCCTGGGAGAGAGACCTAGTTGGGGTTCCTAAACCAGACACTTGAGTTTTGGGTGCCATAGGTGAAAAGTAAAATTAAATTAATCTAGGGTTTTGATGGAAGGGTATTCAACTTAGCACCTCTATTTAGAAACAAGGGCACAACCTAAAGGGTACAATTTCAAATAATTTGACAAGGATCTCAAATTTCAAATTAAATTCAAACCCTAATAAAGAAATTTAAAACCATAGAGACAAATTCTAACAATAGATGTTTGCCCTGACTCAAGATTTTTCAAACACGACATAGAGAAAGTGTTTGTTCAACTTATGACTTTATGTTGGTAGCAAACCCTAATTTTGATCATGAAAAACTCTGAAAAGTTCTTTCTCGATCTCCAAGATGCCTCTAAATCATTCGAAATCTTCAATTATACAAAAAAATAAACTTACAACACATTTAAGTTGAAGTTGGGTGGCTCTGTGTGTCTCTTCTTCAATTACTATTCACTCGCACCAAAGATAATGACTCTCACATTTACAATTCTGATTTTGAATAATATCCATCGATCTGATCTTGAAGTGGCACATCGGATGACTCAAATTGAGTTAGACCTATTTAAAATTATGTCACCATCAATTTCCATTCTATCGACCAATGAATTTTTTTCCATTTGGATGCCAAGTCATTCATTGGAGGGCCCCACATTTCCTTTCCTCATCGAAAGAAGAGTCCACATGTAACAATCACACAATATATGCAACATGCTTTAAAATAATATTTTAGATCTTGTGTGGTGTGCATGCAATGACCTAGATTTGATCTCAAAAATACATCACATCCATTTATTCACTGGCTTAAAAAATTAGGTATTATAGTGGAAGTTGGGTCCCACATTCTATGGGAGGACACATGAAGCAAGCACGCAGACCATGCAACTCTTTGAAAATGAATATTTTAATCTCACGCGGCGTGTTCACATAGCTAGGATTGCATCTCCACATTCGATGAAAAAGATTTTTTGCACATATAAATAAAGTTAGTCATAAACTGAGGCCATGACTGGGTTGATGGATTACGACCCTCAAGAGTTAAAAATGTAAGACTTTTGCAAAATATTTTTCTCGGCTTTGAAAAGCTTAAAATAATGAAAGGAACGAGGTGACCAATAGGCTTAGGCCAAGTCGCTGGTAAAGATAATGGGCTAGATGAATTAAGTTGTGACTAAGAAAACTACCAACATGGGATAGCAAGTCAATAAAGAAAAATAACATCAAAGGTTTAAGACTTGATAAAAATGAAACAAAGGTGTTAGACCTAAAACCCTAAACCCGATCCATCTGGCACAACAGAAAAGGACCATTAAAATACATGGAAGTAGCTCAAATTTTATCCAAATTTTATAAGCTCTACCAAACAACTTATTATTCAATTAAAAAAACCTAGTAACTCAAGCCAGACAATAAGTGCAAATGACAAAATTAAGTAACAAAAAGTTAGGATGTATGTACCTAGGAAGTTTGGAAAATGTGATACTAATTTTGGAAATGCAAAAATATTGTCAAAATATGCTAAGGAGGACTAAGACGCCCTTACTATCATCTTAGCCCTGCTATTAGTTTTCGGGGAAAACATGAAATCTCTGGATGTCGAAACAGAATCTAAAATAATCTTTGCAAAATAGCTCCAAGAGGACTAATATTCCCTTACTGTCTTCTTAGTCTCAATTTAAATTTTTGCAATTTGAAAATGTGATATTGAGGTCCAAGGTCTGCACATCCTTCTTCTTAGATTTTAGGTCTTTAAACTTCTAGGTCTGGCCTATAGGCGACATTTCGTGAAGATGACAACTTGGCAATGGAGCTTTGCAACTTTACAAATTTTCATTTCAAATGATTGTTAATTCTTCAACCTAAATCTACAAGAAAAAAGATAAAAGAGAAGAAAAACTTATTGATTTTTTATTAAATGGGGGTTTTCCTTGGTCAAACCCCTTGTTGGTAATTAGACCTTGGAATTAATGGACTAATGAAGGGAAGTGATGAATGAAAAAAGTTCTATGTTTCAACTCACCAAACCCTTGTTATGAAATCTACAAACTTGTGTGAAGCGGCTAGCTTGAATGTATATATTGGATTGAATGAATGCTTGATAGATCTTGACTTGAATTGCTTGCTTGAATAAAAACCCTACATCACAAATGTTAGCTCAAAAAAACACATGATGCAATAAGGATGATTGAATCTTGATGATGGCTCCAAATGCTTGATGAATTACTCTTGAATTCTCTCTTGATCATAATTTTTTAATAATGTGTAAATACTCAAGTTGCTAGTATGATCTCATGAATGCTTAGGATGAAAATGAGTGAAGAACATTGTATTTATACTTATCCATGATTAATATCTTGAATTACACCACAACAAGCTAAAATATGAAATCACTAATTCAAGGAGGAAAAATCCCACCAAGATTTGAAATTAAATCCTGAAAATAACTTATGGGGGACTAAGACATCCTCAGTTGCGTCTTAGTCCCGAGTCTTGAAACTAAGGGAATGGACTCCAAAAAGTGTTCCTTTTAAGATTCTTTTGAAAAGAGGGTCCCAAGAAAATTGGAGGACTAAGATGCCCTAGGTGGCATTTTAGTCGTAGTCCAAAAACCAAGGACACACAACCACAATCATTAAATTAGCATTTATCCTTTGATGTCTTTCAAGATTATCCATAAAAATATAACTTATTAGGATTTTGGATGCAAAATAGAACCAATTAAGGAATGAATAAGGATTAAAAAAGAAAGGTGGACCCAAATAAGTGTCAAAATGAAAGGGTACGCATTTTCCTATAGTAAATTTAGCCCCCACTTTAGTGAGAGGATGAACTTTCTTCAAACTCACACTATAGTAGCCAACCACACAATCAAGAGGGGTTCAAATGTACAAATTCTAGTAAGATAAGATGAGAATAACCAAGAGGGTGGCCAAGCCCCAAGGATTAAGATCCTATGATCGACCAACATAGGCACAAAGGAACCCACTTGTGGATGATATATGAATCCATAACTAGATCACCAATATACACCATCAAAGATAAAAAAAGGAAAAAGGAAAAGAAAAAGAATGATATAGATCAAGCTTCAACTAGTTGTCCAACGTGATATGGATTAGTACTAGGTTGTTTGTCCAAAAAGGGTTTACAAGTGGAATGCATCATCCACTATGAAAAAAAAAAAATGCTCATAAGGGCTAGTGAAGCTAGTTGTCCTCTATGTGAACCCAAAGAGATCCATATCAAAGTCATACCACCATGACTATGATAAGGACAAAAAGAAAATGCACACTCACAAGGGCTAGTGAAGCTATTTTTCCACTAGGTGAGCCCCAAGGAACCATATCAAAGCCATACCTCCATGAATTTAATAAGGTACAAAATTAAAATGCAACAAGAAAGAGGGATGTTTTAAGGGATTTTGCTTAGTTCATGTGAGATAGTAATCTAATGTCCCCTAAGATAGGACCAATCAAAGGATAAAAAATTCACAACCTAGGCAATGTAGTGTGTCACGTCACCTCTAAGAGGAATGTAATATGCTAAGATAGATCAAGCTCTTGAAGGAAATTACTCCCAATGTCACCACAAAGAGAAAAATGCATTGTATGAAGTAAGAAAACCACATCAAGGAACATGAAAAAAAATGCAAATGAAATTATGCCAAAATAATGCGAATGTATGCCCCCACATTAAAGGAATTTCTAAACACCATGTTTTGCAATTACTTTAAAGTATGAAAACATGAAAAATATGGAAAAGAGGATTAGCCCCCATAAACACATAAGTGATATATGATTTTAGGGTTAGTATTTGTCTTTGTTGTCATGATATTAGAGAGCTAGGAAATGCCATCATTCCTGAAATACACATATAACTAGAAGAATGACACAAAGAGATTGAAAACAAATGAAATAACTTTTGAGTCAAAATTGAAGATAAATAGGGTGTCTCGATGCCTTGCATCATCCCCAAAAGGGAAACATAAGGAAAACATGAAAGGAAAATAAAATATAATGAAAAATATTGTGGGTCAACATGGAAGAGACATAGGGTGTCTTGATGCCTTGAATCATCTGCAAAAGTAAAACACAAGACAAAAATCAAAGGATAAAGAAATAAGAAATACCAATTAAAAGATTAAAAAATTATGACATATAGAGGCATGAAGGTACAAATAGAGGAATGCACATAGAGAGGAAACATTAAGCTATATAGGGGATCACATTACACACATGCAATCACACAGAAGAAAATGAAATGGAAATAATGCAAAAGACTAGTAAGGCACATGTGACTCAACCTAAAGCAAGTCATCCACATCCCAATCTTAGTCTGCATAAGAGGATGGTAGATAATGAACTGAAGGGACATCGAAAAATGCATTACTAGGACAAGGCTATCTACTTATTTTCCCCAATAGGTGCAAGACAAGAATAAGTTGAGGCAGGTGATAGGAAAGATCATTTAATAGTGAGAATAAAATGTTCAACTATTACGTGAAAAGGGGTGGAAAAATATATGCTATCCAATTACTTGATGGCAATCATTCCCATCAAAGTGTAAGTTTTTCAATACTAACTTGAATGCACAATACTCATAAATACTATGTCCAAGAGTTTTGTGGTATCGATAATGTGGAACATTTGCATATTTTTGATATAGTATGAGCATTTCCTTCATTCGTGGTAATGTTATTAGTTCTTTGTTAAAAAGAAATTGTAGTTTCCTTTCACTTTCAAGTGGTGGAAAATGGAAATTTAGTTTTTGTATCTTGTAGGGCCTCTTATCCATGCTAGATTCACCAATTTTATGAGTTGAAGGTTGAGGAGGAGGACCTAAGGTGATCCTATCACCCTTGTCATTGTTACAAATCATTTGTTTCTCTTTATGAATGACATCCATATTGGGAGGAGAATTTAAGATTACTCTACCATCACTATGAAGCTTTAGGTATTCTTTAGGAGCACTTATGTTGAGAGGGGGATCTTGATATCCTAACCCATTTTTTTTTTCATTAGTTTGTATTCTCTCTAGGAGTTGATGAATTTCATGTTCACTTGTTGTATCACATCCTTGTTTACTCAAGATTGTGAATCTTTTTCCATATGTTTCTTCTAGATTTATTGGAGTGTTTGTTACTTTGTGATCATAAAATGGTTGAGTATTTCCTTGTTTAGAGGAACTAGGTTCACCTATTTTTAGGGAAATTAGGTTCAACTTTTTTTTTAGTTTCGGGATGTAAGTAACCAAACATCTCAAGAGGTGTTATTTTAGGGCATGTTGGTTGTTTCATTGATGGATAAAAGGATGTATTAGCTTCAAGGCTATTAATACAAGTGCTTAGGAACATATTCATGATTTCATAATCTTCTTCAATTACGTCAACATCATGAGGAGTTGAGTGAGCATGAGTAGGTTCAATTTTGTTAAGGTCATTTTTGAAATCACAACTTGACACAACTACCAAATATTTCAAGGGAATCAAAATATTTCCAAAGAACATATACATGATGAAAGATTAAACAAATACACTTAAAATGAAAGAAATTGGAATAGCAATTCTGAAAACTATAACAGAAAACTGAAAGAAGCCAACAAAAGAATAGAAAAGCAAGTTCAAACTTGAAAATTGCAACTTCAAAATCAAAAGGTACTAAGATGCCAGCAAGGGCATGTGGGTCCTACTAATGAAATTTTGAGGTCCCAAAAAGTGGAATAGAAAGAAATCAATGTAGATAGGATTTTGAGGAAAAAAAACCATAGAGAGACTAACACACTAGTAAGGGCGTTTTAGTCCTGGTTGAGTTTTTTTTCAAAAAAATAACAAAATTTGGATTTTTTACAGTATTTGCAAGTGGCCTACCCAAGGAACTAATGTTTAGAAACAAAAAAAGTGTGAAAATGAATACAAGAAAAAGTGACTAATGACAAGCAATTGAATGCAAGGTTTGATGCATTTTAAACAATTTTAAATGTAATAACAATGTTCTTAGATCCATTTAGAATAATTGATAATGCACCTTTTTCAATTTTTCAATGAGATAAGATGATGCAAGAAAAAAAAAATGCATCCTATATGCACTTTCACTAATTAAAATGTGAGAAACCCTAGATGTACTTTCACTAATTGAATATGCAATGCAAGAATGAATGCAACCTAGATCTAGGACCTTAGTGAACTCCAAATCAAAAAATGAATGTCCAAAATGTCAAGTTCACCAAAATGAACCATGGCAGAAAATTTTGTGGGGAAAAGGGTCTCACAATACAATAAAGGATTCCCTCATCCTTAATTTTCCCTTTTAATTTTGGAGGATGGTTCATTCAAGGAAAACTAGGATCCCAAATTGGATTGACTATCAACACAGAGGTGAGTCAATTCTCAACATGGGATACCTAGGAAGATTCCTTAGGATTTGAGGGCTTCACCACCAAGCAAAATATTAGAAAAGACAACTTGATATTCAACTCAAAAACCTAGTAATGCAAGCCAAACAATGAGTGAAAATGACAAAATTAAGTAACAAGTTATGATGTATGTACATGGGAAGTCTAGAAATGTGATAAGAATTATGGAAATGTTAAAATGTTGTCGAAATATACTAGGGAGGACTAAGACACCCTTACTATCTTCTTAGTCCCACTACTTTTTTCAAGGAAAACACAAAATCTTTGGATGTCGAAATAGAATTTGAAGGAATCTCTATGAAATACCTCCAGGAGGACTACGATAACCTTACTATCTTCTTAGTCCCAATCTAAATTTCTACAATTTTGGAATGTGATAGTGAGGTCGAAGGTCTGCACTTACCTTCTTCTCAGATCTCAGGTCTTGAAACTTCTAGATCTAGCTTGTAGGTGACTTTCCATGAAGATGACGACTTGGAAATGTAGCTTTGCAACTTTACAACTTTGCAGTTCAAATGATCTTCAATTCTTCATCCAAAATATGCAAACAAAAACACACAAGAAAAAAAAGACTTGTTGATTTTTTATTAAATGGTCGGTTACCTTGGTCAAACCCCTTGTTGGTGTAACATAGATAAAATAGCGTTGCACAGTAAAATGGTTAAATCTAATCTAAACATGCATAAATCTAAATTAAAATAAAAAGAACGAATCAAATGAATTAAAAAGAAAATAACGTAGAACATAGAACAGTCTCACCAAATATCAATCCATTTCCTCAAATTATCCTGATTGTCCTTCTCCATTTTGTCGTGTTGGTATTCTTTCCCTCAGATTTTTAGTATGTTTGCAAGCATAGCCTTGATGTATGTGTTAAAGAAAAATATCGAAGATTAAGTTCTTCCAAAAAGTGTATTGATTTCGGGAGAGGAATAATGACAAAGGTCAACCAATTTATAGAAAGCTAGTTTTCGAACAATCGACTCAGATTCAAAAGAGAGATCAACGATCGAGATTGATGAATGTCATGCGATGTGAGTTTTGTGTGAGTTAGAACGTGAGTTGGGAAATTCTGTACGATAAAGATTAAATTAGAATAATAATTTAATCTGGTGTTAAGACCATTCAAAAATATTTAAGAATAGACATTAAGATTAAATAAATAATTTAATGTTTAGTTGAAAGTCTTCAAAAATAGAAGAATTAGACTTTGAATGAAATGGATAAAGTTAGAACTTGGAGAATGATCTGTTCGAATGTACACATGAATTAATTAATTAGATAAAGATGTTTAATTAATAAATATGTTCATGCATATGAGTTAGAACTAGTTAATTGACTCATTGGGACAAAGATTCCTTTTCACAGAGACGATTAGATATCGAATCCAGAGATAACTGATGGATTTAAATAGATCTCAAGTCAGATGGTGATTGAATAATTAGTTAAGTAGATGATACAAGAATGTGACATAAACAATTATTTATGAATTAAATGTTAATTTAATTCAACATTCGAAATTGAAATGATTTAATTAAATAAATAAAATTTAGTTAATAGACTGTCAAAAAGATTAATTGAATAATTGAATAATTAAATAATAAATTATTTAATTCATAAAGATAATTAATTAATTAGTGATGTAATTGAATAAATATGAATTTATAATTAATCAAAGTTGAATAAGGGTCATAATGAATTAATTAAATAAATAACATTATTTAATTGCGACCATGGCCATTAGAAAATTATGTCGAAAGTGGTACTCGCAGGCCTAGACCAATTTTCAGTGTCTACAGTTTTCCCCTCTTTCATACAATGTCATTTTGGATTTTTTGTCAAAGAAAATCATTAAAAACGTGTCCCAATTGTGCCCCAGTATGAAATATGTTAGGGTATGTCCCCTCGGGAAAATTGACAAATTTTTGAAAAATTTCAAAAAATTAGGAAATAATCCCGATAGGTCAATTTGAGGGTTAGAAATGCTATGGACTTGACATAATTGAATTTGGAAGTGTTAGGGATGTGTACAGGTTGATGGAAGATGGAATTTTACGTAGCCAATAGAAAAGGTTTGAAGAAATTCCATTTTTAACCCTAGGTATAAATAGGAATTAGAGTGAAAATCAAGTCATTTGCACCCCTAAGACTTGAAGAATTGAAGAATTTTCTCTAAGCTCTTGGCGGAATGTCTCCCATACCATACATTCATCATCACGGATATTGGATCCGAACCTTCTAATGGCCAGCCGATGCGGGACCCCCGGTATGTACCTTGAAACGATCTCTTGAACTTTTGTTTTTCATGTAGTTTTAGCCATTCAATTTTATTTTTTCAAATGCGGTTTTTTAAAGTTCAACGCATATGTGTTCATATGCGATGCATTTGCGTGTGATATGACGCATATGTGAAATCATGTATAGGCATGATTAGGTCATTTAGGGCATACACACATTTGTTATGTTATGCACCACATTTGATTTACTACATCACATATGTGTATAGCATACGCGCATGATGGTTCATGAAATGCATTTGCTTAAATGAACCGCATTTTCATTTTAGATAGGAAATAAAAGTGCAACACATTTATAGTTATTTGAATTCATTTGCCTGTTTGTTTGAATTGGCTAGTTTTGAGATGCATTTGCAAAGTGAAACACATATGCTTGTGTAGTCGACGCATGTAGGGTTATGCACCGCATTTTCAAATAAAAATGACGCATATGGAATGTGCACCGCATATGTTTTTAAAACAACACATTTGACTATCACAGTTTAGAAAAAAATTGTTGATAGAAAACTCGAATGATTTGATGTTGACACCGTTGGTGTTTTACTTTTCCAGCTAAGCTTTGAAACTCTCTAAGAGGTAGCCAACCTCTATGTTTAATAATTCTCAAAGTTAATGGCCAACTAACAAGATTCAGTCAAAGACTGACATCTCCCACACTTCTAGCTCTGCAGGACCAAGGTGGGTCAACCTACACAATGTCTAAAACTTAATTCAACCAAATACACTGACATTGCTTTTTATAGCATATAATTCTTAATTATATTAAACCACTGAGAGCATTGAAAACTTTATGTAGAAGTTGAGAAAATACTTCACAAACCCTGAAGATCACCTGTATGCAAATAACCTGTCAAATAAGAAGAGATGGAGACAAACAAGCAAGGGTTCTCAAAAAACTGAAAATGTATATATCAGAGAGAATGAGAGAATGAATTGATGTGATAATACAATGAGATCAATCCTTATAAAAGGAGATCATGCAAACCCTAATAGAAACCCTAATAGGAAAATATTTAATAATTAATATAATTATTAAATGTCACTTTATGCAAACTAAAGTGAAATCTTAAGAAGGGAATAAAGGTAACTTAATTAACACAATTAAGTTAAAACCTTTACTCTAACACTTCAAACCTGGCTAAACTCTCAGTAGATCAATACTCACTCAGCAATTGAGAGGCATAACACAACATTAAACCTCAACCAAACTATAGGGATTTAAAATGATTTTGCATTTATAAAATGTTTCTGAGATGCATAAAACTGAATAATAGATCAGTGCCAATTCTAGGCCATGGAGTCAAACACATAAAATGAGTTCATCAACAAACAGACTTCAACCAGTGGATTTAAATTGCTAATGCTTTGCATCAACTGTTAGTGCCTTGCACCAACAATCCCTCTCTTATTATCAATCAAATTCTCCTTATCAAATCCCATCTGGACACTTGAAATCACAATCACCTGCTCTAAGCATTTTAACCATTCCTTTGAAATAGAATAATGAACAAACAAAACAATCTCATGAAATTTGAGATGATAAACTCAAAGATACTTTGTATTATTGAATTTATAGGACTAAATGTGTACAAAAATGGAGACAATCTAAAAATATTCATGAATGTGCAAACACCTTCATTATTTTATTTGCACAAATTAGTTGTATTTACCCATGAAATCAGAAAATTACAGCTTATAGACTCAAGAAATAACTAAAAATTTTCAATTCTCTATCTACCTAGCCCCATACAAAGTATTAGAACCTAATCTCAGAACCCTTACAAAATGAGAGAAGAAGAGAATAAGAAGGAAATGAAGAAACATAAGAAGCCCTAAAATGCATCCGCAGTTGATAACTGGCAGCTTCATCCTCCATTAAACATCAAGAAGAAGCTGGGAATATCTCTCATCTCTCTTCCTTTGCAGCAATAAACTTATTCTCTCAAAATTGCCTTTGCTCATCATTGCTTCGAAACAAAAAATCTGCCCATGTGGAGAATCTTCAATTTTATCCTGCTGTGTAAAAATACCTTTGCTTTCCCGTGAAAACTTCTCATATTTATGTTCTTTGTTGTAGCTGCAAATATCTGCATATTCACTTTACCTCCAACAAATATTAATAATATTTTTTACAATAAAGTCTCTAGAAAATGAATATTTAATTCACATTACTCCTTGTACCTTCACGTGCATTTTACCCAGCAAATAGAAACTTTACTGAATATTTTATTCACTTTCTAAGATTCCCCTGTGCCATTTTATTTTACAACTCACTTTTAAATAAATTCCCCATTTAAAATGAAAATATTTAAATGTTACACTATGCAACATTTAATTTACTTTACCCATTTAATAGCTTATAGGAAAAAGACATTACCTTTAAGTTTCACCTTTACTCATCCTGTGCAACCCACTCATTCATAATTTGCATTTAAAATGCTTACCTCTTACATGAAGGTCTTTCAACTCTATTGGGTAAAACATTTTACCCATCTTTTACTTATTTTCCCAGCACCCACACTTTATATCTAGAGTTTAATCCATTAAGAGAAAAAATACTCGGGCCTTTGAACTATATTCGAGCTTTTGAATTTAAGATGGGGAATCCTCCCTCTCATTTTTAAAAAATATTAAAAGCCTTTAGTTCAATTCGGTCTTTTCAAACACTTGCCCCTGCCCATCAACCTCGTGCACCTCGCACATCTTTCATGACATCATCTTCTATTGTGCGAGGTTGGCGATCGATGGCCAATATTTGGCTGCATCTTCACCCACCATCCTGACCATTGATCTTTTTTGCTGCACTAATCCTCTATTTTTTGCATTGACTTCTCATCTTCATGCATTGATGGAGGTCCATAACCCATTCCAAAGCTTTCTCTTGAACTGCGCCGTCCTCACTTAGAAATTCCATCATCAAACAATGATGATAATTCACCTTCTCTGCTAGGGCATCGATCTTTGGCAAAGTCTCTAAAACATTTCCAACACATTCACTTTATGTATATCCTACAATTATTGCATCCCATACTGCAAGTCGCGGGCTTCTTCTCACTAGCCTTTGCCTACAAATTTTATGGAGTCCTTTTCAACATATCCATTTTGCTCATATGATGGCACCTCTATCACTATGCAGACCCTCTCCCAAGCCCACACACTCTTTAAGAATTTCCATAATGCTAACCGATCATTCCCTTGAGAAATTTTAATACATCTACCAATTGGGGTTGCTTTAAAGTATTTGGAGCCTTCTATCTTTGTGTGGTGTGCTCTCAACATTCGTATCATATATATTACCTGCACCATCACTCAAAGCCTTATCAATGTGCATTGCCACACTCTTTGGATTGGTCTCCTTGATCCTATATATAATATTCCTTATGAAAATGAAATTGAGTCCTCTCATTATCATGATGGCTACTCCATCCTCAGTGTAAGCACTTGCTATACTATTCTTTGTGTTTTGATGGATGTCAATATCTTGCTCCATCGAGATCCTCCCACGTACCTCTAGCAGCTTGAAAGCTTTAGAGGACTTTAGTAAATTCATTTGTTCTGCAATGATTATGGCGTGCCCATACGAGTGTGAAGAATTCATCTTAAGCTTTTCTAGAAACTTAACATTATGCCAAGTTTCCTTACCCGTTCCTAAGACTCTTCTCCTGCTGCGCATTCAACATGTATAGTATTCCTTGAGATTACATGTGGTTGTTTATGCATGTCTTCTTTCATGGGGTGCAGGATCTCTCAAAGTATCTGAAGTATTTGCTACAAATACATTTTGTATTCATTCAACAACCATCACTATAGCACTGGAAATAAGGATCTCCTCATTGCAAGCACCACCCCTGCAACATTCTCCTACCAAATGCATTTGCTTGAAAGTTTCTATAGCCTCATAATTACTTGTTTCGCAATATGAAGAAGAGCTCCCCTATATCTGCATTCTTGCTTCCATTAGGAATTCGAGCTCCAAACACTATGCACTCATGATGTGAGCCTCTCATTATTTCATCTCAAGCCTCCAAACAACACTCGGGCCTCCTTACTGGGTAGTGAAACCTCAACTCAACATAGAATTTCCTTGTGCTATAGAAAACTAGAATTTCCTCAAAAAATTTATGCACTTTCACCAGAGGCGTGAGCTATCTTGGTACAAGGGAAACATGTGCTAAATTTGTCCATAGTTTGAGTTTTTGAAGATGCGCAGCCCCACATCATTTGTGTCCAACCTTCAGCAATATTAATTGATTTCCATGTTCTCTAAATGGTTTGCTTTCACATTGAGTCGGTGATCACAGATGTTCCTTGTAGCAACTAATCCATACCTCAATCTAGCTCTCTATGTCTCTACCCCTCTTTCACTTCTTATCATGCTTTGGTGTAGATTCACAACCTTCAAGAGGTATTGAAACAAAGGCACTGCTAGCAGCCACAAGTATAAATATCCTGCTATCCTCTGTACCGTGATGGACCTCAAACATTCCTGAATTCTTTTATGCTCTTCTCCATTAAAAAAAAATTCTGACCCTATCTGTCTGAGTGATATGCCCATCTTTACACTTCTCATGATCATGCCCATACTCCCAACATTCACATAAGCTGAGGAAATGCAGTAGAGAAGTTGAAAGTTCCATTCAACCGACTTGCTTAGAGACTTCTGTTGAGATTTTTTAACAAATTCATTATATCTCCCAGTCATGGCGTCCATAGTCCAATATTCTTGTTGTTTTGCTCGAATTATATTATGAAGTATCCTATTTGAGTCTACTTCAGCAACAACCCTTGGTGACCAAGACCGAGAAGATGATTCATGGGCATCCTCATTAGATTAATATTTATTGTAGGGGTCTTCCACATAATGTTTGTCTATTATGTGATCTTGAAAATGAGAAGCATTCAAATTCTTTGAGCTCAACCTTTTATCAAAACCCAATAAACTCTTTGCACCAATCATAATTACCCAACACCTTCACCCTAATTTTACTTATGAATGTGTTCAAAGTCAGAGAAAAAAGGGGCATTTTCTATTCTTGTCTACACTATTACCATTTTTCAATCCTTTCTTATGGGAATGTCAAAACATCTAGTTATGGAGAAAAATGAATTGTATAAGGTTGACAAATTTTATAATTTTATTGGAAATCCAAATGAGAGTATGTTAGCATGATCTTCACTGCTTTTACATCAAGCCATAGTTGCCACTTCATCTTGAATGGAAACAATCATGAGACCCTCATGGATCGAGTCTTAAATACATCCAAATTAATTTCTTCATCCCTTTAGATGCATCATTCTTTACACATCTCCAACTTACAAACAACTCAGGGAGCCAACTATCACCAAATTGTGTAACAAATGTCGGGTCCTTTATGGGCCTGACTAAAAAAAAATAATTTTCAAACAAATTTCATGCTCAAATGAATTGACATTGTATTTTGAATGCATGTGAAGTGAAAATATGAACTGGGTCTTCATCAAAATTTGTGTTTTGACACTTTTGGAAAATGTGCAAAACTGGCCAACTAGGCTCTGGAATCGGCCTGAGAAACTGGTCAAACGACCTCCTGGAGCAATGAAAACTTTCAGAAATGAAAAAATTTGATCTAAGAGTACAGTGCAACAAACATATTGGTAAAATATTTCATGAGGTGAAAGATATTAATCTACTAAGTTGCTTACTAAAACTTTTCTAAAACTACAACAGTTATGAACCAATTGAAACTAACCCAATTGTCATTTAGCGAAAATAGCAAATCAACTCCAGGCAAGCTGCTACTGGACACAATAGATCATTTAGGTACCTTGAGCACATGTGAAAAAGTAAATTTATTGAACCATCTCCCATCAAAAGATATTGATGCTCAAATTTGGCCTTTTAGAAGTTGTAGGTTCAAAACAGGAGAAATTGCATTTGGTTTCGATCTGTTAAAAATAGTAAAACAAATCATGAGATTCTGAAAACTAACACATGAGCTCATATTGGTATGGAGAATGTAGAACAACATTTGTTCTAACTTGATAGTCATTCGGTTGCAAAATGAAAGCTCAAATGGGAAGCAACTTTGCAGAATTGAAAGTTTGCAAACAACAAAAAGTGCCAAAAACCTCTAGCTTCGCTTTTTGAAACCCTAACAAAATGAATCATGGGAAGCTGAAAATTGACATGCATATTCACATATGTCAATTGAATATGTCTACAAATGGGTTTTTCACAAAAATCAATAGGCTTTAAATTCTAATTCTCCAAAGTAGGTCACTTAGGCAAATTCATCAGGTGCACTTCTGAAAGTGCAGAGGCAAAATTTTCGAAATGGGCATCTCAAATTTGCAAGATTTGAGAGTGCCATTAGAAACCTTGTTTGAATGCCTTGTGCAGGTTATACTAGATCTTATTTATACTCGGGGTCAGGGCTAGATACTTTCAAGCTCAGAGATCGATTAGTGAGCACAGAGACACAGTTATTATGGAGACTTGGACTTCATCATGTATGCACCATGCACACTATTCAAGAAAATAGAGGTATGATCACTACCCTATGTGAGAGGTGGCATTCAGAGACTTCATCGTTTCATTTGCCTACTAGAGAGGCAACTGTCACATTGGAGGATGTGTATAGGATCCTTAGATTACCTATCAGAGGAGAGAGAGTGATGTATGATACCCAAAGGGGTTTTAGTGATATTATTAGATTTTATGTATATGATGATATTTGTAGTTTAGGGATAGAGCACTATGAGATTAGATGGCAAGTGTTAGTGGATAGGTATGAGTAGATAGATTGTATATTATGTTCATTGATTGTTGGGATAGTTCTTCCTAACTGTCAAGGTCATGGATATCCTATTGAGTGGGGGGAGATGTTAGTTGGGATGCTAGAGAGAGAGGTTGTGTATGCTTTGGGCCCCTATCTGTTAGCCATGATTTAATTTCATCTTCATGACATAGCTTACAGAGATGCATAGTTGATGAGCTGTGGTACTACTCTTCTTATGGTTTGGGCATGGGAACACATTGTGGTGTTTCATACTCTAGTTACTGCTGATTGGGAGGCAAGATTTCCTTATTTTTTCTAGTATGTGGGAAACATCACACAAAGCCATGTGGGAGATACTGGTGATTGGAGACATGCATTAGACACATTGGTTTAGTTTATATGGAGACCGTACATGGATTGTTAGAGATGGTAAGATGAGGACATGCATTTACCCTACTATCTGTAGACACAGTACTTGATTGGGAGGACTATTTCTAGTGTTCACATCATAGAGAGACATCTTCCAAATCGTGTGCTGAAATAGTTTGGTGAGGTGTAGGATGATCTGAGAGGACAAGCAGAGTTTGCTTGAGCATCCAGAGATGTTCCTCGATGGGGGCCCATGATACTAGTTGCTACTGCAAAGGCAGATATTCAGGATTTACAATTGTTACACTAGGGATGGAGGGGTGGAGCAGTGGATCCTGGGATGATTGTTTCATATGATACTTGGTGGGAAACACATTGTCCTGTGCCATACATAGATCCAGATCAGCTGACACTAGTGGAGAGACGAGGGACATGATTGAGAGGGCGATGTAGAGGTAGAGGTGGTGACAGGGTTGGAGGCAGAGATAGTGGTGATTATGGGAGAGGTGGTAGTGGTACAGGTGGGAGACGAGGTCAGTGGGGATGAAGAGGTGGTCGGTTAGGTGGATTATCACCTATCCACGAGGCTGAGGTGGAGGTTGAGGATGTACCGATGCTGGACCTCGGGGATGGAGTGGAGATCAGAGGAGAGCATGCTACCAAGGAGGTAGTAGTAGAGGAGCATGTAGAGGTTGAGGTTGGTAGATAGGAGCATACAGAGGAGGAGGCTGAGAGAGAGTACATGGATATTGATCCCCTTGGCATACTAGCAGGTTATGGAGAGGATGATGTTGAGGAGGAGATCCCCATGGAGGAGTCGAATAGAGAACTCCGGGACAAGATAGTAGAGGGGAGGTGGGATGAGGAGGTTTCCAAAAATAGTGATATGGAGTCATTAGAGGAGAGGATGAGAGTGGTTACCGCAGAGCAAGATTCCATGTGGATGGAGAGAGATAGTGCTCTTATGGAGCGAGACTAGGCAGTAGCAGCATGCATAGCAGCAAATTATGGAGATTAGACATCTCTGTAGTGGCACATCATCTGATGGTTTTTATCATGAGTTAGTTAGGGTAGTAGAGAGGGATACTTATTATAGGGATTTGTATGAGTCAGTGGTACTTGCTGAGAGACGAGCTCCTATTTTTTTGAGGGACATAGCCAGAGATCACAGAGCACAGAGGGTGTGGTAGGACCATTGAGGAAAGGTCCATATGATAGGCCTCCCACCACACTGAGAGTACCTTAGTGATATTTTTCTCCACATTCACCACATGGGAGTAGTAGCAGTGGGGCACATTGACACTTTCATAATTGTGGACATTGTATTTTGATCAGAGAGCATGCGAGCTCCTTTTTATTTATGGATGCATTCTGACATTGTACTGTGGCACACGTTATTTTGAGCAATATATTAATATATGATTTTGGCGGTGTCTATCTAATATGCAGTTCTATTTGATGATGTTATTTATTTCTATATGATTATGTAACTAGATGATGTATGTACATGTTATGGATGATCATTTCTACATTATGATGTGTTCATGTAGCCTATGATGTTATGTTGATTCTATATGATAATGGATAAATTGTACGTATGCATTTTATGATTATGGAGTGCAATGTGATGTTTATACATGCACTGCTTTTATGTACATGCAATGTTTTCATTATGTACCCTATGATATTTGAATTCTTATTATGCCATGACTTCCTATATATGATTGATGCCTATATTTTTATGTTTTTGGAATGTAAGATATATATGATTTACAATGTATGGTATTTACATGATTTTTCTAACATGAATGCATATGCAAGATGATTTATATTTTTGTGCATCATAGGACTCTGTCTTAATGCAAGAAAGAAGAAATGTTAACATGGATGATTTCAAAATGTTAGTAAGAAACAAAGAAGGTTGCTTGAAAGACATATGATCTTCGATATTTTTCCATATATATACTAAGCTTTGCATTTTATCATCATTGGGCAGGACTAACACAAATGGATAGTACACACCATGATATAAGATAGACCATAGTGTACAAAGTCATCCACTTGAAAAAACTAGATAGTCATAGACAAGAAGTGTCTTAACTCATACTAAAAGAAAGATTGCCCCAATATTTTTGTCTAGACAAACCACAGACAAAAAAAATAAAAAGATGGGTCATGAGACACCATTGCTCCTCTAAATCCTTCATGGGACATCCTTGAGGAAACTAGTAACATGACTCAGAATCCAAAGTTTAAAAGATAGTTGATAGACAACAGTCAAAGAAAAAGAGTCCTGAGACATCCTTGCTTCTCTAAATCCTTCAAGGGACATCCTTGAGAAAGCTAGTAACTGGACTTACATAAAAATCTATAAAAATATAAGACAAAATAAGATATAAAGTCATAAATCCAATAAAAGTATTTTCCAAAACTTGATCTTATGTAATTGTTTGATGTTTGACATAGCTCGATGTGAGGGATGACACATACCGTATAAGACATTGAGTTTGGTTTCGACTTTGTGACTATCTATGTAAGGCATGATGAATCCTAGTCTTAGAAAGACGTGTCATATAAGGAATTGAGTCTGATGCCATTGATGAGACAAGATACACGAGGTTATGACAATTGATGACGTCTATTGTCAAGAAATACATATCTTGATTAGGACATAAGTTGATCATTCTGACAACGTGTTTAATTTAGACTTGATGATAGTTTTGAGATGTTTGCCTTGTTGATGCACAACTTGCTTTGATGCCCTGACTATTATGAGTGTGTGTGTGTGTGTTGACTTATGTGGAATTGAGATGATATACCCTAAAGGACTGACCTAGTGCGGCCTAGGGGGCTCATCGATTGATAGCCTTGCCTATGTTGTACACACAAAGACCTCGTAGTTCGATCAGACCTTAACTAACATAACTAATTGAAAATATGTACTTAAGTTGATGATATGCAATGTGTGTGATAGTGAATATGATAAAACCTATTGGACTAACCTAGTGCAGCCTCAGGGGCTCATAGATTGAGAGCCTTTCCTACATTGTACACGTAAAGACCTCGTAGTTTGACATGACTAATGACTTTGATATATACAAATAATAAGTCATGATTTTATGTGTGATACATGACAAATGTAGATAGACAGATAGACCTAATGCCTCAGGGGCACATTAACTGATAGCCTTGCCTACGTCCAGTCACAGAGGTAACATAGTTCAACTATGTCTATGACTGAACTAACACAATTGACTGACTTTTATTGGGGGATTTTTGACATGTTTTTGAATATTTTTTGTTCTTTTCGGAGTTTTTTGATGTTTTTGGATTTTTTCAAGACATTTTATGATGTTTTTGGATTTTTTTCAAGACATTTCTGACATTGACTTACTATGTACAAGGTCCACATAACACAGAGCGAGAATTTTCCCCCAATCGGGAATAAGACCTATACGATGGAGTGGGGAATGTGATGGAGTGGACTTGATGTCAATCATTCCAAGTAATGGATATGACAACCATTTATTATGAGTGATGGTGAAAATTATGATTGGAATGATGGTAGACAAAGGAGTGAACTTGACTACACATGGCACCTATTTGCCAAATTTTCACCATGGTACTTATCCATAGCGCCACTGAAGTGGTTTTTACTATTCGATGGATTATTTATCTTTGCTATTTTATTGATTTTTCAATTTTTTTGGTGTTACAAAGACGCTTGTTTGCCAGGTTTTCATCAAGGTAACCATTTTTTTGTTTTTTCCATTTTTTTTATTTTTCTAATTAAGACATAGTTCTTAGAAGCTACACATAGAAACTCTTCGGATGAAGTATGTTGATTGGTGAAAAAAGTAGTTCTCCTTCAGGGGTAGAGAGTTGATATGCTCCTAATCCAAAAGCTTCTATAACAATATAGTGCCCTAACCAGTTAGGTTCAAACTTACCTAGTTTTTCTCGTTCAGCTTGATTCTCGGGGTTCTCCATTAAGACCAGGTCACCAATGTCGAAGTATCAATTTAGAACTTTCCTATTATAGCTATGATGAAGACAATTTTGATATGCTTGCAAATGATCTAGTTTCTTTCGTCTTCGTTTGTCTAGGAATTCTAACTCATGCAACTTGGATACACGGTACTCTTCATCATATATATGACCTTTCAAGGATACCCTCAGGGAAGGAATTTCAACCTCAATAGGTAAGATAGCTTCAGATCTAAATACTACGGATTATGGAGTGGCGTTGGTGGGAGTACAGATGCTTGTGTGGTAAGCCCATAAGGTATGATTCAACTATAGATGCCAGTCATGGCCAACATCATTGAGAGTCTTTTTGAGGATTCTGATAATGGTTTTATTAGATTCCTCGGCTTGGCCATTACCTTGTGGGTAATATAGAGTGGAAAAATGATGTTGGATATGGAATTCTTCACATAGATGGTGGAATTCTTGGTTTTTGAATGGATGAAAATTGTCTATGATAATGGACTAAGGTACACCATACTGATAGATTATGTAGTTTAGGATAAACTTGGATATTTGTGTGTCGGTGATGTATGTCATGGGAATAGATTCAATCCATTTGGTGAAGTATTCAGTGGTGGTTATGATGAACTTATGGCCATTGGATGATGGAGGGTGTATCTTACCTATGATATCAAGTCCCCATTGGGAAAAGGGCCATGGTGAAGTAATCAGATGGAGCTCCTATGCTAGTGCATGTATCAAATATCTATGTATCTGACATTGTTGACACTTCTTGACAAAGATATATGAGTCCTTTTCCATTGTAGGCCAATAATAACCTAATCTCATAATCTTGTGGGCTAAAGTAGGACCACTGGAATGGGATCCACATATACCCTCATGTACCACTTGCAAGGTTTCTTGTGCTTCTTCCACATCGAGACATCTCATTAAGGTGTTATCTAAGGTATGTCTATACAAGGTATCTCCAATGATGGTATATTTGGCAGACTTACGAATAAAGGTTCTATGTTGGTTGTTTGACAGGTCTAAAGGTATGATATGGGCATTTAGATAGTCATATATGTCCTTGTACCAAGGGGAAGTAGGACCAACAATCATACACACCATCGCGGAATCAGGGACATTATAGGTAGGGACAAACAACTATTCGACCAAAAACTTGAATTTAGGCACATTGCTAGGAATATCCAATAAGGAACCCACGGTTTCCATAGCATCTGCTACCCTATTCTAAATGTGTGGTATTTGTTGAAAGGTGATGTCATCAAATTACTACTTGAAACTATCGGCCATCTGCTTATAGGGGGCAAGTTTGTCATCTTTAGTTTCATAATCATCATTTACTTGCCAGACTACTAGCTCAGAATCCCCATAAACATGTAGACTCTTAATCTTCCATTGGGCTGCCATTCTTAGTCCTATCACTAAGGCTTCATATTCGTCTATGTTGTTGGTGCAAGGGAAAGCAATCCTGAATGATTTAGGAATAGTATTTCCTTGAGGTGTAACAAATAGTATGCCTTCTCCTAAACCACGATTAGTACATGTGACCCATCAAAGTATAATTTTGATTTGGTTCTAGTGTCAACTTTGAAGATAAACTCATCAAAAAAATCTTCTAGTAAAGGATGGTCTACCTTCATGGGTGCATCTGCTAACTGATCTACAATTACTTTCCCTTTTATATCTTTCCTCTCCACATATTGGACATCATATTCACTAAGTATCATCACCCATTTAGCCAATCAACTTGTTAATGTTGCTTTACTTAGGAGATATTTGAGAGGATCAATCTTTGTGACCAACATGGTTTGGCGGTTTAGCATATATTACCTAAACTTTTGAGTAGCAAAGACTACCACAAGACAAAAATGTTCTATGTTACTATATTTAATTTCATAGCCCACCAAGGTACGACTAATGTAGTACACCACCCTTTCATGACCTTGATCATCATTTTGTGCGAGAAGGGCTCTTAATGTTGACTGAGTTGCTGAATTATTAAGTATCAAAGGTCTTTCATCTCTAGGTGGCATTAACATAGGTGGAGCAAGCAGATACTCCTTGATCTGTTGGAAAGCTTCCTGACATTTAGGTGTCCACACAAATGGTACTCCTTTCTTGAGAAAATATTATAATGGATGTATTTTTCTGCTAGTTGTACAATGAAGCATCTGATGGATTGTAATCTTCCCTATAGTGTTCTTAGTTGACCAATGCTGGCTGGGGGAGGCATTTCTACAATAGCTTTTACCTTCACTGGGTCTACTTCAATGCCTCTTCTAGAAATGATATATCCTAGAAGTTTCCCTGATTTCACTCCAAAGACACATTTCTTTGGATTTAGTCTGACTTTGTAATTTTCTAGTCTTTGGAATATCTTTTCTAGAAATTTCAAATGACCTTCCCTTGTTACTAATTTAGCTATGAGATCATCGACATTATCTTCCATGAGGGTATGTACAAGGTCATGGAAAGTAGTCATCATTGCACATTGATATGTAGCTCCTGCATTTTTAAACCCAAAAGGCATAAAATTATAGTAGTATATTCCCCATGGACATGTGAAAGCTATCTTGTGTTAGTCTTCAACTGCAATTTTGATTTGGTTATACCCGGAGAAACCATCCATGAGGGATAACATCACGTATCCTTCTGTAAGGTCTACTATCATGTCAATTTTTGACAATGGGAAGTTATCCTTAGGACACACCTTGTTGATATCTCTAAAGTCTATACAAATGAAGATGCCCCCAATTGGTTTAGTCACTGGCACAAGATTTGAAATCCATACTACATATTCTATGGATCTTATGAATTCGACATCCAATAGTTTCTTAAGTTTTGCTTTGACTAGTAGTGCAATTTGTGGATGCATCTTCCTTAGCTTTTGTTTGACGAGCTTAATACCTAGTTGTAATGGTAGATGGTGCAATATTAGACCTCGATCTAGCCCTGACATTTCAGCATACGACCATGCAAATTTTATCTGTCTGTTTGTGAAGAAGTCTCAAAAATTAGGTTGTTCTATCTCTATCAAAGAGGTTGCAAAGTATATTACCCAAGGGTTTTCTTCTGTGTTTATGTTGACCTCAATAGAATCTTCTACTAACATTGGTGACTTTTTGTGAGCAAATGGGAAAATATTAAAACATCCATCCTTGGGTGCCTTAGAGAGGTTTTCGCCCTCAGATACGTCCTTTATTTTTACTATTTCTTCATCCAAAGGCGCCTTTCGGTTTTCACCTAGGGACTTGCCATTTTCCTCATTTTCATTGTTTTTATTTTTATTTTCATTTTTGCGACTAGAGGTGTAAAAAAACTACCTAAAATATGCTTTTTCATCCAAGTCTATGGTAAAGCCAGCTTTATGATCCCCTCTTGGTATGCCTTCTCAAAGTCCCATGAACTCATCTATCGTTTTGTCATTCTCGAATGTGTCTAAAATGGGTGTACCTTGTTGATCCCAATCGATAAGTTGGGGATATATGAGAGGCATGTCATCATCGGAGTTATCAAATGTGGAGGCTGATAAGGTGAATATAGAGTGGTTAACATGGTCATAGAATTTTTGGACTAACTCCTTTTTGTTATTTTTTTCTATGGGTAGGTAAACTCTGATGTGGGACCACTGTAACGGCTAGGTCATTAGAATATGGTTCATCAGGTGCCCAAGATATAGGATTAAGGGTTCCCCAATAATAATGCTTAAGACATTCTTCTTTGGACAAGGAATTTTTATGACGGGGGCTAGATGGATTTGGTACGGGTTTTTTCATTTTGTCAAGTTCCCCAAATAACTTATCTAGGTTCATGGTGGTGGTAGAGGAAAGGGAATCCCATTCATAGTCGCTCGAGTTAGGGGATTCATCATAAACTGGGTCAAGTGGTTTGTGAGATATCTTGATGTCTTCATAAGAACTTACTTCCTCTTGAAATGGTGACGAAGTACTAGGAAAGCCAATTCTAAGTGGTTGAAACCCTAGTCCTAGGCCTTTTGGTCATGGTGAGATAATGATTGGTTCAATCCTTCCATTTTGATACAGTCCTAACCCAGTATGTTCGTCATAGCCTTTTCTTTGCATTATCATAAAGCCTTTTCCATATTGATCCTTAGATATTTGAATAGATGGTGAGGGGTATTCATTGTCTTCCTGGTACAACCAGGAGGTAATATCATCTTGGTCAAAAAATTCTTCACTTAACTCTCCCCGTTTTGTCAATGTCATTGTAGGAGGAACATGAAATGTGACTATGGAATGTCTCCTATCTACTATGGGTAAACCATATGTCTTAGGTGGAACCAGCTGACTAACACAATAGGATGCCTTCATGTGATATTCTCCATAACCCTTGTCTTGGATCTCGACCTTAGGATTGGATGATGGTGGTTGTGATGAAATGGACTTGGTAAGAGTTGATGGATCAACATAAAGGGATAACATGGAGGATGAAGCCTCCTGGTTAATTGGCACCTATCATTGTGGTATTTCATGTAGGCTTGTGCAATATTGAAAAGGATCTGGATCACCATCAATCATGATCTCAGTGCCATTATATGGGAATTTGAGACAATGGTGATATGTATAAGGTACAAATTTCATTGCATGTATCCAAGGTCTACCTAGAAAAAGGTTATATGGAAGGGTGAGATTCAAGACATGGAAGCTAGTTTCCATAACTATAGGGCCAATCCTAATAGGGAGTGTGACAACTCCTTTGGATGATCTTTCCTCATCATCATAAGCCTTAATGACTATACTCTTAGTGGTGTCCACACATGCTTCTAAGAATCCTAATGCCTTAACCAATTTCATGGTACAAAGGTTCAACCCTGCTCCTCCATCTACCAAGACTCATCTGACTTTGGTTTCATGGACTAGGACTTCAAGGTGTAATGGGTCATTATGATCGGTCTTCTCAGTTGAATAATCCTGCTGAGAAAATGTGGCATGATGGGAATTGGTTAACTATCCTACCATTTCTTCAAAATTATTGACATCTAAGTTGGTAGGGATAGTTGTGCTCTATAAGGATTTTTTGAGAATGGTTCGATGATCTGGTGATAAAGTCAATAGTTCCAAGATGGATATCTATGTTGGGATCTTGCCCAATTGATCAAGAAAATCATACATAGACTTGGAAGACTATGTAGGTGGCTTAGAAGAAGGACCTGGAAGACATATCTTAGTTCTATGTGTATTTATAGCACATTCATGATGCTTCTTAATAGTGATGGTATGGATATTTTCATTTGCATCTCAGAGGTGATTTATGATTGTACCTTTGCCATAGTCATACTTTGTATTTGCATAAGTGGCCAATGTATTAGTCTTAGTTTCCAAACTAAAGGCCTTTCCTTTCCCATGGTCATGTAATGGCTCTGTGAAGACCTTATGATCACTGTTCTTGGTATGTTTCTTCCCATTGACCTCTATGGCTCCATCTTCAACAAAGTCTTGTATGATATTCTTCAGTTGTCGGCATTATTGTAGGTTATGTCGCTTTGTTTAATGATATTCACAATAGGCATTATCATCCCACCATGAGGGTTTGAACTATCCAGGATCATACTATTTTGGTTCCAGAGGTTTCAAGAAATTATGTTTAACCAGTTCTTTGAAAACTATCTCGATTGGTTCTCCCAAAGGGGTAAATTCACGTTTAGGAAATCTCCTTTGTGGTCGTTGTTGTTGCAAATTTTGGACAAATTTTTTTGTTTGATCTGGATTACTCGTCATGTCTTGATTTGGTTTGTAACCTTTAAGTGTGATGACCAGTCCCACATATAGGGTCTTAGCATCAACAATGCTGTCATTTGTAACATTTGTGTTTCTAGACTAGAACTTTTTTCTATTGTTGGGAGTGTTTTGATGTTGAACAATTGGGTTCCTACCTGGTACTTTAATTTCTCCTTTGTCAATAAGGCCTTTTTCAAGGATAATTCCCTTTTTTACCAGGTCTAGGAAAGAGGTACAATAATGTACTCCTAAGTCACTTCTCAATTTTGGATGAATATTTTCAAGGAATATTGTGACTTTTTGTTTCTCGAGTATCTCAACTGGACATCTACTAGCTAAACTTCTCCATCTCTAGAATAAAGTGGTGAAAGTTTCACCTTCTTCTTGCGTGGTGTGACACAAGGTAGATATTGTTATTTAATTTTCTATGTTGAAGGCAAAGTGTTTGACAAACTTCTCAGCTAATTCACCCCATGATCATATGCCATATGGTAGTTTAGAGACCTGTTGATGGTGTTTTCTGCACAGCAACAACTCAGACATAATATGATATCATATCTCTCTTGAAAGGTTAATCTCTATGGACAAAGAGATAATTCCAAGGTCTCTAATGTTAGGTCTTGACAATGCAAATAAACAACTCAGAGATAATGTGAAAATGTCGGTAATCACAAAGGGACCTTACTACAAGAAAATGTCGATCTCAAATTTATCAGATCTAACAATATATTGATACTTCAAGACCCAAATTTAACTCAGATAATAAAATAAATAGGAAAAGATAAAGGTTTCAGAGATAATTATAAGACTAATTCTAACCCTAGGATTAACAATGCAAAAGATAAGATACTTGAAATGGACCAATCCCTCAAAATTGATCCTGTTCAACCCAAATAAATTTGCAATCTTATAGAAACAGTGCAATCTTCTAAGGTGTTAAATATTTTCAAATCATGCATATTCATTCAATACAACACTATTGCAATTGAAATGAACAAACATTCATAATTGAACTAAGCACAGTTTTAAGTCCAGGCTAACTTTGCAAAGCAACTAACAATTAGCTAACTGCAAAACATATGGACTAGAGATTACTGCAAACACTTCAAGCATAAAACCCTAAACATTATCAAACCATCTAACATTAAATCACTTAAGCAATTTTAAAGATAGAAGATCAAGAACCATGCCAGATAAAACTCAACACAAGAAAGGCACCAAATCACAATGACTTTTCCTGTATTAAATCACCCAAAGTGGCAACAATTACAGTCTTTTGTTATAACATTTGATTGAAAATAAACTAAATTCTAACTCTAATTCTTGCTTCTACAATTCGCTCTTACTATCAAGCTATTCTAACTTCTAATTACCCTTAAAAATGATGCATAATGCCAAACTTATAGAGAACCCCCCCCCCCTCACCCCAAGATAGGTCAACCCAATTAGGGTTTACAATAATACATGCCACACAATAGGTCAGCCAAAAGATATTCAAAAATAACATGAAATGTGCAATTTGCACCAATTTCATCAAAGTCGGCTTGGGTTCTCAAAAATTGATCCAATGCATGTGAAGAAAGAGGAGAAAATAATGGGGAAGCACAAATTCCAATGTAACCCTACATTAACTACTTCCCCCCTTTGTCCTTAGCTCACTCCACTTTATCATGTACTAACAATATCACCTTTTCCAGGTTGGAAACAGGTGGCACAGGAAAAACCCTAATCCTCCTCTCAAGGCATTTGATGTCATCTCTTGATTGCTTCACTATATTATCCCACTTAGCCTTATTCGTTTGATACATGTCAATGATTGCAATATAAGTTATAGCATCATCTAGCTAATGTTCAGTAATAGGGCCCTTATTGATTGGAGAATAGACATCTCACCACCATTTCCTCAACTACTCCAAGTTAAGATGTTTCGGAGAAAACTTCTTCCTCCCTATCATTACCTCAAAGAAAGAGATACACTTATCATAGACACTAGTCAAAGTGTCCTCAATCTGCCTTCTCTATTTGCATATTTTCTTTGAGGCCTTTTATCTCATTTGCAGAATTTCAAACCACTCCCAAGGTTCTGCAACTCTTGAGGAAGGAAGAATTCCATCCTTCACCAATTGGTCCTCAGTGTACTCTGTGATTGTCCTGGTCTTCTGTAGAAAGAATTATACATCTTCCTTATCCTGGGCTAGCACAATCTTTAGCCACTTTTTTTTTCACTCCCTGCAACCAAGCAGTAGTAGTGTGTGTGGTGCCCTTCATCTATTCAATCTCTAATATTGTTTCTTGAGGTAGGAAGCCTATAGTAGAGGAGGAAGAACTGATGGATTGCAAGGGTTTCATCAACTCCTACAAATATTTCTTGAGTTTCTCATTCTCCATCTCCAACTCATGCTTAGTCTACACCTCCTTCCTCAATCGACCAAGGATCATAGCACTGGAGCCTTCATACTCCTCAATATACTCCTCTATGGAGGCATGGCCAAGATTGAAGGTCTGAACATTGTAATCCTTTCTAGTTACATCATCTCTATCCTTATCAGGAGCAAGAGTAGCAATATGGACTACTCGATTGTTCGCTCCATCTCTCTCAATCCTAGAAATGACTCTAGATTTCTTCTTTGTCTTTCCCTTTCCACTATTAGCCTGTAGGTCATCCCAATTGCGAGGAGTGTCATCTACCACAATTTTTTTGTTCCTTAGTTCTTTGTCTAACCATTCTGGAACAATAGACTCTAACTGTACCTTATCCTGCCCATCATCTTGTTCCTGTTCAACCCTGGGTGCACCCTTTTTAATACTTGGCTCCTCAGGGATCTCCCTAACTGGATCCTCCTTTTCCTGACAGTGCTCCTCCCCTTTGTCTTGTGTTGGTGAGGGAATCTTGGCTGCTATCTCCTCCTTTTGAGGAAATTTATCCTCATGAATTTTTGTAGGCGAATCCGCATATGACACCAAAGGAGACTTCATTACCTTGTCGATTTTTTCCTCAGCATTGTAGAGGTCACCCTCTTAGACTTCTTCCTCTCCTAGGTCCTTAGGATCCTCTACATCTTTAGGTTCATCTAGCACACTGCTAGTCTCATGAGAAGAAGGGATGTCCTCATGTTTGGTGGTAGGAGTAGTCATAAGAATACTTCCTTTTGGTGCAGTATCCTTGGGGGAAGGAGTCCTTGACCTCCCAGTGTACACTTGTGTCTTCTCCCCCGAGCTCTCTACCTCCACCATGGGTGGCTCATCCTCCTTATCCTCCTTGGAAGTTTTCTTTTCCTGTGTGACAACCTCACAAGTATCCTCTTCTTGGGCAAAGGGACACTAGCCTCTACTTCTTCTTTTTTCTCTTCCTCTATCTCGGCCCCCTTCTTTTTTGAGACATGCTTTCTATTCTTTGATATGGGCTTTCTCTATTTCCCCACTTCTCCCATATGAACATCTCTAACCTTGATCTTGAAAGGAGATCCCACCTTGGATTTACCTTTGGGATCTTGTTCATGTGACTCCTCAGAAGTAGAGTGAGATGCCAAGTCTCCCATTTATTAATAGGTGCAAGGCACACCTTCACCTTCCAACTCTAACATCCTATGCTTGAGCCATAGCTATGTGTATTTGATGACTAGAGCCATGATCTGTCCTAATTTTGTCTTTTCCTACTCCAGCCAATCGACCTATCCAGCTGGCTTTGCCTTCACAGCCTCAAAGATATGACCTTGGATGAGATTCCCATCCTCCTCAACCTGATTAGGAACAGCCTTAATATTATACAACCACACTAAGCTCACTGGAATCCTGGAGAAATTCTTCTTTCTCACTTCAAATTCATCATTAATGTTAGCTCAATAGTCCTCTATGTCATCCTTGTGGCTATACTCCCTGCTAGCCTTCTTTTGTGCTTCACTAGTTATATCAAACCTAGCTCTTTTGGAATGGAAGGAGAGACCAAGAGTGCTCATTTCTTCTTCGGAAGCATGGGCTGATTGGATGGAAGGGCACAACTCACTAGTGCCTATCTTCAGATGGAAATCATTACCAAATCCAGTCTTGTGCTTCTCCCCTTTTACAATAACATCAAAGTCACAAATTTTCCTTGTGACCTCCAACACTATAACATGGCCTATAGGGTATCTAGGAAGTCTGTATGGAGCCCTCTAACAGCCATAAATCCTAATATAAGAAAAGGTGGGGAACTGAATGAACCAAGCCCAAAACCTTCTGATTAATTTATTGGCCTTGTCCAAAATATGAACATACTTAGCATCCTGCAACAACCTAGTGATGTACATGGTGAATGCATCATTCACCCTCATATAGCTTCCACCACCCAAGTGTAGTTGTGGATACACTTCATAAATCACATCTTTCCCAAACACACCTCTGGTTCTCAGTCCCTTGTATGGGTGGAATCTTGCTAATGCATACACCAAATAGGAGGTCATTGTGAAGGTCTTTGTCTGCAATACATTGCTCATCTACTCATGTAGCATTGCACTTATAATGCCTGCTTAGTGATAATCTACACCTTTCTCCATTCGTGCAATGACATTGAACATCCAACTCTCAAATACTCCTGCACTTTATAATTCTACTACTCTGCTGAGGAGTGTGATAGCATCATAATACTCCCTCCTCAATTTGAGTTTGAACAACTACTTGGGTAGCTTGGAGAAGTGGAACTTGGGTTTCTCCAACCAATAATTGATTACCTATTGAGACTTAACAAAATTCTCCTCATAATGCTTCTTTGCTAAATCCATGTCGAAGGCTACAACATGTGATTGATCAGGCATGTCAAAGGTCCGAGGTATAGATATAGGGTTGAAGTTTACCACAATTCTTCTCTGAGGACCAACTATTATTTGTGTACCTTTTTTATAGTGCCTAGAACACTCAAGCACAAACTCATAACACTGGACCATAGAAGGAAATTCATCCACATGTGCCAACCTAGACTCCAATGTCCTTCTAGCTAACAAAGGGAGGTTTTGTGCTACCATCCCTGCCTTGAACTCTTAATAGTCCCACATTCCAATGTCTATATCAGTGATCTCTGCCCAGATGGAAGTCAGCTTGTTATTTGGGATTCTACTCTTTATGTCCATATTTACTCTATTTACCTCAAAAATACCTGAACCTTCAGCATTTGGATCCATCACCTTTCCGTTGCTCTTCCCAACAATAGCCTAACCTGATTCCGCCTACATACAATAAAGACATCAAAATAAGATCCATCATATTATAAAATTCAACTAAATCCATCATAAACTCATTCCTCAATACAAGATCCATAATAAGCACAATGCTCAAAAACCCATTATAAAATTAACTGTCTCAAAGCTTGGGTTTTTACCCCCCTCATGGAATCTAGGCTAGAGAGGAATTTTGAGAAAATTCGAACCAAGTGGAATCCAGCAAAGCAAGCAAAAAAGCATCAAATCCATCATATGATCAATCGATTCAACCAAGGAATCACTTGAAAACCTTAAAACAAGTCAAATTAATCATCAAATGCATAACAACCAAGCAATCATTCATGCAATCTATTGATTCTTCATTTTCAGCAAGACCTCAGGAAAATATGCCTCAGACAAAAATCCTTGAAAATGACAACAGTTTAAGAATCTCGGGAAAATGAAGGAGTCAAGAACATTTGAGAAAATCCCGAGGGCATGGATTCCAGCGAAGTCAATGCAATTTTACCACTTAAGCCAAATTTCAGGAAAACTACCAAGCAAAGGAAAAACTAGGGAAATCCGGAGGTAATGGAAATCCATGAAATAGGCGAAAACCCATATCAAAGAACATATAAAAATCAAAGAGAAACCGGAAAATCAAGGAATTTCAGCAGATAAGGAGCTCTGTGAAGGCTCTAAAAACTTGAGCACCTGCATTTTCTCTTAATCTCACTTAAATTGATCGAACGATCACAAATTTGAGGAATAGGAGCTTGGACTAGCTCGATTTAGACCTCCTACAAGTCATCCTTGAATTCAAAACTGCCTCTCAGCAAATCAAGAGGGATTGGCTACACCCTAGGTACGAAACCCTAAACCTCCGCCATGAGCACACAGAAAAACTTGGGCTCAACCTGCTTGCTCACAAGGTTTACAAAGGTTTGACATGGCCAACATAGGCAAGCTACCCTAGGATAAAGTCGAAAGACTAGCTCAAAGCACTCACCTAGGCATGGCCCTCAAACAAAATGGAAAATACCTCCAGCTTCAAAATAACACTAAAACGGGTAGGAATTCAAACCCAAAGCAAACCCAAAGTGCCAAAGATTCTCATGCATTCAACAAGCAATAACATGGAAACATGAATGGCAGGAAAGCATCCCAAATGAAAACCAAAACCCAAGCATCCTTTACAAAATCCAACATACCAGTGTTTCGACTCACAACATGTACGCACACATCATACAACAATTCATTTCAATCATGACAGAGATAAAGTATCATGTGCATACCATGAGAATAGATAAATCGAAACAAAGGAAGCTAGGAAGAAACCACAAAGTCTGAGCAGAATGTAAATGGTGTTTGGAGAATCCAACTGCAATAATCAAACCCAATCCCAAATGCACAACCCAACAATAGCACTCAAGACTAAGCACTTCAACCCAAATAGGAAGAAAATGATGAAACTCAAAATGGCATTAAACTTCCCAAAAATCAATTTAACACTGCCCCAAAAGAAGGTACAATCGAGCATTAATGCAATCGATAAGATAGGTCAAACCAAACCTGGGAACCCGACAAAGCAACAAACAAACCGAGGAAATCCAGTCATGACAAAATTCCATGGAATGCTGAAATCTCTGGATTTTCAATGAACAACCAATCCTCAAAATTGAAGGGCCAAGACACCAAGAGCGAAAAACCAAAAGAGCAAGAAAGAGGGTCCCTACTTTTAGTGAGGCGTGTGTGCAAAAACTGCACAACAAGAACCATTCCAGTGCTATCCCGACAAGGGTTCATGAAAAATAGTCTCATCAAGTATGTGGGGTCATATGATATGTCCATGCATGTTGTAGAGAATTCTCTAATATGTTCTAAAGGGTTCTTCTTCCCATTATACTTAGGAAAATTTAGTATAATGTATCCATGTGGGAAGGGTGTCATGTATAGCGCTTTCTCAAAAGGACATGGACATAAATCTTGTGCTGAGATGGTTCGTTTGTTTGACATAGACATACTATCCATTTGTTGTTGAAGGATTTTCATTTGATTTTGTAGAACATCTACCTATATCAAGGACATGTTGTTTGTGTTGTTAGGATCGACGTAAGTGTTCTAAAATGCTATGTTCTATGACAGATTGTGAATTGGTGAGGATATATATCTTGTTTGAATGTTCTCATTCGGTGTAGGGATATATCATGTCAGGATGTTTTGATTTGGTATAGGAATATTTCTTGTCAGAATGTTCTGATTTGGTATAGTAATATTTCCTTACACAATGTTCTATGTAACCCCTATTTGTGGAATGGTAGTATGTGGTATAGTTGTGTTCATACCAACTTTGGATCTTTACCAGTAGTGTTTGTGCCAAAGGGATTTGATGAAGATTCTCCCACAGTGAACTGTAAACCTTGTGTTATGTTGAATGGGGTTGTGTTTACAATTGATGATGTTTGAGTAGGTATGCTAGTTAGTATTGCTGCAGTAATTTGAGGAACAAAGACACTTGATGTCATGGTTTGCGTTGGTTGAGTAGATGTTGTTTTCAAAGTGTAAACATCAAATCCTAGTGGTAGTGTGGCACCTTCTACTAGAAACATTGCTATATATCGTTGGGGATCATTTTCCAAACACTCACCATAAAGGATTTAAACTCGGGATCTTGCACGACAATGTCTATGTCTTCAGTAAATTTTTTCCCATGTGTTTCTCTAGTGACATTTTTTTCAAGAAACGTTTTGTGTGGTCTCTCTTTCCCTGATGGTTGGTTTTCAAAAGGATTAAAAAATTAATTAGGGTAAGACATTGCTCTACGTTTCTTCTTAGACCTTATTTCAACCATGAAATTTTTTCTCTAAATGAGGTAATGCAGCTACGTCTAAAATGATGCGTTCGATTTCTATGTTTTTGGGACTTTTTGAATATAAATGATGTCACTAAAAAATTAAGGATTTCTAAAATGACATATACTAGGATGACATATGCTAGGATGAACAGTATGCAAAATTTTGAGTAGATTATGATGGTAAATGATTCTAAGATGGGTATAACCTACGACATATGGAATAAATCCTTGCAATGATCTAACTTTACCAAGGAACCTGATTATAGGACAAAGACAACTGACAAGGTGAATTTCCCAAACTAGACTACTGAGTTAGAAGGATTCACTAATAGGACAATAGTGACTAGGTTCAATGATAATGACAAATCAGAGCATGAACGTATCCAATGATGCAGAAAGTTGTTCTATTCTATGATATGAAACTTCCTATGGGTTGTCTAAATGTGTGCAACTTAGGATGACTACCACTAAGACATAAATGAAACCTAATAATGCAAGGGTTTTGAGAAAAAAATTTTAGTTTTTGTCCAAGGTTGATTGAAAGAAACAAAAGTGAAAAAGATAGTTTTGTTTTTGGACTGAGTTTATAGTTATCAAAATTTTTTGTTGATAGTCAATTGTGGTTTGCGTTTCAGATGTGTTGATGAATTTGATAGATGCGTTTTAGTTTTCATATGCGGTTAATTGACCAAACCAAGTCTCAAATGTTGATAGAAAAATGCGAATTTTGATGATAGATGCGATTTAAATTATGACAAATGTGACTGAGTAAGTATATGCGACTCAAAATCTAAACTTTGTGAAACTAAATTTTTTGAAAGACATGCGGTTTTTCATATGATAGTTGCAACTCGTAAAGACACATGTGGTTCGAAATATTATAGTTGTGACTCAGAATGACTCATGCAGTTCAAGATATGACAGTTGCGACTCATTTTATAGTTGCAGTTTTTTTATGACAATGTTATGACTGACTCAGTTTAATGATCAAGTTTTGACAAATAAAGGAAAATAAAACACATAATACAAAATATTTTTAGTTTGACATGTATGAATCTAATTAAATTAGAAAACAAGTACAACCTAGGCTTGTTGGATAGTATTTACTGAGTTCTCAATTGGATTTATCTAGCTACACATATTCAAGGTGGATGACTAGTAGCTTGGCCCCACTGGCTCCCCTGAATTGCACTCACTTATACGGGAAGCCAAGCTATTGTACCCATGAAACTCCCATGGAATAAATTTCATCTATACACATGAACCGTAAGAATTTGAGACGGCTTCACAGGTCCAACCTTTTGCATTTCGTTTGTGGGGCACCATCCAGTATGATGAGAGACCATTTCTACCCTTCTTGTCGGAATAGTGAGCATCATTTTTAGGGTTTCCCCCAAAAGTCCACTTTTATATACCAGTTGAAAGTCGCTAGTGACAAGTGTGCTACTGGCCTGAGTCATCTTTGGGTGAGTACTTTTCCCACCAAGACAGGCCCAAGTTCTAGAGTCAATAATTATTTCTCTTACACCCAGGATCACACGAATGCACAAGGGGAGAGGATACTTTGATATACTGAATCGTAAGGGTAATTAGAAAGTGTGCTTTCCCACCAAACAAAGTAAACACTAGTTAATTTTAAGCCAAATAGCAATTATCTAACTAGCAAACACAAAAGTTCATTTTATATATTTAAAGTCTTCAACAACAGGTCCTGCATGCAATTGATTAGTAGTTTATTGGTTGTCTTCATCATTTGTCCTACAAAAAAGAAGGGGTTTTGGTTTTCAAAGTCTTCTATGCTTTGGCCTGCAAAAATGGTGTTATACTCCTAAAATACGGTTGTAAACAAAAGATTAGTGAAAAATAAAACAAAAATGAAAACTATCAAAATGCAAAAATACAGAAGTTAAAAAAAAATCAAAATTATTACCAGCCAGATGCATCATTTTAATTCACGGATGCGTAACGATGTTGTTAGTGAGATGCATTATGAGAGGTCTTGGATGTGACTCATTCCATCAGATGTGTCTCGATATTTTTTAGATGTGGTTCACAAACTCAGATGTGTCTTTTCGTTAGTCAGATGTGTTTTTCCATACCATACCTGCAAAACAAAAAATGAAAAAGCGGAATGGAGTCATGAAGTTTGAAGTGTGCTTCACGTTAGGTTCACCAAATGTAATGTAGATAAAATAGTGCTACATAGTAAGATGGTTAAATCTAATCTAAACATGCATAAATCTAAATCAAACAACAAAGAACGAGATAAATGAACTAAAAAGTAAATAAATCAATGATCAGAATAGTCTCACTGAATATCAATCCATTTCCTCAAATTATCTCGATTGCCCTTCTCCATTTTTCCATGTTGGTATTATTTCCATTTTATTTTCAGTATGTATGCAAGCATAGCCTTGATGTATGTGTCAAAGAAAAATATCAAAGATTAAGTTCTTCCAAAAAGCATATTGATTTCAAGAGAGGAATAATGACAAAGGTCAGCCAATTTATAGAAAGTTGGTTTTCAAACAATCAACTCAGATTCAAAAGAGAGATCAACAATCAAGATTGATGAATGTAATGTGATGTGAGTTTTTTTTCAATTAGAATGTGAGTTGGGAAATTTTGTAGGATAAAGATTAAATTGGAATAATAATTTAATCTGGTGTTAAGACTATTCGAAAATATTTAAGAATAGACCTGAAGATTAAATAAATGATTTAATCTTCAGTTGAAAGTCTTCAAAAATAAAAGAATTAGACTTTGAATGAAAAGGATAAAGTTAGAACTTGGAGAATGATCTGTTCAAATGCACACATGAATTAATTAATTAAATAAAGATATTTAATTAATAAATATTTTCATGCATATGAGCTAGAACTAGTTAATTGACTAGTTGTGATAGAGATTCCTTTTCACAGAGATGATCAGATATCAAATCTAGAGATAAATAACAGATTTAAATAGATCTCGAGTCAGATGTTGAGTGAATAATTAGTTAAGTAGATGACAGAAGAATGTGACAGAAACAATTATTTATGAATTAAATGTTACTTTAATTCAACATTCTAAATTGAAATGATTTAATTAAATAAATAATATTTTATTTAATAGACTGTTGAAAAGGTTAATTGAATAATTAAATAATTCAAAAATAATATTTAATTATAGTCAAAATATGATAAAAGGTAAATTAAATAATAAATTATTTAATTCAGAAAGAGAATTAATTAATTAGTGACGTAATTAAATAAATACGATTTATTTAATAATCAGAGTTGAATAAGAGTCATAATGAATTAATTAAATAATTTAAAGGTTATTTAATTAATAGAATAAATATGTGTTTAGTAAATAATTAAATAATTAACATTATTTAATTGTGACCATGAACATTATAAAATTATGTCGAAAGTGGTACTCGCAGGCCTAGACCAATTTTCAGTGTCTACAAATGGTAATTAAACCTTGGAGTGAAATGGAATAATTAAGGGAAGTGATGAATGAAGAAAAGTGCTATGTTGTAGCTCACCAAACCCTTGTTATGAAATCTACATACTTGTGTGAAGTGGCTAGCTCGAATGTAGATTTGAATTGAATGAATTCTTGATAGATCTTGACTTGAATTACTTGCTTGAATGAAACCCATACATCACAAATGTTAACTCAAAAACACACATGATGCAAGGACTCTTGAATATAGATGATGGATCCAAATTCTTTATGAATTACTCTCGAATGCTCTCTTGATCACAAATTTTCTATAATGTGTTGTTAGAATTGGCTATGGCTGCCAAGATCTTGAGACCAAATGGAAAGCACAAAAAGAGAGAATAGAATGTGACAAGAATAAATTGTATTCTTATCAATACAATTCAATGATATGATTGTGTTATGATTAAAAATGAGAGACCCCTTTGTTATATAGCCAAGGTGAGATGCAAGATTTCATAGGATTATGACAAGTGTCTTAATCATATGACATGAGACAACTAATCAAACTTACCTAGGTTCACATGTAGTAGTTGCCAAAAGATAAGATAACAACTAATGACAACTAACACCTTCTAGAAAGATTCCTTCCTATGACCTAAGTAAACTTAACATGTGTAAATAAGTCCCCTAGTAATGAATTAATTAGGTACAAGACTTCATTTACACCAACACCCATCTTTAAGTACAACTTAGGGAGTAGCAGATTATTATGCGAATGACACAAAGATGGGTCCCAACTACAAGGCCATGTTAGGTACCCATGTACATATGCAATTCCATCTCTCAAAAACAGAGAAAAGGAGAAAACCCAGTCGGAAAAAACTCATCCCCAAAGGAGAGATGAAATACAATAAATAAATGCAAATTATCTCAATGATGCATGAGAAGTTAAAAACCCCATGTGAGGAAAAAGAACCCCGCATAAGAGAGAATTAGAAGAGAGACAAGGCAGCCCCCCCTCAATGTTTAGTCTCTTGTAATGATGGTAGAAGCTTGACATTGAATGTTGAATATGATCCAATCATGCCAAACAACGTTCCTCCCCTTAGAAAGAAACAAAACCATGGATGTATATAGGATATCAGGAAAATGGATGATGTATGATGATGTCTCTAAAGCATGCTCAAGTGTCTTCATGTCGATGTTGAAAGCTAACACACTCCAAATAGGTGTTCTAGGCCACACTGCTGAAGAGGACAATCCAAAATCTAGTAGAGATGAATGTAGAGCACAATCCAAAGACAAGTATATCCCCTCTAAAGACAAAGAAGCCTCCTCCAAAGGCTATCAAAAAGTATCCACACTCACACCAAACTGCAAAGAATTATCATGTAGAAAATGAACAAGAGGGTTAGAGTGCTCCTTCACAACAACTTAAGAAGGATCATATTAATCAAAGAGAAGATGAATGCTATCAATACTATCCACCAAATATGCAAGATGAGACTCCACAAACAAGTCTGAAATACATATCAAGAAGTCATCCAAAGTAGCTATATTTGGAAGACTATATATGTCCTACTCCACTGAATCACAAGGAACCAAAATTATGGAATCACAAGCATCATCAACTGCAACAGTAGATGGAGGAGATAGAATGCATGACTCAAGAGCTGGATTTGATGTGAGAACTACCAAGTTCAAGTAGTCAAATGTCTCATCTGAATCATGATTCATACTAGAAATGTGACCAACAATCGAAGGAACAATTTCATCACCAAAAGAAAAATATGAAAAGGTATACAACCAAGATGAATGATTAACCACCCCATTAGCATTGATCTCTCTACTCTCCAAGCCTCGAATGATTATTGAATTAGGTGTGAAATCCACAGTTCTCCCATCTTCACCATGTGTAATATGATATATGGAAAGAAAATTGTTTGTCAAATGAGGAACAAACAAAACATCCTAGAAAGTGTTGTCCCCAAAACTAATAGATCTCTTCCCAATTACACTCATGTATGTATTGTTTCCCATCAAGATAGGAGACATAGTACAAGGATGAAATGAAGAGAAGATAGATTGTGGAGATTCTATATGATGAGATGCTCTTGAATCTAGATGCCATCCCCCTAATCCTAGACCTTAAAAAGGACAAAGAGCTTGACCTTTATTTTTTGATGAAGATGTTTGACCTTTGTCCTTTTTAGACTATTTTGAAGAAGGAGATTATTCAAAAATTATCACAACACCACAACAAGCAATTAGAGCCGAATTTTGCATCGTATTTTAGTGTATTTGAGTGCATGAATTGAACAATTTGGCTAGTACCAAACTCAATGCAAATAGTCATGGTCAGCTCAGCATCAGATTTTGTGCCGATTTTCGTGTCAGATGTAGCGCCAAATTTAGAGTCAAGACATTATAGCACCTCTGTTGGCACCTAAAATTGCATCAGGTAGTAATGTTAGAAATTCAGCTAAAATGGGTGCCCAATTTGGCTGCCGGTTTTACTTCCATGTCTACTCCCATTTTTTATTATATTTTTGCTTCCAATTTGACATGCAGTTTTGCCTTCAAGTTTGCTTCGAATTTTTCTTCCAGTTTTGCCTCCAAGTTTGCTTCCAGTTTTGCTTCTGGTTTTGCTTCCAGTTTTGCTTCCAGTTTTGCTTTTGGTTTTCCTTTTGGGTTTGCTTCCAAGTTTGCTTCAGGGTTTACTTCCAGTTTTGCTTGTAGTTTTTCTTCCAAGTTTGCTTCCAGTTTTTCTTATAGTTTTTCTTCCAATTTCTCTTCCATGTTTGCTTCTAGTTTTTCTTCCAAGTTTGCTTCTAGGTTTGCTTCCTGTTTTGCTTCCAATTTTGTTTCTCATTTTCCTTCCAATTTTCCTTCCAATTTTTCTTTCGGTTTTGCTTCCAATTTTTCTTTCAAGATTGCTTCTAGTTTGGCTTCCATTATTGCTTCCTTTTTTTCTTCTAACAATGCTTCTTGTTTTGTTTCCATTTATTAATTTAATATGTTTTATTTCAATTTGATTAGTTAAATATATCGTGTCTCTTAAATAATTCATATGATTATAGAGTAAGTAATTTAATTACTTAACTCATCTGATTAAATAATAATATAACTATTGTAACATGATCATCATCTATAATTAAAACAAGTGAGTTAAATATCTATAATTTAATTGAATTTGACAACATCCATCCTGAGCAGTAAATTAAAATCATCATACTTAATAAATATCCATCCAAAAATAATCGACCACTTTTAATATATATAAATTAACAGGTCAATACTAATAAGATCATTATCATATATAACTAAAACAAGTGAAAGTCAAATATGCCAATACATCAAAAACATGTCAAAATGATACATGTCCAATAGTAGATATAAGTGAAAATGATACATGTACAAATGATATAAATAAAATTGATAAATTATGTAACTCAAATTGATACAAGTCAAGATGATACATGTCTAAATGATATAGTGAAAATGATAAATGTCAATATGATACAAATCAACAATATAGTACTATAGGCCATGAAAATGATACATATGATAGTAACCATGAAAAGAGTCATCATAACGATATATCAACAATGATCCATGACGTAGTCTATATGATCATGAATGTCACAGGTTACTATCACCAACTATCTCATCATCATCATTATCATCAGCCTAGGTGTCTTATGTATCTGTGTCATCATCATCCTCTGCCCTATGATCTATACCAGCAGAACCAATATTTTGTGGATCTATATCATGTTGAGGATCATCTTGATCTTTTGGAAGACCCATTTTTCGCAAACAAAAAACATTTAAAATGAAAATTTATTATTTATTTCATTCAATAATTAATTTTTTTGTTATATATCTAATATAACAACATATGGTATGAAACCATAATCATATTACATCATATCAAAGTGCACATACCATAATAAAATTTTAGAAAAGATACAACTAATACTGGTGAGTCAGGAGAAACTTCAACTTTCAAAAACAAAGCCAATTAGGCTATCAGACTTGTGGATCAGGCTAGCATTTGGTGGAAGAGGAAGAAAGATGACTGGAACTCTAGAGGCCTTCCATAATGGATTTCAGTATTCAACCATGAGAGAAGAAGAGAGAGCTGATATCATGTATCAAAACATTAAGCATGCATTCTTCCAGCCAATGGAGAAGGAGATGATTACTTTTCTTCATTTTCATTTGCATAACCATATCACGGCGTGGGAACCAAGAAGACCAAGGATGTCCAATTTTATGTGGAGTTAATGGATGTGGTCCAAAATTTGGGAGGGGCAATAAGTTCAATGTATGATCCTGATGAAATTGAGGAAGAACAACAAGAGAGGGACAAGAAAAATAAAATCAATACAAAGTTTCAAGGATTTGTCAAGCGGGTAAGAGAGTTATGGGAGTAGCCTCATCTAAAATATTTTGAAGTAGAGTTTGATATACCATTTAGAGAGCTTGGATTTCATGGAGTTCCTTTTAAAGCCTTTTCTTTTATTGTTCCTATGGTAAAATATTTGGTAGAGTTGGTGGAATTACCTTTCTTAGTAATCTCTATTAGTGAGATTGAGAATTTTTTACCTTGAGAGAGTAGGACTTGGGAAAAAGGAATTTTATATGGCTATTTTTTTCAAAGACTTCAAGTGGGATGTACTCTAAATGCACGTCATTCCTCAATATTCACTTGATGGCATCAAGGAATGGCTAAAATCCATAGATATAAAGTATTATGAAAGAAAAATGAACTTGAACTGGTGCCCTATTTTAAAGACTATTATTGATGATATAGATAAATTTATTGAAGATGGTGTTGGGAATTTTTGAATATGGAAGCTAGTGATTCTGATTCTGATAATTTAGAAGAGTCAAATCAAGGATATGAACCCTTTGATGTAGAAGAGGAATCAGAATCAGATTTCCTGTAGCCACCATCAAGAGTGTTACAAGCCAACAAGATGGTGGGAATTATTATATAAGGATAATTTTCAGTGTTGTAGGTACCGGATTTAATGCCAACTACAATGGTGACATTGAAATTCCCTAGCAATATTTATGTTAAGGAAATTTCCTTTAGATATAAGGATTCAAAGCACATCAACCATGTGGTACAAATAATTAAATCCCAGAGATGATCTATAGCAATAAGAGTCTGGAAAGGCAAAGAGAGCTACACTGGTGACTCGGGAGAAACTTCAGCTTTCAAAAATAAATCCAATTAGGCTAGCAGATGTGTGGATTAGGCCAACATTTGGTGGAAGAGGATGAAAGATGACTGGAACTCTGGAGGCCCACCATAATGGATTTTGGTATTCAACCATGAGAGCAAAAGAGAGAGTTGATATCACGTATCAAAATATTAAGCATGCATTATTCTAGCTAGCGCAGAAGGAGATGATTACTTTGCTTCATTTTCATTTGCATAACCATATCATGGCGTGGGAACCAAGAAGACCAACGATGTCCAGTTTTATGTGGAGGTAATAAATGTGGTCCAAAATTTAGGAGGGGTAAGAAGGTCAATGTATGATCCTGATGAAATTGAGGAAGAATAGCAAGAGAGGGATAGGATTGTAGAAACACAAAACATGTAAGAGAGTTATGGGATCAGCCTCATCTAAAAGATTAGATTACATAATCATGGACTACAGAAACACAAAACATGTAAAAAAGGAAAGATGCTAAAACTATAGACTGATTATATGTCGCAAATAAGATCATGCTATCCATAATGCATGCACTCATTCTAAGGCATTCAAAAAAATAAATAGAGATATAGTCTCCCCACTAAAATACAAGCATACATAGTAACCAAAGATTAAATTCCTTTAACAGTTCTCTCAAAAACATATGATGATTAAACAATTAGCTTTGAATTAACAAGGATAAGGACAAGAAATTACAATTGGCCTCTAGATGTAGAAGGGTGCTTCACTTGAGCACCCCCCATGTAGCTCTCCTCCCTTCCTCTCTTCATTTATATGACCACCAATCTCACCTCAAGCTGCCCTTGCAAATATATATATATATTATATGCATTACAATTAGTCTAGGTTTCTTGTTTCTACAACCCCCTCCTCTTCCTTCCCTTACAATCACAAAAAATTATGAATCCTTCACAAACAAAACCACAAATTCTCAACAATCAAAATGGATATAAATTAAAAACACGAAATACTCAAACACCAAAATTAAGATCAAGCTCCTCTAAAACCCTAGAAGAAAAATAAAAAAATAATAACATAAAATAGAAGCCTCTGGAACAAAAGTATTCAACCACATATTTTTTTCTAGAGGTCAAGAGATCAAGACTCGTAGAGCTTATTTCATTTTCACTACCTTGTCTCGCATTTTTTCTTTCTTTGATAGATCCTCGCAAGTTTAATGGTAGATTAAAAATAAATTCTTTCATTGAAACCCCAACTATTACTAAAGCCTTCTTAAAAAGGAGCATCAATTTAAACCATATACATGCAAGGCCTTTTAGGGCTTAAATAGACTAGCCTCTACACTAAACACTTTCCACAAACAAACATAGGGCATTGCAATATAATACAAAATAAAATAAAAAACAAAAGTAAATTGTGAACCAAGATGAGAACCACAGACCTTGTTTTGAAGCACAAAAATCTGTTGTTCAACAAAATTTGAACCTCTACTGATCCACTGCAAGAAAAATCAATCAAAATTCCATCAAATCCATGAAATACTAAGGCATAAACATATCCTCATCCTCTTCTCGCTCCTCCTCCTTAAGGATTTTTCAAGCGAGTAATAGAGCTATGGGAGCAACCTCATCTAAAATATTTCAGTATTCAACCATCAGAGCAGAAGAGAAAGCTAATATCATGTATCAAAACATTAAGCATGCATTCTTCCAGCCAGCGGAGAAGGAGATGATTACTTTGCTTCATTTTCATTTGCATAACCATATCATGGCATGGGAACCAAGAAGACCAAGGATGTCTAGTTTTATGTGGAGGTAGTGGATGTGGTCCAAAATTTAGGAGGGGAAATAAGGTCAATGTATGATCTTGATGAAATTGAGGAAGAACAACAAGAGAGGGATAGGATTGCATAAACACAAAACATGTAAGAGAGCTATGGGAGAAGCCTCATCTAAAATATTACATTACATAATCATGGACTGCAGAAACACAAAACATGTAAAAAAGGAAAGATGCTAAAACTGCAGACTGATTAAATCTCGCAAATAAGATCATGCTATCCATAATACACACACTCATTTTAAGGAATTCAAAAAAATAGAGATATAGTCTCCCCACTAAAATACAAGCATACATAGTAAATAGGGATTAAATTCCTTTAACAATTCTCTCAAAAACATATGATGATAAAAAAATTAGCTTTGAATTAACAAGGATAAGGATAAGAAATTACAATTCACCTCTAAATGTAGAAGGGTGCTTCACTTGAGCACACCCCATGTAGCTCTCCTCCCTTCCTCTCTTCATTTATATGACCACTAGTATCACCTCACGCTACTCTTGCAAAAAAAAAAAAAATCATATTCATTACAATTAGTCTAGGTTTCTTGTTTCTACAACCCCCTCCTCCTCCTTCCCTTACAATCACAAAAAACATGAATCCTTCATAGACAAAACCCCGAATTCTCAACAATCAAAATGGATATAAATTAAAAAGACAATATACTCAAAAACCAAAATTAAGATCACGCTCCTCTAAAAGCAAAGAAGAAAAAGAAAAAAAGAATCACATAAAATTGAAGCTTCTGGAAAAAAAGTATTCAAACACATATTTGTGTCCATAGGTCAAGAGATCGAGACTCACAAAGCTTATTTTATTTTCACTACCTTATCTCACATTTTTTTCTTTCTTTAACAGATCCTCATAAGCTTAATGGCAGATTAAAATTAAACGCTTTCATTGAAACCCCAACTATTACTAAAGCCTTCTTAAAAAGGAGCATCAAATTAAAACATATACATGCAAGGCCTTTTAGGGCTTAAATAGACTAGCCTTTGCACTAAACACTTTTCACAAACAAACAAAGGGAATTACAATATAATACAAAATAAAGTAAAAAAAAAAAGTAAATTGTGAACCAAGATGAGCACCACAGACCTTGTTTTGAAGCACAAAAATCCATTGTTCAAAAAATTTGAACCTCCGCCAATCTGCTACAATGAAAATCAATCACATTCCATCAAATCCATGAAATACTAAGGCATACACATATCCTCATCCTCCTACTGCTCCTCCTCATTAAGGATTTGGCAGTGTTACGGTGACTCTTGCAAGTCTTCTACCAATGGCGCGCAGTGACCACCATTGTCTCGCAGCTCCCTCATCAACTCAATGCGGTAGAGCGGTTTTTACCGCGGTCCCACAAGTTGATTCTTCCTTCTCAACGGTAGTGTGGTGAAAGCTTTTGTGACAGCATTTTTATTCACAGAGGAGGCCATGGAAAGAGGACGTGGATGACATAGAAATACTAAATCACTGAGAGGAAAGCTGGTGGACATTGTAGCAGACAATAATGTTAATGACCAAGACTTCTAAATTTTCAGAATTATTTGCAATCCATGTTTGAAAAAGGATGATTCTAATGGCCTAAATTTTGAAATGCTTTAGTAATATAATGTTGTACTTGGACAATTGAAAACCTATTTTATTCTCCTAGAAAGATTTTTTATTTTCCATTATAATTCTAGACCAAATAACATTTGTGGGGATGGCCTTTTACACCAATCTTAATTTTTATGAAGTTCACAAACCTATTGTCAAGCAGTAAATTCCTTACATAGACAAGAAATTTAAAGGCTTCATTTAAGAAAAGATAAGTAGTCTCTTTCTTAGGGTAATCCACATGCAAAAATTAAAAAGCACATAAAAAACCAATTGTATAGTAGAAAATCAGATTCAATCAGTTATGTCTTATTCCACTTGCCCACTTATCTTAAAAAAAAAGGGTATTCACCATACATTTACCTTGACAAAGAAAACATGTTCTTTCATTTATTTATACTATATATCTAAGAAGTGAAATTGTTGTTACATAATGATGCATTGAGAGAATAATATATAGAAAAAAATGCAAAGAAAATGTTTAAAATTTAACATGCAACCTACTATGTTTTTTTTTAATCATTGATAATATTTGATTTTATTAATAATAATGCAGAATTTACATCAACTTCAAAAATTAAGTCCATCCAACAACTTCTAAAATATGTTTGTTTAACCACCACAGTTCCCATCAAACCAGAAAAAAAACTACTGAATTCGCTTGTAAACAACCCTATCTACTATTACCCATACCCCATACTATTTACATTTTCAAATAAAAAATAGGGCTTAACCCCATAAAACGTATAACAAAAACTAAGATATAAACTATATTTTTACCAAAATTGAGCTTCAATTTATGCAGAAGTGCCTGATGTGCTACCCAGTTGAATTGGGCATATTTCCTTGATTGGCTTCATCTTATTCCTTGGGTGCAAACCTTTCTTCTCTTGCAGCTCCTCTCTGGTGACATCTTTGAGTTCCTCAATGACCATCTCGACCTCCATTATTTCTACACAAAATTTTAGGGCTTTCTGTCCTAGCTCCACTCCTCCTCTCCATATAGCTTTGGTGATTCCTTTTGGCCACCTATTGAAGGGATGGTTTATCTCTGCTACTTCAGGGTCCACATGATCTTCCATGCGTTCACTCACATCAAAGCCTTCTCCTAGTATAGACCATTCCAAGATACTTTCCATATTCACTAAGTAATCCTTGTGTACCAACACCTTCATTAATTTCCTCACTTAGTCCACCAACTCTCCTAAGTCCAACCCCCATGCAATGATCAATGAGTAAATATCCATATTAGTATGATATTTGTGCTTCAAATCTTTGAAGCCAGTACCAAATATTTTTTGCATAGATTGCGCCACCATCACATCGTTGGAGAGGAACAATCCTCTCAACCTCTTCATAGTTTCTTTGCTAGCAAAAGGGTCCAATTTTCTCCTTGAATGTAGAGTGAAATTGGCCTCCATTTCTTCTCTGGTACACTAGCTTCCAAACTGCCTCACATCACACACCAATTACATTCCTTGCCACCAAAAACCAAGAAGCATCAGACGAAATGCCTTGTGTGTCTTTAAAACACATCCTATTGTCAGCCCCCACCATTAATTCTGAACGTATATCTAGCCCCACCAACAATACCTTCATCAATTCTTTAATTCCTTCAGAAATTAAAAACACATTCCTCTACTTGCTAGCATTAACTCCTTCCTACAATAATTACAATAGAGAAATTTCCTCCATAGGAATACCATAATTCTAAAGTAACAATTTGTATCAAGACAAATGTCAGAAAGTATAATTAAAAAGACAAATCCTTACAGTTGCACCTCAAATTGGACCAAACAACAACAACAAATGTGCCTTGATAAATCTTGAAAATTTAAACAACTTGAAAATACCACTTTGGAGACATAAAATCAATAAATAAGCATGAAAATTAACACAAAAATTGGACACTGAAGATGGATTATGAGTTATAATGTATCTGCTCCATTATATTGCTCAAAATATAAACATACATAACATGAGTTCTTTTGATATGAATCAGTGGATGAGATACTCTAGTATCTATTCTAATGGATTGAAATTATAATGATATGATGATCAAAATCGGACCTTGGTTTCCCTATTTGTACGGGAAGCAACAAGCTTCGGGCCGGTTCACAAAAGTTACATCATTTCTTAACTAAAGCATTATCAACATAACATAGAAACTTAAAAAGATAGGTTCGTTCCAATTGTTACCAAACATTAAATAATGCTTGCATTTGTTGATAGGTAGAAGATTTTGACGAATCACATACTAATACCCAAGCTCCAACTAGGCTATTAATATTTGGATGGAATTATCCAAACCATCCTTTAAACCATACTAGGGCGAAAAGAGAAAGTTTGAAGAGAACACCTAGAAGTGTTTCACACTGGCTCAAGGTACAATCCAACCTGGTTATGACACTAAACCATCCTTTAAAGCATACCAGGGATAAAAGAGAAAGATTGAAGAGAACACCTGGAAGTGTTTCACACCAGTTCAAGGTACAATCCAACCTAGTTATGACACTGATAGCGATCGAATTTTTCCTGAACCATCCATACCCGAACGTTGCATCACAATCTATTCTTCCTGCACATTAAAATTCCACATATTAACCCCTTATAAATAAAGCTCAAAATATCATGAAACAATGAGTCCCTTATATTAGTAAGTAGGCAGTCTATAGGGCATAGTTTGATTTTATACAAGGATACTCATGAAAGGAATCTTCAAGTGACAGTGAGTGAGTTGTTTGAGATTACAGTTGATGGTACAATATCCAGTCTTAAAGACAGTTAGCAAAGTAGTAAATGTGCAAGAAAATCAAATTGTACACAACAAAAAATTCACAATGTTATCTTGCATAATGCCTTAAGTTTAAAGACAAAAATCTCATTGTATGCTTGAAAATAATATTTCGATAAAATTTTTAGAGTATGTTTATTAGAGTTTTAGAGTATTTTGGCAGACTATATCATTGATTCCTTAAATGATTTATTTAAATATATTATGACTGACGTGATTTTTTGCCATGATTACCATACTACCGTCATCTCTTATTATACCCTCTACATTATGGCAGTGTTTTTCACTTCCCTTATGTTGTTTACTGCACTACCACATTGCTCAAGGATTCTTGTTGCAGGGTTGTGGTGTATACCACTCTACCACATGTGTGGCTCACCTTCTTGGCAATATAGCCATGTACTCTTTTGATCATTACCTGAAGAGTGTCAATGAGATAATCTTTTTTTTCTTAACGTTATCTTAATGTATCATCGACATTATATTTTATGTTCCTCTAATGTTGGCTATTGGTGTCGATGATACAATTTAATATCTCTTGCCAATATGCCACTGTCTCATCAATATTTTCCTTCGACGGTATTTCTTTATATATTTGTGTACCTCTGCCATGTCGGGGAGACTCGTGATTATCATTGTGGTATGGTGGTGTTTTTCCCTTCTCTTCAGCTATTTACCACACTACCGCCTTGTTGAAGGCTTCTTGTTGTGGGGTTGTGGTGTATATTGCTCTACCACATATGTTGATCACCCTCCTGACGGTCTAGCGGTGTATGCTTTTGATCATTACTTGAAGAGTGTCTATGAGACAATATTATTTGTCTTACCAATATCTCAATGTCTCATCGACATTACTTCGTTATATCCAAGAGTTGTGTTTCACCAAGCACTTGTAGATATGCCTTGTTGATGTGACGTAAGTGATTCTCTCCTCGATATGCCTGTATCTTGTTGACATTTCACTATTTCACATCGTTGATGAGACATATAAATAAGTCTCTTTGACATACAGGTGTTTAAACCGGTGTTATACCCGAAGATAAACTCGAAGCTAAAGTTGGGAACAAAACGTGGTGCTAAACTCAGAGCCAAAGACAATGGTAATGACAGCGCCACACTCAAAGCCAATATTGACACTAAAGGTGTTGATAATTCTGACATACATTAGCACCTAAATTAGCGCCGACTAGTCCTGATCGACGCAAATAAATGACAAAAATAGCGCCATTGATAAATAGCACCGATGTTTCCAAAAATTTGGCAAAAAATACATTAAAACGTTGGGTGGAAGCAAGAGCGGAGCAAAAAATGGAGCAAATCACAGGGATTTGTTGTAGTGTCTAGAAGAAAATCGATTTGATTCTTTTTGAGAAGATGTTTCAACTCATCAATATCCTTCTTATAATAATAATGTTCTTCATGTCCATCCTTCTTTCATTATGTACAAAAAGGCCTCTCCTTCTTAGATGATTCCCCTTTAGAAGAGGATTTTTTCTTTGCTTGATCTGAATGTGGATTATTCTTTGCTTTCTTTTGTTTCTTATCTGATTCTGATTCTTTCACCTGACTAAACAACAATGCCTAATATTTAGAAGTCTTGATGTAAACCCCATAATCAATCTATGAGTATGAAAGCTAGAAACAAAAGAAGCATAATTAGGACCAAGTTTGTTCATTATATTGTAAACCAATTGAATGTCCTTCTTATCAATTCCACATGCTTTACATTTCTCCCTTAGATCATTAACCTTAGTGATGTAGTCTTGGATGTTGTCAAATTCCTTAGGACCAAGGCTCATCAGTTCATTATCAATTTGATATCCTCTTACTTCATTTATAGTACCATATAATTTTTTTAATTTTTCCCAATCTTCATGAGAGTTTTTACATGATTCAATTTGGAACAACAAATCTTGAGAAACAAGTCTACGAAGACATCCAAGAGCTTTGGTATGTTCAATCATCCATTTTATCTTTTTATCTACATCTATAGATTCAAGTACCTTATTTTCAACATATAGAGAGTGACCTTCTGTCATTATAATACTCCTTGAATTTTTATGCCATATTGAATAATTATATGATGTGAGCAAAGGAACCTTAAAATGATCCATGAAAACAAAAGAGCACAAGCAAACAGATTAAAATAATGCACCAAGAGACCCCCCCAAATAAATCAATCAAGAAACCCCCCTAGCAATATCTGACTTGGCACTTTATACTTAGTGCATTTACAATTGCCACTTGCCAAAATAGGGAAGTGGAATTTTGATCTTAGTGCATGCATATGCCAAAATAGGCCACAAAATCAAGTACAATTTTTGGTACAAAATTAGATCAATATGATTATACCACTAATAATTACACAAAACATTATGCACTTTGAAAAAAACTACACCCAAAAATGTTATCGTAGGAGCAAGATATGAGCTTCCGAAGTTCCCAAAATGAGGATGAAGTAGCAATACCTATGAGAATCTGCAATTTATGGAAATAGTAGGCACCAAAACTGAAAATTTATTGCACCAATGCGAAGAGTGCAAAAAATTAGCCCAAATAAAAAAAAAAATCTTGAAAAAAGGTGTCAAAATTAGCAAGATATCTTCATTTGAAAATCAACTACAAAAACAAAACTAGCAACAGAGAGGGGGTAGAAAAAAATTTAGCACGCTGAAATTATTTCTGATGCAAGATGACTTCAGCCATTTTAGTGATTAAATTTGGCATTCTCTTGGCTATCAAAAAAGAATATGCTCCCCTTCAAGGAATATTCGTCCATAGTATATTCTGGTAATCTTCAGTTTTGTCGCCGCCGATATATTGACTGCCAATGCCAGTTTTTAATTTTTGGTCACCGAAATTTAGCAGACCACTAGATTTTAGCAAATGGCTAGGGAATATTGAAGGTTCCAATTTTTATTATTGACCGGCGGATTGAAAGAACCGTATTTTATAGAATGCCTGCTAGATTTGAAAATGAATGTGGGCATTCAAAATGACTGACCGGATTTTAATATGCCGTCGACTATTGTGCAAAGGGGGCCCACATGGGAAAATAAATGTATGCCATGTGGCAGCTGGTGAAGGACTAGCCTACGTGCTATGACGCAAACCCACTGTGTCACATGGCCGCGTGAGTATAGACAGTACCCTATGTGGTACCCTCTATAGTAAAATTTGCATAACCAAAAAATCTTTTTCTTTTTTTTCTTTTTTTATTTGATTTTAAAATAGCTGCAAAAGATTTAATCGGCACAAAATGGTTTTTCTAAAAAAATTCAAAAAAATTATGACAATAAGAATATTTTATTTTATTTTTAGAATCATACTGTTGACATAATGATGGCGACCTGAGGGTTGTACGGCTCCATGGGAAAAAAATTTTTTGCCTCACCGGACAACTGCTCTGATTTGGACAAATTGATAGTCAATCTTAGGGTTTTTGGCCCTTCTGGATGCGATGGCAGGGTTGGATTTGACCCAAAATTCTCCAAAAATGCAGCTACCTTCTGGATCTAGCAACCACTCTACAACTTGAAACCCTCATAGATTTGGACAAAACAAAAGGAAAAATTGACTTTATCAAACCTTCAAGACACAATGGTGAGATTATGTTTGCACCAAAAAGCTCTGATATGAACCTGCAATAAAGAGAAGAAAATGGAACCTCCCCAAATCTGGTATTCTCTCTAGAAAAAGACTATCCAATGGTACCGAACCTGCTATGATACCATGTTAGAATTGGCTATGGCTTCCAAGATCTTGAGACCAAATGGAAAGCACAAAAAGAGAGAATAGAATGTGACAAGAATAAATTGTGTTCTTATCAATCTGATTCGATGATATGATTGTGTTATGATTACAAATGAGAGACCCCTTGGTTATATAGCCAAGGTGAGATGCAAGATGTCATAGGATTATGACAAGTGTCTTAATCATATGACATGAGACAACTAATCACATTTACCTAGGTTCACATGTAGTAGTTTTCAAAAGATAAGACAATAACTAATGACAACTAACACCTTCTAGAAATATTCCTTCCTATGACCTAAGTAAATTTAACATGTGTAAATAAGTCCCCTAGTAATGAATTAACTAGCTACAAGACTTTATTTATAGCAATAGTGTAAATAATCAAGTTGCTAGTATGATCCCATGAATGCTTATGATGAAAATGAGTGAAAGAACATTGTATTTATACCTATCCATGCTTAATATCCTGAAATTAAACCACAAGAAGATGGCATATGAAATCATTAATTAAGGGAGGTTAAATGTAACCAAGATTCAAAATTAAATCCCAAAAATAACTTAAGGGGGGCTAAGATTCCCTAGGTGGCATCTTAGTCTTGAGGCTTGAAACTTGGGGCACATACTCCAAAAATGGTGCCTTTTAATGCTTTTGAAAAGAGGGTCCCAAGACCTTTGGAGGACAAAGATGCCCTAGGTGGAATTTTAGTCCCAGTTCAAAAATCCAAGACACATAGCCAAAATAATTAAATTCTCATTTATCCTTTGATGTTTGTTGATATTAGCCATAATAAGATAAAATTTACTAGGCTTGTGGATTCAAAATAGGACCAATTAAGGCATAACTAAGGATAAAAAAAGCAAGGAAAGCCCAAAAAATTTATAAAATGCAATGGTATACATTTTTCTACACTACACCAACGCCCGACCAGAATGCCAGCATGCCACACTATCATCCATCTTCTACATTGGGATCCTTTTCCAGAGAGTTTTTAGGGTCTCAATTCTGACTCGAGAATGGGCTCATCTAGTTCTCTAAACCTATCAGGTTGATAGAAGGATAGTGGTAAATTAATAGCCCTTCCTTTTCACCCTCCTAAAACATTAAACTTGCCTTAACAATCCTTAGCATGAGGTAGATCAGGGTAATTGATCATTCTAGACCCTCCCGTGATGTACGATCCTAAGTGTTTTTTCCCCCTCCTCTAATTGTATTTATCAAAAATTTGAATTTAAAGGTGTTTTTTGAAGTACATGCGATAAGTTTTTATTTGCATGTTCTCTCTTTAGTCTTGTTCTACTTCTTGGATTTATTTATTCACATGATATTGGATTTGAGATCTTGTGTGGAGCTATGTTGATAACTATTTTTGTGGTCATGTTTTGTTCATGTTCTCTAGTAATGACATGGATGTTCCTATTGGCATATGGCTTCTATTTTTTTCATTGATGGCAACCTAAGTCATGGATCTGGTACGCACTTCTATATCTATTCATACCGAGAGTCAGAGTGAAGAACAGGGTATTTGGTTAAAGTTGAGTCTATCGATCAATATGCATTATCTACTTATCAGTTTGTGGTGTGCATATTATGGAATGTCATTGGGTATCTAGAATACCTTATCCTCTATTTTTGTGCCCGCATATCAATCGGTGTATGAGTTTGGGGATTTGGTGTATTGATTTTTTTTTTATCAGTGCTAGAAGTCCGACTTAGTGGATATAATCATTGTAGATGTTTAATGAGTAATTTCTTGAATGTTTTTGTGTTCGAACATGTTTATTTAGGTCCTCACTATGCTATGGCCAACTTTGGTTGGTACACATTAAGAACCATTTGTGGATTAAGCCATCGGTTGGAAATATTATATGTTTTGTTAAAACCAACATGAAGATAATATTATCCTTTGATGCAAATATATAAGATAAATTGTTTATATCTTTTTGATATCAAAGAAGGATAGAAGCAAAGTGTATTACTATGTGATTCCAAATTTAGAAGGGAAGTTGTGCGATTTCATCTTCGCATATAAGATTGGTGATGCAAGTTACAACAGAGCAGAATAGAAGAGTTGAATCAGATAGAAGATCAAAAATCGATTAATGTGCTCAACTGGAACTGTAACCTGGAATTATAAGATTCTATTCCTTACGTTCAACCCTTCAGATGGATTTAATCTAAATATTTTGTAAGGAAGTGAGCTCTAGGAAGTGTTCCTGAATGTAAGTGCATTCTCATTTTGTAAAACTTATATTTGAGTACTCAAATTGTGTATTGACCTCCACCATGGTTTTTCCTTTAATAGGGTTTCCATGTAAAAATCCTTGTGTTATGGTGTTGTGGATGATTGCTTTGTGTGTTTACATCTTTCCTTTGGTTTAATGTGGAAATGGTTTAAATATCAAAATAACAGAAATGAAGATTGCAGAACATTGATTCACCCCCCCTCAGTGCTCCCAGATTCCAACAATTGGTATAAGATTTGTGTTCCTCGAAAGAGGTTGGAAAACTTGAGGTGGATCTTGGAATGTATTGGACTCTAGTAGTCTTCAACAATAGCTCGTGGTGGCACTTGATGATCTTGATCAATCTAAAGCAGAAGTCTAGGAATTGAATGAAAATCTTAGGGATGCTGAGAAATTCATTCAGACATTGAAGGATCAGATTGTTAAATCCAGAGAAAAGAGGAAGGATATCTATAAACAGATTAAGCAAAAAGAGTGAAAAAATAGATGATGTTCACCCGAATCAAACCTTGAAGGAAATAACTCAAGAGTGTGAACAGCTTTCCAGAGACAATGCTACCCTAAAGCATGAAATGGAACCTATGGTGATTAAGCTGACTAAGGAAATTGAAGAAAGAAAGAAGAATGTAGAGAATCTTGCTCAGTCCTTAAAAGATAAAGCTAATGAATGCAGAACAATTAATGGAGAATTCATTCAATTATAAAATGAATTGCAACAATCCAGAAAAAATGAAGAAGAACTTGAAATATAGATTATTATTCTCAGGGATGAACTTGTCACTACAAATGAATACAAGGAGATGTTTAAGATTACCTCAGTTAAGCTTGATGAGCTGACTCAAGGTCAGAAGAATGATAAAGACAAGAAAGGTATTGGATATGAGAAAGGAGAATGTTCCAAATCTGGACAAAGAAATTTCATGCAAGGAAATTAGATGAAAAAACATGGAAGGTATCCGATAAGACAACTTAATTCTCAAAATTTTAATTGATATTGTTTTTCTTGCAACAAATTTGGTCATATGGCAGCTCAATGCAGAATTAAAATGAAATCAAGTGATTCATCATTCTTTGGTCAATGTTTCAATTGCAAAAAGTCTAGTCATAAGTCAATTAAATGTAGAAGTATATCAAACAACTATGTCAGTAGAATGAATATTGAATGTTATACTTGTGGAAGATTTGGGAATATTTTTAATCAGTGTAGATCTAGAAGAAATCAATGGAATAATTGGTCTGGACAAGGAAATATTGTGTGCTACAATTGCAATAGATATGGTCACATTGCAAGATTCTGTAGAAACAAAAATGTGGATAGAAGAGGTCCAGTATACAAAGGCGGAAATACATAGAAAGATGATAAAGGAAAAGGGAAAGTGACCACAGATGAAATAAGAGATCAAATGAAGAAGACATGGGTAAGGTAGAATGAGTCTGATTCTTGAAATGGTTCTGCACCAGAACATACTTGTTTCAATTCCTCCAAAAATTGATCTCAGGTCATTGACCTAGGAGGAGTTTTTCAAAAAAATACTTTGTCCCCTTGACAGTATTTAGCACCGGAATGCAAGATATTGTCAATGGTCATGCTAATAGTTCACAACTACATTGGAGATCACTTGTATAGAAATTTGAAAAGTTTAAGGTATGGAGAAGAATTTTTCTCTCGTTGTCTAAGAAAGTAGGGTATCTGGAACACCTAGGGAAAAAAAATTCATTACAACTAAAAGTTAGATAAAGGACATGTTGAAACCCCCATTTGTCACTTTGGATCAAAGAAGAGAATAAGGAGAGCGCTCTACAATATAATTTCGAAGGAGTGTAGATAATTCGGTGGTGAATCACTAAATCCATCAGGCATTTTAGCCGGTTGTGGAATTTTCATTTAATTTGGTGCTTGATAGAAGAACTTGTTTGGTATGCAAAATGGAACAAATCAAAGGAATTGTAGATTTAGATGAGTTTATCAGTGAGAATATTAGAGCTATAAGAAACCTATTATCACCCTATGAATTAAAATGGATGGAAAATGTGAAAGACAAAAGTCTGGAAATTTGGAGTAAATTTCCCTATTTTGAAAATGTAGAGATTGTTAAGTTTATCTTGAGAAGATTGAATGATGATACTCTAAATATGGATAAACCCTGTCATATTTTGAAAGAAGTAATTGGAGTCCTAACTAGATTATGCAAAATTGGGGATATACTGAGAAAGAAGTCTATTCGGAATAAAGAAGTTGAAATCCTAACTAGAGTTATTGGAGATCAAAGGGAATTGATAATTTTGACAATCGAAAGTGAAGTAACAAGGTACATTACAAATGGAGTATCCTATAAAATATTTTTCTGAAACAAAGAAGGAGCAACCTCAGTTGGTTCTGTTTACATCTCTCATAAAATGATAATGGAAGATCAGGACTTTGACTTGTACGGACTACTAAAGCATCAACTAATGGAGAACATGCAATTAACAAAGGAGACAGGTTATCCTTTCAGGTTTGGCACTTTGATTACATGTCTTGTGATGTATTTTCTGATTTTTTTTCCATTGAAGAACAATGTTGTATGGAAAGAGAATAAACCAGTTTGCAAGTAGATTTATGAACACTCTAACAATTTGGAAAATTATGATCAAGAATATGCAAATTTCTTTAGAGGTTTTCTAGAAAATTTTGGATCAATTTACATTTCCCTTACGGTAAGGGCACTTGAAGTTGGTTCCTCTTTCGGTGATATGGAAAAGAAGAAGAGAGGAGAAAAATAAATTGTTGTATGTACCCCTTCGGTATGCAAAACTCCAAGAGTTGAAGGAAAAGGAAAATAACAGGTGGTTGTAGATATTCCAAATGAGGAATCTAATAAGGAAACTAAAGCCACTCAGGGAAAAGAATTGGAATTAGCTGAACCAAAACAATAAAAAGAAGAAGGAAGTGAAGAAGAATATTATTTAACCAAAGAAAAACTACTGCAACTTATTCATGAGGAAGATGGAATATAGAAAATTGAAAAATTATGGTCTATCAGACCTTCACATGAATAGGATATGATTTTAGGTGTACTAAGTGCTCATGTTATGCACAACTAGATCAAATTAGAGAATTTGCATAATTTTCTACTTGAAGAGATGATTGAATGTATCAATGAAATCATGGACTCTGAGTCTTAGAACAAGAAAGAAGAAATAATTCTACACATGAAAGAGCAGTTCAAGCTATCACTTACCAAGTTGAAAAGGAAAATGAATGAACTATGGAAATTCATAAGTACAACAAACAACATCTACAACTATTGCATTCATTGGCCTCATGTAGTTGGAAAATACAAAGAAAAGTTGGAGAAAATTGAAACAAAGTTAAATAGGATTGAATAAAGTTTTAATATGTTTCAAGATCAGGATGGTGCAATCAATAAAATAATTCAAGAGTTACAGTCTGAGCATAGAAATGTGTAGAATACCAAAAACAAGCTTGTGGACACTTTTTGGAAAGTCAAGGACTTAACATAATGCAGATTGGAGCAGTTGATTGAGATACCGAGGAAAGGAGAGAAACTAGAAGAAACCATCACTATTTTGAAATATTTCATCAAGATTATCAACCAGACATCTAAAAATAATAGCATGATCATAATCATTGGGATTGCAGTAGAAGCTTGGAAGATGTTTCTTTCGGAGATGAAATAAACACACAAGATAATCTTCTGACTCAAGTAGTAGTTTTCCTTTTTCAAAATTTGAATCAGTTTTGAATCAACAAGTTTTTGGTCATATTTCAAAGGGGGAGATTGAATATGTTTTTGTCACTGATGTTAAAGGGGGAGAGAGTGTAGTGAAAAATGCTTTATCAATTCTAGGGGGAGCTATATTTTTAAGTTTTGAAGTTTGGCGGCGTACTTATATTGGTTTTGACACTTAGTCATTTTTCACTAAGTGTTGCCATCAATTCCAAAGGGGGTGATTGTTGGCATATGGCTTATAGTGTTTTCATTGATGGAAACCTAAGTCATGGATGTGGTACACACTTCTGTATCTATTCATACAGGGAGTCAGAGTGAAGAATAGGGTATCTGGTTAAAGCTAAGTATGTCGATCAATATGCATTATCATCTTATCAGTTCATGGTGTGCATCTTAGGGAAGGTCGTTGAGTATCTGGAATACCTTATCCTTGAGTTTTGTTCCTGCGCATCAATCTATATATGAGTTTGGGGATCTGGTGTACTGATTTTTTCTTTATCAATGCTAGAAGGTCGACTTGGTGGATATAGTCATTGTGGATGTTTAAGGAGCAATTGCTTAAATGTTTTTGTGTTCGAACATGTTTATATATGTCCTCACTATGCTATGGCCAAATTTGGTTGGTACGCATTAAGAATCATTGATGGATTAAGCCATCGGATGGAAAATACTATATGTTTTGTTAAAGATAACATGAAGATAATATTATCCTTTGATGCAGATATATAAGATCGATTGTTTATATCTTTTTGATATCGAAGAAGGATAGAAGCGAAGTGTATTTCTATGTGATGTGAAATTCAAAAGGGCAGTTGTGTGATTTCATCTATGCATATAAGATTGGTGATTCAAGTTGCAGTAGAGCAGAGTAGAAGATCTGAAATCAATTAATGTGCTCAACCGAAACTGCGACCTGGCATTAGAAGATGCTATTCCTTCAGTTCAACCCTTCAAATGGATTTAATCTGAATATTTTTTAAGGAAATGAGCCTTCCTATTTTGTGAAATGAGCTCTAGGTAGTGTGCCTGAATGCAAGTGCATTCCCATTTTATAAAACTTATATTTGAGTACTCAAATTGTGGATTGACCTCCACCATGGTTTTTCCGTTAACATGGTTTCCATGTAAAATCCCTTGTGTTATGGTGTTGTGGATGATTTTTTTGTGTGTTTACATCTTTCCTTTGGTTTAATGTGGAAATGGTTTAAATATCAGAATAATAGAAATGAAGATTGCAGAACACTGATTCACCCTCCCCCCCCCACCCTCTCAGTGTTCCTAGATTCCAACAGTTCCTTTATCTCTTTAATTTTTTGAGTGTGAAGAACATGGGAGAGCTATGGAGAATTGTGGTAAGAGTTGTATTACAAAATTTAGTTTGTAGGATTTTCATATCTTTGTGGATGTTCCTTGGTACTACATGATTTTGGTTACACTCTTATGTGTTGCGATATGTGGATATTTAGATGCCTTTGTCATTTTAAGATTTGAAATTACCTATGTAGTTGGAGTTCATAGATGTATATTTTCATTATATGATAGGTTTGGCACTTTGAGCTTATGATTGCATGTTATTGGTTGTATTTATTAATGGCATGTGGTTCACCTATTATTATGTGTATACCTTTGAGGTATAGATAGTTGGATGCATTAGAATTTTTTGTGGGCATTATTTTTAGATATGGTGATAATATCTTAATAGCTATTGATACATACTTATTACCTCTGGATTGAGTGTTTGTGTATTGGGATATCAGTTAGAAGTAAGACCTATGCTTCTTTGTGACAAATAGTGTGACATCTCTTTGGATGGTTTCTTATATTTGTGTGTGGGCATGATGGAGGGTGAGAACATTCATGCTTGAGATGGTGGTCACCTTGATTCTTGTTGTAGGTATCATTATGGAGCACATGGAACACTCTGATTCCCTGATGGTATAGGTGGCTTTATGGATTCTTCCCTTGTTCATTTTTGAGTTTACTTGTTTACCCTTTATGTAATGTATGAAACAAGTGTAAGAATGTTAGGAAAAGGTGTGTTCTCCACCTTGTATAATTTTATAATGTAATATTTATTTATTATATGGTGTACCTAGGGGATCTAGAGGTATGTGCATCACATGGGTCTAGCATTCTTAGGGCTACTTAATGTGTTGTATGTAACATTAGATTAAATGTTTAATGTTGGGTAAAATTAGTGCCAATATTAAATGAGGGGTTAATTATTTTTTAGGCTCATGATATTAGTCACATATTTTTATGTAGTAAAACTTGGTGGTTTTGTGAGATCATGTTTCTATAGAATAAAAAATATGATTAGTTGTCTAAATCTTGATATTTGGATTGTTGGCTTGGATATTTTGGCTAAGGGGTTGAGAAAATCTCTTGTTATCACTTGTGAGGGTTGAATTATGGAATTTTATTTGTGGTTACATTTTTTTTCACATGGAGTTCTTGTAGAGGGATTTATGTTTTGAGAGTATTCATAGAAGAGTTTGAAAGATGTATTGTAATGCCTATTGCTAAATAATACATCAGTGATCGATTCTTTTAAGGGATATGCTTTCCCTCTTGAGGTTTTTCCCAAAGTATATCTTATATCATCTTTTATGGTATGTTTTATATTCATTTTCTATACTTCTTTGTATAGATTTCTCTATTTGGGTTGTGTGGAAATTATCTTGGGTGGATGCATATTTCCTTTCATCATGGCTAGAGTAGTATAATGACTATATGGAGTGGCATGGTTAGCATATGCTTAAACTTTTGTAATGGCCTCATCATCAATATTTATTTTTCTTAAAGTTTTTTTTGTATTATATAAAGTAGTTTTACCCATATTTTGTTTGGTCATGTGAACAAGTTTTCCAAATTTTAAGCCTCATTTTTTGGCTTTTGGGAACTGTAATTTAGGGATGGACTATTTAGGTTTTAGCGAGTCTTAGCATATCAAAGAAAATAATTGTAATTTTTTTTCCTATAATATCAATATATAGGCTAAAGTGAGGCATAAATGAGTGATATTATTCAATACTCTTGTCTCCTTATTGTACATAATATTTTTTGAATCAATAAAACCAAATGTGTGATTATTTGTTATAAATTTGTTATTATATTTTTTTTATGAATTCTATTCAAGGAGTGGAGTAATATATTTCAATCAATTTTTGAAATATTATGATATAATAAGGATTTATAAGAATAAGTGTGTTTTTAAATAATAATGGGTTATACTTGGAGGATATTTTTTGAGATGATTACTTGAGAATCATCTAAATGATAGCCATCTCTTCTTCTATAAAAAGAAATAAGAACATAATGGAATATTTTTTGGAAAAAATTTCCACAAGTATAAATAATTTTACACTAGCTAGGATTTCCAAAGTGGTAATGAAAACTAGACTATATGTTCCTAATAATGTGTTGGTTGTTTTTAATGAACCAAACTTAGTCTCAACAATTGTCAATGAATTTTCCATAATTAAATGATCAAAAATTTTGAGAATTGGCCAATGACTAGTTGAAAGCTTTATAGGATTTTTCTATCCACTTCAACCTCTACATGACCCAGGAGGGTGATCACTACAATGTACCTAATTATACTCTTGTGCCATTTATCATAGACATTGTTAATAACAAATACATGTTGGAAGTTTCTTATTGATGTGACCATGTTGGTCCGGTATCGTGTACCAGTGTGGAGATCACGCTTATCATATCCAGTATTTGATCTGGTATCTCTAGTATGTTGGTCCAGATATCTCCTTCGGTAATTAGTATGATTTGAGGTTTTGGAAAATGGATTATAATAGTTGGAAGCACATAAGTATTTATTTTTCAGATGTTCATATGATCAGGGTAATGCATTGACATCAGTTCTTGAGATTGCATTTTTGTATTAAGCTAATCCTGGTCAACAGGATGTTGCATGACAAATTAATTACCCTTGATATGAATCCGACAAGTTATCATCTTGAAAATATTTTTTGCATCGATTAGGTCGACCTAATCAATACATGCATATATATTGAGTATATACACAAGATGGTTAGAAGATGAATGAAGCGACAAAGTGATGAAGGATAAGTACTGTGAATGTGAAAATAAGAAGAAGTGTATGTATGAGTGAAGTGTGTGAACAATGGTTGAAGATCATGTGAGAAAATACTCTGAGCATCAAAGGAATTGAACCTACACATGTGGTGTAACTCCTCAGTTTAACTCTGGTAGTTAGCTATTTATGTTTACTTTTTCTGTAGGCAGTGAGCCTCCATTTTGGATAGTAAGTCCTTGTAAGGAGTGAGCTTTTGTATGTGGAAGTGAGCCTCTTTTTAGCGGTATTGATATAAATTTATATACTATGAGTTAATCCTCACCACGGTTTTTGCCTCATTGGGTTTTCCATGTAAAATATGTTGTTCATGTGTTATGGAACTTAGTGGTAGACTATTACTTTAATCTTTCTTGCATTGCAGTAAAGTTTCAAGTATTTGTTCAATGAAATTGTGTGGATATTGATTCACCCACCCCTCTTAGTATCCAGTTTGTTCAAAAATTGGTATCAGAGCTTTGGTTCCTCTAGAGAAGTTTAACAACTTGAGGGAGATCTCGTAGATTGAACAAATGGATAAAGAAGAGCTCTGGACTACCCTTGAAGATCTTGACAAGGCTGAAGTTGAAAACAGAGACCTAGAGGAAAATCTTGATGAAGCAAATGAGTGTATCTAGAAATTGAAAGAGAAGTTAAAGAAATTCAAGGAAAGATATAGAGAAGTAAGTGAGGAATTGAAGCAAGAAAATTATGAGACTATCAGACTAAAATTGAAGATAGATGAAAAGAAAGTTGAATAATGTTTGAAAATAGTGATACAAAGCAAAGCTTATGTTTTTTGTAGGCTTGAACAGGAAGTGATGAATCTAAAGGCATAACTTGAGAAAGAAAAACTCTGTGAAGAGGATTTCAAGAAAAGATCCACCAAGCTTGATGAACTGATAGCAAGACAAAAACCTTCTAAAGATAAAAGTGGCTTAGGTAATGAAGTTGATGGAAAATGAAAAGTTCAAGTATAACAAATAATCAGAAGACTCCAAGAAAAAGGAAAGCAGAGAAGAAATTGTGGAAGGAAACCACATGTGAGACAACCAAATGCATAAAGGTACTATTCATTCAAAAAAAAAAAAATTTCATGTAATAAGTTTCTTTATAAGGAAACGGAGTATAGGAGTAGGTTGAATCATTTTTTTGGTCCCTTCTTCACATAATGTTATACATGCAAAAGGATAGGACATACATATATTGAATGCAGATCCTCAGTTAGTCGAGTGATGATGAATAGGTTAAATGGAAAAAGGATGAATCAATCATTCAATGGTTATTGTTATACCTATAATGATGACTATTTCAAGGAGGCCTAATTTGGATTAATGAAAAGTTGTGATTTTATGCATATTTCGAGTGATTTTATGCATATTGTTATAAAATTAGGCCTCCATGAAGCAATTTTTTGAAATTTGATTAAATATTGTTGTTCCTACCTTTTAATAATGTTATTATAGTCATTTTTCATATATTTGAGTTCATTGTCAATATTCAAGGTTTTGTCAAATTTGAGAAAATGCAAAAGTTGTCACAGAAAAATGTAAATTTGCACAAAGGCAATATGAGGAGATGAAGAGTCATTTAGGTTGTATGATCCATTAGAGGTAGTTAGAAGATTAAAATTCAGTTTTATTTCCTTTAAAAAGGATTTTGTATGCATTTTAACTTCATGGGTGATTGAAAAAAATGATTTGGATTAATGAAAAGTTCTGATTTTATGCATATTTCTAAAAAAAAAAACATTGTTTTCAGGCCATGTATGGCCTAGTACGGATTTATATCCATGGGTAAATGTTTTTAAGTGATGAAGAAACAAATAAAATTCCATTTACCTCAAGTCTCATGAATTTTTTTTGAATTTTGAATTAGATATTGAAGTTTTTGTAAAAACTGCCAAAAAAAACCCTCTCTAGGGTAAACAGAAACTTAAGTTTCAATGTTTCTCGCATTTTAACAATGGGAAAAGGATAATTTTTAGTGGAAAGAATATTTATGGAATATATTTTCATATTATTTTTGTTTTAGATCAAATTATTAAGATTATTTGGTGGAAGAATTAAATTTTCAAATTGAAAACCTGTGTTTGACTGGTAAAACAAAAATTTATGAAGTTAGCATCTATGGTTTTATGAAATGCTCTTTGAAATGAAATTTAAATGGTAAATAAATCTCATTGAAATATAAAATGAGATTTTGAAATGGTTTATGAGGAGTATTTGTGTTGTAATTTGGTAGATCTAATAATCCCTATGGGTGTAAAAGCCTAATAGGCCTCATTCGCAATGTTACAGTCCTGTTTTGTTTATTTCTTTCCAAAGAAACATATGTTGAAATTTTGATATGATTTAGTAACCCATAATGAGTTGCTCAAAATGTTGAAATAGTTATTTTGGGTCTTGGAAATAAAATTTGGAGTTTTAAGGTTTGTAAGTGCCATTGTCAGGCATTTGAGGGCAGTTTATTAGAAGTGGACATAAACTAAGTTTTTAAGGATTTTAATTGATTTAAATCTATCATAAATGAGATGGTAAAGGTATTTTGAAGGTTCTATTGAGATTGGAACTCTGAATTGTATTTTGAGTGTTGAAACAAGGGAAAAAATGCATTTGTGATGGGTAAGTAAACAAAGGCATGTTTTGGGTTTTTTCTATTGGAATTGAGGTAGTTTGTTTCTTCCTTTGTACTTTGCATCATGATTCCCCTCAAGAATCAAAGAAAATTAAATTTTTCTCTAAAAATTTCATTGCTATCTCTAAAGAACAGAAAGAAGAAGAAGAATCTTTGGCTAGATCAGAATCTTCTGATCTAGAAGGCATCTAGTCCATGTTAATAAAAGGAAAAATGAAGAAAGCTGGTCATGTATGGAGTACAACCTCACCTATTGAAAAACTTCAAATTGATGACGCTTTAGTTGAATATTTACTTCATAAAGGTATTGATATATTTTTTTTTTCTGATTCTTTACCTAGAAATTTAGTTGAAATAGTTGAAGAGAGAATGTTACTTGAAGGTCTAGGAGGACATAAGCTGGAAGCTTTAGTTGAAAAGAGGTGTTCAAAAGAAAAGTAGAGGTTATCTGAACTGATTGTAGAGACAAATAAATATACAAAGGAAATGTCAGACATATACAAGTATTGTCTTCAATGGCCTACTGCAATTGATAAATTTTGAAGAAGAATTGAAGCAATAGAAGCTGAAGTGAACAACATTGGAAAGAAATTTGATATTTTTGAGGATAAAGAAGGGAAGCAAAGGTTGAGAATTGGTGAACTTCAAGCTGAAATGATCACTGTATAGAGGAAAAGGGATGAAATAGTGAAAATCTTTTGGCTTCTCAAGGAAGTGGTTGAGGTCCAGTTAGACCATCTTTCTGGAATACTCTCTGATGCAAAAGACTATGAGATACAATGTTCGTTTGCAAATTGGTCATCCTTCTTCACACTGTTGGCTATATTGGATAGTGTGTGTGAAAGAAAGGACTTTGCAGTCCTTGAATGGAAGAAATTATATCCTTTTATCAAAGAGATGTACAAAAAGGTATTTCAAGTGACAAATATCATTTTGGTTTGAAGGGTTGGTTGTTTAAAAGTTTTTAAATTTTTGAATGAATTAGGATGTTTTGAATAGTAGATGTCACCATTTTTACATATTTGTGGTGCCCTTTTCCATTGATGTCAGAGGGGGAGGGATTTGGAGAAGACTTGTTGAATTGGAATTTTTGCACATGTTGCCATCAATGACAAAGGGGGAGATTGTTGGAAGCTTTCCATTGATGTCACCATGTTGGTACAGTACCATGTATTGGTGTGGAGATCACACTTATCCTATCTGGTATTTGATCTCATATCTCTGGTATGTTGGTTCAGATATCTCCTTCGATAATCAGTATGATTTGAGGTTTTTGAAAAAGGGTTATAATGGTTGGAAGTGCGTATGTATGTATTTTCAGATGTTCATATGATCAAGGTAATGTGTTGACATCGGTTCTTGAGATTACATTTCAGTATTAAGATAATCTTGGCTGACATGATGTTGCATGACATGGATGAATTACCCTTGATATGAAGCAGACAAGTTATCATCTTGAAAATATGTTTTGCATTTACTAGGCTGACCTAATCAATCCATGTGGATATATCAAGTATACACGCAAGATGGTTAGAAGATGAATGAAGAGATGAAGCGATGAAGGATAAGTAGTGCAAATGAGAAAATAAGAAGAAGTGTGCAAACAATGGTTGAATATCATGTGAGCAAATACTCTGAGCATCAAAGGAACTGAACCTACACATGTGGTGTAACTCCTTAGTTCAACTCTGGTAGTTAGCCATTTATGTTTACTTTTTTTGTAGGCAACGAGCCTCCATTTTGGATAGTAAGTCCTTGTAAGTAGTGAGCTTCTATATGTGGAAGTGAGCCTCTTTTTACCCTTATTGATATAAATGTATATACTGTGAGTTAATCCTGAGTGTGGTTTTTCCCTCATTGGTTTTTCCATGTAAAATATGGTGTTCATGTGTTGTGAAACTTAATGCTAGACTATTACTTTAATCTATTCTATGTTGCAATAAATTTTCAAGTATTTTTTCAATGAAATTGTGTGGATACCGATTCACCCCCCTCTCAGTATCCAGTTTGTTCAACAATGCATTATCATAGGTTACAAATTAGATGAAATCCTTCAATAATCTGGCTAATTTCCTAACAAATGATCATCTAAAGCAGAATATGGATGACTTCTCATGAAACTTTAAAATAATTTAAGGTGTATGAATGATTTTCTAAAGGAATATTTTCTTTGAAAGGCATGGCCTATTCAATGACTTCAAAGTTTACAAAATTAATAGATCAATGCCTTATCCATTGGGTAAAAAATTCAAATTTGAAATAAGTGTAATTTAACAATGACTAAGCTTAGAATTTACATACTATTATGATATTACATTACAATAAAAAAATTCAAATCTCCTAGAACAAAAACTACTTATCAAATCCTCATACTTAATCACACAAACTTATGATTTCATTAGAGGATTTTAATTAATTCTTTGAATTAAAGTAGAGATAAAATCATACATTCAACCAAAATTATTGAAGACCAATACACGGATCCTTAATCATTTTATTAATTATTCATATGGAAAAATATATAAGGAGAAAATTTGTTTCGAAATATGCACTTTCTCATTTAAATTCCATCACTATTATAAAACCATTATGCCTATTACAAATGATGTGCTCGAAATATGCTCATAATTTGAATATTATGATGTATTTTTAATACCCTTACTCTTTTGCTGATGGTTGTTTAAACTCTTTGATTAAAGACATTTTATCTAAATCGGGTAGTATCCTGTAGCAACACCTTCCTACATTCCTATAGCTTAACATCTCCATGTGTTTGTATTTATTGCCCAGTTTGATCTCTCGAATGAATGATATAATGCATGTGGTTTTGGGATAATGAAATGGATTCAATGTGTGATTAATGAATGTGTATCGTGTTATTGTGTGCGTGCTTTCTTTCACTTTTGTCACCATGTGTATCATAGGTTGTTGAAAGAGGCATGAAAAGTCAAAGCACAATAGATCTAGGCCCTACAGTAAAGTCCATTTCCAGCATGACATTGAGGAAGTTGTTCCAGCAAAGACTCTCTGACTGAGTCATTGCGAGGAAATCCAAATGATCATTAATCTAGGAAGAGTGGAATGTTAGATTCTCTCTGAATCGCTTGAACATATATGCTTTCATTTATGAGAATTCTATTCCTCGATGTCAGGAGGCATTTATGTCCACATCTATCTCTATTAGAGTTAGGTAGTTAGTTTCTTTTCTATAAATAAGTGTTCCTCCTACGTGAGTGAAAAAAAGAAACAAAACAGAGTGTATTAAGATTAGTATTATAATGAGAAACATAGTTTTTTTGTTAGTTTTCTTACAAGTAGAATGATCAATGTATATGATTCCAAGTTTATGAATAAAAGTTGATGAATTTTTGAGTTCAATTCTTCATAAACTAGTTGATTCTTGCCAAGGGGGCCCACTTAGTAAGTATCTGTAGTTAGTTGTTTATTTCCTGTTGATTATAAGTTAGAATTTTATTCTTGAAGGTTTCAGTGCAAACTCAGTCTTATATTGTTCCTGCAGCATCGGGAATCCATCCATGTGTTTGTTCCTACAACATAAGACTAGTTCATAGTTTGTTCCTTAGTAATAGTTGTCATGATTTCTACTTTCATTAAGTTATGCTTCAGTTAAGAATACTTTACATTATGTTCCTGCAGCATAAGTAGAATTCCTTCCAAGCAATCATTTCTAGTAAATTGTGGCTGAAATTGGTTCTTAGTGCACATACAATGTCACTCCATTTCAAGTATACATTCCCTGGTTTGACAATGTAAATGAACAACCATAAGAAAATGTTAGTCACCTGCTGGAATGTCCAATTCCCAGGTTAGTATTTTCCATGACTTTTATATCCTTTTGTGGAATCAACCATCATTTTTGGCACCGTTGTCGAGGATGGTGTCAAGCTAAGAACCTGTCATAGTCATTGTTAGCAGTAGTTTAGTGTGATTATTCAAGCATTTTCAAATTCCTTCAATTTTTAGTTAAGTCCGTTACATGCATAGAAGAAGAGACGCTCTAGGAATATTCCTCCCTAACCTTCCATTCATTGATAACAATTTTGAACTAGCTTATAATCTATTTGAGGAAGGAGGAGACCAAGATATCAATCCATTTGCTGAAAACCTTCTTGTTGAATTCCCCTTTGCCCTAGCTGACGAAGAACCTCAAAAAAATCCATTTGCTTTGATACTCTATCAAGCAAATATGGCATGTAATCCACCTAATCGACCTCCTACTTTTGAATTCCCCATCATCGCCCAACAAGATAATGATAACCTTAAAAATATTCCTTCTTCATTACTTCCCAAGCTCTATGGACTAGTTACAGAGGACCTAGACACTTTCTTGTTTGAGTTTGACATCTTCTACCACAACTATGATTACACTTCAAATGCTCAAAGGCTGAAGTTGTTTCCTGCTACTTTGAAGGAGGGAGCTCTTAGATGGTTTATGAGTTTGGGAAGGGATGTTGTCGATAGTTGGGCAGTCATGCAAACAAAATTTCTTGAGAAATACAAGGAATATTGTAAGAGTGATAGTAAGGGCCATGATATATTCAAAATTCATAAAAAGGAGGAAGAAAGCCTGAATGACTATATCTCAAGGTTCTTGTTTTCCCTGAAAAAGAATTGAGACCATACTCTCAATGAAGAATCTGATAAACTACTTTTTTCTGAGGGGAATCAATTATGCCTTTATAGATTCCCTAGATCTAATGGGAGAAGGAGATATAACCCAAGTTCCTTGGGATGATATTAAGACCATATGTCACAACTACTCTCGAGCAAATGTTAAGAAGAGTAGAGGTATAAGCCACGGTGGGAAAGTCTTCTACTAATGGAGTTTCATAGATGGAGATCACAAATTTGCTATCTAATTTCAAGCAAGATATCATAAAAAACATGGCTACATAGTTGGATACTATGCAAGCTCGGAAGAAACATGAGGAAGTTGAAGCAATCTTGGCTGAGTTCTATCCACATTGTAGACAAAAGAAATGTGACTGCAAATGTAATATGGTGGCTAACATGGAGGCTAAGTAATTACCTATTGATTTTAAGGTAGTAGAGGATGATGATGACAAAGTATTCTTCATTGCACAAAGGCGTCCATGGGATCAAAGACAAGGTATGCCTCAAGACCCTTTGAATTTTGGTAATCCTTATTCTAATTACAATAACCGATGGCAACCTACATATGGCCCATCACTACCTTGGAATACTTCTCAACCACATTGGCCTAACTATCAGAGTCCTCAATGGAAATCTCCTCAAGGAGGTTGGCAGCAGCCACAAGGACAATGGACTCCACCCCAAGGTAACTGGCAGCAGAATCCTTAATGGAGAGGTTCTTAGTAATGGCAGAACCAATCCCCTGGATTCTTTCAGCTTTAGCAGCCACAACCTTCGGCCCTCATGCCACCTCCTACACCTCCTACAGCACCTACAACAAATACTGGCCCTCCAAAACAAATGCCTATGCTTGCTCAACCATTGCCAAAACCTAATAATAAGTAGCAGCAACAACAACAACCTATGCATTTTGCAGAAGCCAATCAGTATCCACCTTATGCCCTGAATATTAATGATATCCATCTCAGGTCTGGAACCACTCTCCCTACTCCACAGCCACTAGTAATTACTAAGATTCTAGAATCTGCCTCTGAACAACTTACTGATCCTACATAACATATACCTATATTAGATACTATCTCTAAGGATCCTATCCTACATCATCAAACCAAACTGCCTTTTCCTCAGAGATTGCAAGTTACTACATCCAAGTCTATGGAAGATCCTATCTTTGATATTTTGGATCAGCTAAAGAATGTACACATTCAAATTCCCCTTTTTCAAGCCATTAAGGATGTCCCAAATTATGGGAAAGCCATTAAGAAGGCCTGTTTGAAGAAACCTGGAAGAAAGAAAAAGGATCCCAAAACTATCCATGTTCTAGGACAATTGGCATATATTATGTTAGGGAAGGTAGTCATTCCAAAATATGTTGACCTTGGGAGTCATGTGGTACAAATAAATATTAATGGCCAAATAGTAAAGAATGTTTTGATTGACCTTGGTGCAACCATCAATGTAATGACCAAGCATACTATGGAGTATTTGAATATCCTAACCATTAGGTCTACACCTACCATCCTACAACTTGCTGATAGTTTCATAGTAACACCTGATGGCATGGTAGAAGATATCATTGTCAACCTTGAGTCTTGGGAATACCCAGCAAATTTCACCATGTTGTCCATTAAGGAAACTTTGGGAGGATATTCTATCATCCTAGGTAGACCATGGTTAGCCATAGCCAATGCTTTTATAGAATTTCATTCAGGAGACATGACAATTTTTTATGGTCATTCAACAAAGAAATTGGCTTTATACCCACCTGCCCAACCTCAGCCAGACTTGTCTCAACCAATTTGGCCAGATTTAGGAGAGGAAACTGAAGAAGTGAATTCATTGGCTCAGCTAATGATGTTGAAAAGTAATCCATTTTCCCAACTTCAAAGTGAGGATGGCCTACTTTTACACATTTTGCAGTCCAACTCTGATATGAGTAGCCCATTTGTTCCAGATAGCTATTCTCAGCAGTGCTTCTTGCAACAACTGAATCCTGAGAGCCTACCACCTAAAATTCCTGCAGTTTATCAACATTTACTTCCGCATGAAATACATACACCACTTTTATCAGTAGCCTCCATGAATGATCTTACCAAGAAAATAGAACTGTCTCTAGGCCATTGTCTAAATATCAATAATAAGTTGCCTCAATCTCAACAAACTACCCTAGTCACAATGTTGCAAGATCAACACAAAACTTTTGCATGGGACAATGGGGATATCAAGGGAATAGATCCTCAACTCTGTACTCATAGGATCTACATTAAGGAAGACTACTCACCTGTTAGGTAGCCTCAAAGAAGGATAAACCCAACACTCAGGGAAATAGTTAAAAATGAGCTCCAAAAATTTCTTGATGCTGGTTTTATCTACCCCATTTCAGACAGTCAATGGGTATCTCCATTGGTGATCGTTCCTAAAAAAGGTGGAAAATGGAGAGTTTGTGTAGACTACAGGGAGTTGAACACAACAACTAAAAAGGATCACTTTCCACTGCAATTTGTTGACCAAGTGCTAGACTCATTGTCTAGTAAAAATTATTTCTCCTTTTTGGATGGATATAGTGGGTATAATCAAATTATAATTGCCCCTAGGGATCAAGACAAAACAACTTTTACCTATCCATGGGGAAATTTTTCCTACTCTGTCTTACCTTTTGGCCTATGTAATGCACCTGCAACATTTCAAAGGGCAGTGATTAGTATTTTTACTAACATTTCTCATGATTCTATGGAGATCTACATGGATGACTTCACCACTTATGGAGTTACTTATGAAGAAGCATTAACAAATTTGGAGAAAGTGTTGAAAAGATGTAAGGAGCACAATTTTTCTTTGAATAGTGAGAAGTGTTTTATGATGATGCAAGAAGGAATTGTTTTAGGCCATCATATCAATCAAGAAGGAATTCAGGTTGATCCTACGAAAATAGAAGTCATTCTAATTTTGCAAACACCTATGAAACAAAATGATGTTAGAAGCTTCCTAGGACATGCTGGATATTATAGAAGATTTATCAAAGATTTCAGCAAAATAGCCTGTCCATTAAATTCCTTATTGACTAAGGATTCTAAATTTAACTAGACTGAGGCCTGTGACAAATCTTTCCTGCAGCTTAAGAACTTACTTACTCAGGAACCTATTCTTCAAGGACCAAAGTGGAGTTTTCCCTTTCATATACACACAGATGCTTCTGATTATGCCATAGGGGCAATTTTAGGATAGAAAGAGAATTCCATAGAGCATGCCATATATTTCATTAGAAAAAATCTTCAAGGCCCTGAATTAAACTATACTATCACAGAGAAAGAATTTCTAGCAGTTGTGTATACCCTGAACAAGTTTCGACATTATGTCACTGGTTACCAAATATTTGTTCATATAGATCATGCAGCAATAAGGTACCTCATGAATAATCCTGCCATATCTAGCAGATTAGCAAGATGGCTCCTATTGTTGTAGGAATTTGATATCACTATTATTGATAAGCCAGGTCGGGCTAATGTGGTGGCTGATTTCTTGTCAAGACTTCAAACAACTACACCTGCCACCCCTAACGTAATTGATGATAGCTTTCCTAATGAACATCTATTTTCTATTGCTGCTCAAACTCCATGGTATGCAGATATTGCAAATTATTTAGCAGCCAACAAGATCCCAGCTCACTTCTCACCAAAGGATAGGAAATTGTTGATAGAGAAAAGTTTTAACTTTTCATGGATTACAGACTGTTTATTTTACATGGGACCTGACGAAGTCATGCGAAGGTGTGTTAGGGAAGATGATACCTATGACATTTTTCTTGCTTGTCATGATGAGCCATGTGGTGGGAACTTTGTAGCCAAGAGAACATCTATGAAAGTGCTTGCTACAAGGTACTATTGGCCCACACTACAAAAGGATGCTACAACCTACACCATAAAATGTGATAGATGTCAATGCATGGGGAGACCAACAAAGTCTGATGAAATGCCCATGTATCCTCAAGTGGTAGTCAGTCCCTTTGATAGGTGGGGCATGGATTTTTTTGGGCCTATTGATCCTCCATCTAATGGAAAATCATACATTTTGGTTTGCACTGATTATGTAACCAAGTGGGTAGAAGTGAAAGCAATGACACATGCCCATGACAATAAAGTTGTTGAGTTCCTGTATGAGCAGATTTTTACTCGGTTTGGAGTCCCAAGGGAACTCGTTACTGATCAAGGAGCTTAATTTACATCAAAATTAATCACTGCATTGATGAATGATTACAAGAGCAGGCACAAAAATTCTAGCCCCTATCACCCTCAAGCCAATAGTCAGGCAGAGGTTACCAACAGAGAATTAGAGGCAATCTTTACTAAAACAATATAGTTACACAAGAAGGATTGGAGCAGTCACCTTCCTGAAGCAGTCTGGGCCTATAGGAAAACATGGAAAACAACTACAAGGTTTACCCCTTTTGAGTTACTCTATGGAAAAACTGCCATGTTGCCAATAGAGTTTGAGCATAAGACCTTAAGAACTACTCTTCATCTTAACATTGATCTTTCAGAAGCCCAAAAGGAACACCTCCTATAGCTAAATGCATTGGATGAGATAAGGAAAGCTGCCCTACAACATACTGAAGCTATCCAGCATCAAAGAAAGAAATGGCATGACCACCATATCAGAACTAAGCAATTCTTTGCTAGTGATTGGACGCTTCTCTATGACTCCAGGTACAAGGAAGATCAAGGTAAACTCACCACAAGATGGCTTGGTCCTTATGAAATAGAAAATGTGTTTGATAATGGTTCAGTTCAGTTGGCTAGAATAGACCATGTCCGATTCAAGCTACTAATTAATGGACACCATCTTAGGTTGTATCATAAGACAACATCCAAAGAAGAATTTATGTAGCAGTTTGTTTCAGATGCAACCACTAATCTTCTTGCAGCAAAAGGCTTTGACCTTTTTCCTACAACATATCTTTAAAATTCTATGTTGCATTCCCATGATAAAGGTTTCCTTTTTAAGGAAGCCATTTTCTCCATTTTTCATCCATCACCATCATTCATTTCATCTTCTTCCATGTCACCCATCCATGTCATCCATCCTGCTATACCACCTTCATTTATGGTTTCCATTCCAGCTGTCATTTCAAGCTAAGTTGTGATCTTTCCTAGCATCTACGAGCACTTATTATAAGGTACGTGATATCTTTTAGTGTCACATCGTTTATTTATTTCATTAATTGCTATGTATCTATCAGTCATTATTGCCTATTTTTTGCCTATCCTTACGCACATGTGTGGACACATGCCAAATTTTAAGTAGGGGGCGGGGATAATCCATTTCAAACTTTTTCTTGTGCCACTATCATGTCTATCAAGACAATTTTATTTTCTTGTACTTACCAAGTACGACTACGTACTTTTATCCTAATCAACAAGTTAACTGCTTGATTTGAGTAGTTTTTAATAATCATTTCATGCAATTATCCTTTGTATCATTCTTAGAAAAGTAAAGAAAGGTGATAGTAGGAAAGAAAGAAGCAAGGATAATTTGTGAATATGGGTGGCCAGTTAGTGAGACATGAGTCTGTAGCTCATGAAGCCTTGATGCAAAATCCTCAAGTGCTTTAGGCATTCAACAATTGTAGATGGTTGAATTATTTTTTGGTGATAGATTCCTTTAATGAGGAAGCTGCGGGTGAGCTTTTGAGAACTCTTTCAGAGGGAGAATCTATAGTGTGGGGTTTGACAGTAGTCATTATAGAAGAGCGGATTGCTGAAGTAATTGGGCTTTCGGCAGTAGGAGAGAACTTTCCTTCAGGAAGAGATGATGTCTCTTCTAGGGAAAAATTCACAATACCAACAGATGGACCCGTAGAGGTTTCCAAACAAAGATGTAAATGGGTGTCATTGCCTCCTCCATACTTAGAATATGCCACCTTAATAATCAGGTATTTGACTTGTGTGGGACATTTTTCCTATTTGCATTCTTATCATTTCAAACTATTGAGTCATATGAGGCACGGTTTAGTTGTCAATGTTCCAAAAATTTTGTTAAACCTTTTGGAATGTAATGCCCATGAAACCCAGATGGGTAAGGACAAATCTATCACCCATCATGCCCTCATTAAATTCTTGATTGAGCATTCCCTAAGGGATGTATCACCCCTTTCTTGGCAAGAATTTGTTGGCCAGAAGGGTTTGCAACCTCCAAAACCTCTTAGAGAACTCCCTGCACATCGCAAGAAAAAGAAAAAGAGAGTAGAAGCTATGAGTAGTGAAGTAGAGCAAGAATCATCTACTCCTGCAACACCTAGTTCTATAGCCTCCACACAAGAGTCCTCTACCCAAGTAAAAACTGGGTCTTTTGATAGAAAAGAAAAAGGGAAAATGAAGGTAGGAGAGTCATCTAGGGTAGAACAAACCCCATAATCAAGCCCTCATTTTCAAAAGTGAAAACATTCTACTCTGCTCTCTCCTACAACATCTTCCCCTATTGCAGTTTCTCCTGTAGCAATGCCTATTGCCACCGCAGTTTCACTATCACCTTCTCCTGTTGAGTTTGAATCCTCTAGGCAAGTTAGAAAGAGGAAAGCTATGAAAGAGTCTCCTGTAACTATTACATTTCCAAAAAGAGTTTCATCAATGAAACAACGTAAAGTTACCTGAACCTCCATTCAACCTAAAATTATAGTCATTCCTAAGGAATCTGAAGAATTCAGTCATGATGTTTCTTAGAGTGTATCTGAGAATGTTCCACAAAGTTCATCTATTATTCCTGGTGAACTACAAACTGAGACAGTGGAAGTTGAGGAAGCACAACATGGTAGTGGTAATAGAAGGAGGATGCCAAGTCTTGATGACTTGGCTGAAACAATTGGGAAAATTTCAGGAGAAACACAATCTCCTCTTGGGAAGCAATAGGAGTCCATCCTGCAACAAGAGGAAGAATAACTTGAACAATCTGAAATGTCCAATGAAACACCATTACCCTCTGAAACTTGTCAAGCATTGGTTGTTTATAAAAAGACATTTCTGATTGAATATTTGGAATATCTTAGGATTACATGGAGGCCTGTTACATTTCAAACTTTGAGTTTCTACCATTTAGCTAGAACTGACCTTCAACAAAGTCTTTGGGAAGAAGAAAAGAAGAAATTGAAAAAGGAAATTGAAAGACAAAAATAGGAAATTCAAGAAATGAAAGAGAAAATGGATGAAATGATGAAGGTAAGTGGTAAAATTATGGAATGTAGACCACCACCTAGGGTATATGCTATGTTCCTTAAAGAGAAATTTCTATGGTTCCAATTGATAAGAATTTCCAAGAATTTAGACCTTGAAATTCACATAGCTAATAAATTTATGATGCATATCAAGTAGCACCCAATTGGCTAAGAAATTATTTATGTGAGTTTTATCTGCATGGTTTTCTAATTCCCTTTGAAACAAAATGGAATCCGCTTCTCTACATTGGTGACTTTCATTTGAGGTCACTCATGTCTTGGGCGGCCAATGAAACTAACTATGGAAAACAATTAGAGGCTTATGAAGAAGCTGAAAGGAATGAACCTATTCCGCTGCGACTTGAAAGCTCAGATCCCCACACAGTTCTGAGAACTTGGCTTACTATTGCATACAATAATGAAAGTATTTGATATCAGGAAGCAGGTGTATGATGAGTTCAAAGACCAAACTTATCTGTTTTGGAAGCTTTCATCTTCTAGAATTGAAATAAGATGGGAAAAATTGAATGTTGGTCTGAGGAAATTTGAGCCTCATAGCCCTCTAAACTTTAAAGTAGCTATCAGAAGGACAAAGAAGTATATGCAACTGGGTCTCTAGGAAAGGTTTGAGTTATGGTTACCATTAAAATTTCGACCTCCAATTTCGATGTGGCCACTTTACCCTTATTTGGCTACAAATGTTAATGAGGATGCAGAAACCCACAGGTATGAGAGATGGCAAAGTTTCAAAGGTTTCTACTACAAATTCAGAACTTCATTGTAGGGCCATGCTATTCCTATTGATTTTAGAGAAACAACTAGAAAGCTTAATGCTAGAGGACCATCATTAAGATAAGTAGGGGGCAAATGATGAGTTCAAAATATGCTCATAATTTGAATATTATGATGTATTTTTAATACCCTTACTCTTTTGTTGATGGTTGTTTAAACTCTTTGATTAAAGACTTTTTATCTAAAATCGGGTAGTATCCTATAGCAACACATTCCTAGATTCCTGCAGCTTAACATCTCTGTGTGTCTATATTTATTGCCTTGTTTGACCTCCCAAATGATTGATATAATGCATGTGGTTTTTGGATAATGAAATGGATTTAATGTGTGATTAATGAATGTGTATTGTGTTATTGTGTGCATTCTTTCTTTTGCTTCTATCGCCATGTGTATCGCAGGTTGTTGAAAGAGGCATGAATGAGTCAAAGCGTAGCAAATCTTGGCCTTGCAGTAATGTCCATTTCCAGCATGACATCGAGGAAGTTGTTCCAGCAAAGACTCTCTGACCGGGTCATTGGGAGGAAATCTAAATGATCATTAATCTAGGAAGAGTGGACTGCTAGATTCTCTCTGAATCGGTTGAACAGATATCCTTTCATTTATAAGAGGTTTGTTCCTCAAAGTTAGGAGGCATTTATGTCCACATCTTTCTCTATTAGAGTTAGGTAGTTAGTTGATTTTCTATAAATAAGTGTTCCTCCTATGTGAGTGAAAAAAAGAAACAAAACAAAGTGTATTAAGATTAGTATTATAATGAGAAACAGAGTTTTGTGTTAGTTTTCTTACAACTAGAATGATCAATGTATATGATTCCAGGTTTATGAATAAAAGCTGATGAAGTTTTGAGTTCAATTCTTGCATAAAATGGTTGATTCTTGCTAAGGGGCCCACTTATTAAGTATCTATAGTTAGTTGTTTATTTCCTGTTGATTATAAGTTAGAATTTCATTCTTGAAGATTTCAGTGCAAACTCAATCTTATATTGTTCTTGCAGCATTGGGAATCCATCCATGTGTTTGTTCCTACAGCATAAGACCAGTTCATAGTTTGTTCCTTAGTAATAGTTGTCATGATTTATGCTTTGATTAAGTTATGCTTCAGTTAAGAAGACTTTACATTACATTCCTACAGCATAAGTAGAATTCCTTCCAAGAATTCATTTCTAGTAAATTGTGGCTGAAACTGGTTCTTAGTGCACATATAGTGCCACTCCATTTCAATTATATGAACCCTGGTTTGACAATGCAAATGAACAACCATAAGAAGATGTTAGTCACCTGTTGGAATGTCCAATTCCTAGGTTAGGATTTTCCATGACTTTTATATCCTTTTTGTGGAATTGACCATCAATGGACTCGAATTTAGACCTAAGACTCAACACTAATTCTATTCCTTTATTCTTGTATTATAGAATTCTTTGCAATGAGATCAAAATGTCACCAACCAAAGACCCATGCAATTTACCTTGAATTCCTTTTTATAAGAATATGGGAGTAAACAAGCTTTAGCGAAAATTACACATTTAGTCACATTTTACATTTGACTTACATCTGAATTACATTTCAAACATCTTCAAATTAGTTACATTTACATTTACAAAATGGGGAAAATCATATAAGTCAAAATTTCTTTTCACATTTCTGGAATAGATATTTCATGCCCTCCAAAGGGCCTCCTTCATAATTACAGTAGTACCATCAGTGAGAAAAAATATATTCCATTTGTACACAACTTCAGCAGAAACTAAAACAAGAAAGCAATAAAAGGGAACAACATAAACGAAGTGCTCATCAACACATCTTTTCATCACTTCATAACTGATAGGAGATAATATTTTACAATACTTCATGCAAGGCTTAATCTATAAATTTTTTAATCCATGTATTATACTCCTCATTAGTAAGAAATTGTATATCAAATAAATCCTACACCTTAGTATTGTGTTGATTTTATTTAGCATCAACTAGCACCCTAGGCTCTTTAATAAATGCATCCTTACGCACCTCAATTCCTATCTTGTTATCCATAACAACATTCAACATGGTATAATCTGCTAAGCTGATTGCTCTCTTAAAGTGTGGGAAGAGACCTCCCAACTCATATTTCCAAGTAGAAAAATCCTTCAATTCACCCTCATCATTCAGAATTTTTGGCATACCATGCCCCTCTATGTCTCTGAAGATTTTCACTTTGTTCTGCAGCTACACACCCAACTTACCATGAAAAGATAAAATTCCACCCAATAGGTCCACTGCCTTCAACACATCTAGAATTTTCGTTGGAGCTTCAAAATCATCCTTAATATTAGGCATCATCTTCTTTAGTGCTCCAACTCTAGCACTCCATTTACTCTAGTCATTTTGGAAAGCATTTTGAACTTCACTATACCTCTTATGGGCCTCATGGATTCTCTTGTAGGCTTCCCAAATAGTATCATATTTTTGTACTAATTTTGAAACCCTTTGTTTCAAGACATCATCAAAAATATTGTCAATCACCTGGATAGTTTCCTCTTTAGTATTCTTGATATTATCTTTATCTACTTGCAATTCCTTCATTAAACACTAGATTCTTAATGATAATGTTTCCCTATCTTGTGCAGATAGATCAAAGGAAGAAGTTGGTGGAGAGGGAAAAGTATATTGTGTTGAACTAGAAGTAGTGGAAACCACTCTATTATTGAACATCCAAAATACTAAGAGGGGGTTGAATCAGTATTCCATAAAACCACAATAAAATCGATCTAATTATTATCATAAATTTGACTGAATCAGCAAGAAGGAACATAAGAAAAAATAAATGAAATCATACACATGAACAATAGGATTTTTACATGGAAAACCAAGAAAGGGAAAAACCATGATGATGGTTAACTCATAATATATTATATTTGGATACAAAATATTACAAGGCTCACTTCTAAGACTCACTATCCTTAAAAAGGCTCATTGCATGAGTACAAAAGATGGCTAACCTCTAAGATACAAAGATAGTGGCTCACTACCAAAAGGTTGAACTAATGGAATACACCTTCAATGTGTAGGGTATAGTTCCAATGAAGCTCAAAATATGAATTTTTTCCTCAAACAACAATTGCTCAAAAAATCTGCACTACTAAAGCATTTAGGCTTGGAACTTTCACACATATACACAACTCTTTACACTACTCTTCTCTCATTCCTCAAAAAATCATATATAAAATTATATCTTATTCATCAATTAGGTCAGCCTATTAGATGAAAAAAAAATAATTCAATTTCTCTTTGTTAACACCATATATAATTTAAACATTTAATCCATGTAGTGCATTATACCAAGTCGGCTAACATCCATAAAACATAGCTAGTCTCCATAATGCATTATATACGCTAAGTCGGCCAAGACTAGAACATAATTCTCCAAACCAACAAATAAACCTCAAAGAAAACACCTTACGAATCTTAGAACACATTAATTTCTCGCCATACCACCAACATACATACTATCAAAAAACCAAAGTATAAGAATGTTCACCTTGATAAAATGTAGAGTCTCTCACAAAGTATGCCAAGCATAAAACAATAGTAAAATATAGAGTTGAAATCTCTCAAAGATAAATTTCTACTCACAACCAAAAACAACTCAAGATCCAAGATACAGTTGTCTAAGTGAGCCGTGATAACATGGTTAAGATATTAGAGTCATATCAGAAATTGTAGTGAATTCCATACTCAAATACCAACATACTGATCCATCACAAAAGAGTATTATCGGGAGAGAAAAAATTCTGGTAAAACAAGTAGACTTCCCATATAGTTATCACCATGTTGAAATAAATGAAAACATAGGGACAACCAACAAAAACCATACATACTTCATGCTCATGTTGCAAAGATCCATAATCCCAACAATATCCCCCTTTGGCATTTATGGCAACATGCATGACAAAAACATTTTCCAATATACTACAATTGAATATTTTGAATATTTCCCCTATCAAAACTTTTTCTTCATCAAAATGTTTTTCTTTGATAACCTCTATCTCTTCATCTCTCCTCCTTTAACGTCAATGAAAAAGGATGGGGTCTTGTATGTATTTATATAAGCACCAAAATGACCAAAAAGATATAAACACCGAATTGAATTAACCTGAAGAAGAACCACCAAGAATCTCTAGGATGACCTTCCATGATGCTTTTCTTTATTCCCATGAACCTTTTGCACTAATAAGAGTCTTGTGTAATAGATCAAGCCTATTTAAGGGTCTACACCATCTACTAGAGTATTGAGACTAAGATTAATATTTGATAATTCACCAATATAGTGAAGAGAACTAGAAACAAAAGTGTGCCTAAGTTCAATTATGTCTTTGAGTGCCACAAACTTCTTGATAATATCTTTCCTTTGACCCTGTAGAGAAAATAGTTTGTACTAAAGATACACAATGTAGGGCCACCTCTTATTATCTCTATCTTTTACTAAATTGTATGTATCTGCCTAAGTGCTCATCTGAGATTCACTCATCTTTATCTCATTTCTTATATCCAGTGTATTTCCAGACCAATCTAGGAATAAAGAAAGTAGTTCCTATGCCTCTTATTTAGAAACCTATACACTCTCCAACTCTTTCATCACTTGATTGTGTGCATTTGCACATTTTGACTTGATATCTTCCAAATTTATTTCATCAAACCTAATTCCAACATGCACCTCATGTTCGGAGATGTAAACCTTGAAAGAATCAATCACGCCACAAAGATTCTCCACAACAAGAATAGATGAATCAAAATTAGCACCGAGAATAACGTTTTTCAATTCTTCCAAATATCTTTGAAAATTTATTCTTTTGTGCTCATGTTGAGCTCTCTCAAACTCACTTCCTTCTACAACTTCTTTCTTAGCAAAAATATTCCTTTTCTTCCTTGTTCTAGTTATTCTACTAGAGGTACCTTCTATACTAAGATTCTTAGGGCTTTCCAAAATAATTTTCACATAATTATCAACTTTAGCCTCTAACACTTCATAATCTAATTCTGATATCCAAACCAACCTTGATTCAACTACTTCTACGTGATATAAATTTGTAGACACAAGAAAATTGATGCTGCTGAAGTACCTTTCAACAACACTTGCTGGAATCCTAAACCTTCTACTCATCTTCATTTGAAATGCTAGAAATAATGAAGCAAGGGTAGTCTCTTATGCATCTCAGCTACTGATATTTATCATGAAATTCCTAATTTGATGGTAATAGGCTCTATATTTGACCATTATATCCTTCCTATTACCCATAGTTCTCTCAAAAATTAGAAAAGTGAAAATACAACCAAATTTCCATAGCAAAATATATTCTTCTTGCTCTTCTTGATTTCCTTTAAATTCTTCAAAATATGATACGAAGTAATTCATGCAATTCATAATCCATACCTCTTGTAACCATATCAACAACAATATGTACATCAGTAGTAGAAACTATAAGATCATTGCTAGGAATACAAAATTTGTGACCAATGACCATAACAACATACTTTATTATCGGATCCATAATTGATCTCAAATCAATCTCTTTCCCTTCAAGATTCACACCAGTAACCTCAATTATCTCTTGCTCATCCATATTCTTCTTTTTTGGAACTAGTATGGAGGAACATAAACCAGTTACATCTCTGATTTCTTCTCTAGTAATCAAATGTTTCTCATCAATCCACAAATATTCATCATGAATTTTGGTCAAAACTATTTGAATATACTTCTTCTCAAATTCAAATAAAGGGACTTTCTTTCAAACATCCAATTTCTTCTCAACTAACACTATATAGGAATCAATGCTCTCTTCCAATTCATTCTTACATAGCATGCTCAACTGAACTAATGACATTTCTTCTATCTTACTATAAACAAATGCATAGATATATTATGTAGGAAACACTCTTGTAGGGATGCAAGAGAACACACCAATAGACTCTTCTGACACATTCTTCAAGTATCTCTTCAAATTAACTTGCACTCTATCTGAACTATTCACAATCTTTGAGTTATCCATAACAATAAAAATGAAACATTGTGCAAATAGGAATACCTCTATAAATTCCAACAAGGAATGTATAGGTATTTTACTTCTAGAGCTCACTTTGAATGCACTTGATTTCTTCTTCAAACCCTAAAAATCTAAATTTTTCTTTAAAATTCCTTTGTATGCTTCTCTAAAAATACATAAGCCTCTTGAATTATCTAAATTTATTTCTTTCATTTTGAATGATTTTGCAATAAATGCTTCAAATTACAAGTGGATTACCTTGAAAATTATGTACACCTTCATTCTTTCAAATTATGTAGACTTCATCCTTAACACATGCGACTAAGAAAATTCCTTAATTTCATCACCACATGAAATATACTTATGTCATGATGTGCCACAAGTATCAATGAGGGGGTTTAATAGATTTTCTGATAATTTCACCCCCTTATCCATTGCTTTACTTACAAATTAACAGGAGTATTTGCATTGGAGGTCGGCAAAGATAACACTAATGATTCTGAATCTTGCTTGAATTCTCCTTCCTTTATCCAAATCTTTTTCATTTCCTTTATTTCTTCTTTTAAATTAATGATTTGATCATTCTTCTTCACCAAATAATTATTTTTCCTTCTTCTAAAATTATCAACATGGTGTTCCAAATTGTTGTAGTTACAATAGACAACATTCTTCCTTCCATCTTTTCTTTTATCCAACTTATCTTCAAAAAGATTAATTTTATATCCAATATTCTTTCACTTAAGACATTTTCTAAAGAATGATAAAGAATCATTCATTTTACTTTTGTAGTCCTTTGTCGTATGACCAAATTTCTTGTAGAAATAACAAACACCATTAAAAGATAAATAAATTTTAGCATCAAATAGTTTGATAGGAGTTCTTCCAGAGTTATTTATTAGATTCTTGAGTCATCCATCTTTTCATGGAGTCTTCTTAGTAGATTTCTTCACTTTAGATCTTTGACCTTCCTCAAACCCTAAACCACTCTTATCCACTTATGGTCTCTAAGAGGTAATCAACTTATCAAGCATTCCTGATCTTATCATAAATTTATCTTCAAAAATTATTTCCTTTTTCAAATCAGATCTCAACATTTCTACTTCTTCCTCAAGCTTTATGCATTCATCCATCTTCCTCTAAAATTCAATTTCCTAGCATTCTTGAATTCTTTTCTTCTCATCTAGTTGTCACAGCAGATCAGAAATAATTTCATCTTCCTTAGCCAATAAATCACATGCTTCAACACTTTTACTTTGCAATTTTTCAATATAATCATTCTCTTGTATCAACTTGTCCTTCAGATCTTATTTTTCTTCTAAATATCCAATAGAGATTACTTCTGGAGGAAAAAATTTCTTATACTCAAATTTTGAGACCTTCCTCAAGTTGTTAGGATTCTTCTGAGGAACCAAGATCTTATACAATTTCTTGAACATCCAAAATACCGAGATGGGGGTGAATCAATATTCCATAAAATCACAATAAAATCATTCTAATCATTATCATAAATCTGACTAAATTATCAAGAAGGAACATAAGAACAAATCAATGAAGCCATACACATAAACACCAAGATTTTTACATGGAAATCCTAGAAAAAGAAAAACCACGGTGATGGTTAACTCACAATATATTATATCCAAATAAAAAATATTATAAGGTTCACTACCAAGACTAACTATCCTTAAAAAGGCCCATTTCTTGAGTACAAAATATGGCTAACCACCAAGATACAAAGATAGTGGCTCACTAGAAAAAGGTTGAGCTAATGGAATACACCTTCAATGTGCAAGGTACATTTCCAATGAAGCTTAGAAATATGAAGTGCTACCTCAAAAAACAATCACAAAAAATCTGCACTAATTAACAAATGATAAAGCATTTAGGCTTTGAACTTTCACACACACACAACACTCTTCATGCTCCTCTTCTCTCATTCCTCAAAACATCTTATATATACTATTATATCTTATTCATCAATTAGGTCAGCCTAATTAGATGAAAATAAAATAATCCAAACTCTCTTTGTTGGCACCATGTATAATTTAAATATTTAATCCATGTAGTGCATTATACCAAGTTGGCTAACATCCATAAAACATAGCTACTCTCGATAATGCATTGCATACACTAAGTCAAACAAGAATAGAACACAATTCTTCAAACCAACTAATAAACCTCAAAGAAAACACCTTCCAGATTTGAGAACACATTAATTTCCCATCATACCACCAACATAAAGTCTATCAAAAAAATCGTAGCATAAGAATGTTCACCTTAATAAAATGCAGAGTCTCCCACATAGTATGCCAAGTACAAAACAATAGTAAAATATAGAGTTGAAATCTATTAGAGATAACTTTCTGCTCACAACCAAAAACATCTCAAGATCCAAGATACAAATATCTAAATGAGTCATGATAACATGGTTAAGAGATTAGAGTCTTATCAGATCTTGTGGTGAACTTTGGACTCAAATACCAACACACTAATCCATCACAAAAGAGTATTATCAGCATAGAACAGATTCCAGTAAACCAAGTAGAATTTTCATATAGTTATCACCATGTTGAAATCAATGAAAACATAGGGAAAACCAACAAAAATAATCCATACTTTGTGCTCATGTTGCAAGGATCCATAATACCAACATCTATTATATGCATCCAACAACTTGTTATGTTTATCCAATAGTTTATCATATCTATCTTGTGAAATTTGAGTTGTGTTAACACTTAACATAACAACATGCATAGTTACTTGTGTAGCTACATTTGCAATCATCTTAGTATCTCTCTTTACAACTACAATACCAATTTATTACTCCACATACTTTATCACCTTAGCTTTCCTAGTATTTGGTGTCATAGGCCATATTGCAAGGGTATGCAATTTTGGGATAAACCTTGAACAAAACACCTTATTGTTAAATTTCTCTTCACAAATAGAAGCATTGGGATCCATTCTTATTGCATATAATGAAATATTATATGTGATATCCCACCCAAGAAATTATAAAACACAACTTCCTTTGATAAAATCTATTGCCTCTTGGTGTCTTATGGTAGTTATTTCTTTCATTATTTTATCTTCTTCCTCTTTTTCAAATTTATCCTGTAGTGAAGAGTCAACATTTTCTTTTGCATCCCCTATCATATTTTTGATGTCATGGCTTCTCAATTGGATGAAAAAGTCCCTAAAATCCTTAGTTTTGAAAAGGGATTCATCACTTAGAAAATCTCTACAAATATTTATCTTGACATCATCATATTGATCTTCATCATATTCCCATTTTCATATCCTATTGGCAAGAACAAAAAAATTTAGAGCATCCTCCTTCTTGGAGGAGTGGAATATTTGATCAACTTCTTGTTCCATAGGAACATGCTCAACAGACTCTTCTGGTGCATAGTCTTCACCACCTTGCTTAGTTTTTGAATAAGTCACCATTGGGGCGACTTCAAGTTTCTTACCTATCTCCTTTATCTACACTTGAATGCCTTGAGATATGGAGTGCTCTAGTTGGCTCCTCACTTGTGCATCATGCTGCTACTTGGAAACTTTTGATTTTATCTCATCCCCTTTAGCCTTATCAAAAAATATTTTATCTTTAAAATTCCCCAACATCACTTTAGCTTGAACATATTGGTCCTTTATCTCATAATAAGGACTCACATAAAAAGGGGTCTCTTTCAATATCCTTTCTTCTATGGCACATATATTTCTCCATTCATTTTTTATTTCTACAACCTCTCTATCAGAAGACACATTTTTTATCAAATCTTTTGTATATATGAATTGATGTTTCTTGTTGGATCTTCCTCTAGCTCTCCTTTCTGCATCAATAACTCCCTCAAGATCACAATATCTTGTTTCATCCTATAATTATTCAAGAGAGTTCCAAAATTATCAATCCCTTCCTTTGATAGGAATAAAAATTATGCAAATCCACACTTGGGGTTTATTAGTGTTTCCTTCCTAATATTTCTAAAATGATCTTTTTCCATGGCATCTAATTGCCAAATTATTTCCATAAATACAAGTCTATCAAATATATATACAAGTAATCGGTAGGGTGGCACCGAAGATCCATAGATACTAATTGTAGTGTAATAGGTATGTAAATACTAGTCCCCTTAATTAAACATTTGCATTATGTTTTCCTCAAAATCCATAGGCCTCAAAATTTCCTTCACACTCTTTGATATCCTATATATGAGCTTCAAAGCCCAATTGCTCCATCAAACCAAATTTGAAACCATTGCAGAATGCAACATAATTAGAATCTAAATAGTGTATATCCCAAACATGGGTCCATATTTTCATGGGAAGTTCATTGTACTGATTGTCCCTTTCTCTCAATCTCATGAAATTCCTCCATACTTTTTTGCCTCTGCACAACAACATATGCATTAACAATGAATAATGTCTACAAGACAATGGAGGATTTGCACCCTTCAATTCTGTCAAATCATCATGAAGTTGATCAACTATATAGGAAGCATAATCAAAGGTCATGTTTTGATACTTGTTTTGTATGTCAATAGTCGTAACCATTAGAGAAACATCCATCTTGATATCAATTTTGTTTTGCAAAACTTGGCATAATATATAATCATTGTTCTTAAAGTAATCCTCAAATTCACCACAAACAAAATGATCAAACTCCTTAAGCCCAAATGGTACACCTCTCTTGTTCAAGTCCTCCCTTCTATGCCTTGGTAGAACATTCTTTCTATAAAAAAATTATTTTGTTCATATTCTTGATACACGGCACAAAATTTAATTGATTCAGTGGTAGAGGGATTCAAATTTAAGACCTCAATAATTTAGTTCCTTATAATATCCAGCATGGGAGCTCCATCTGTAAATCTCTTGATAACCTTGTTATTAGGGTCATAACACCTAGCCAATTCTAAAATCAAATCCACCTCCATGAATTCATTTGGGACAACTAACTTGCCAATATCATAGGTCCAAAGATGACATGTGGGGTGACTAGAAAATATTCTATTGAAAGCATAGAGAAAAAGGTCCCAACCACTCTGTGGCACCACAACATCACCAACCCTAGAAGCCAAGTCTTGAAAATGGCTTGTCGGTACACCCTAACAAGTTTTCTTCTTCCCAACTAGTTTGACCTCTATAACTGGATCTTTAATAGTTTCCTCCATAAACCTAGAGTAATCTCTCTTCACTTTCCTTTTCTTCTCAAATGTTTAAGACACTTCTAGCTTAGGGTTATCATCATGGGTTTTTTTTTTAACTCTCTTCTACTTAGGTTTTCTCTCAGGTACGACAAACTCACTGGCTTCACACATGTTACATGATATTATGGAACTAGGGTTTCAAAACAACTAATAATTATAGCCTTCATTCTCAAACTCATAGGGTTTATACTTAATTTCAACAAATTTTATCCTATTCCCCAAACCCTACATGAAATAATTACAATTCCTTACTCAAATATAGAACACCAAACCTTACTATAGACCCTAGAAACTCACCCAATTCTCAAACAACCCAATGCTATAAAACTAATCACAAGGGAACATAAAATTGACTTGCTCAGGATAACCAGTGCTTTGCTCTTCAAATTCTCTTCAACTAAAGCCCGCCTTCTCCTTTTTTCCAAACTTGCCCAATTCTTCTACTTTCTAACAATTGAAATTGTGAAAGAAAAGGACCAACTACCTCCATTAAAGATTATAATTGGAGTGACTGCACTATTCATTCCTGAAAGAAAGCTCACATGAGAAAACTAACATTTATCCATTTAGGTTTGAATTCAAACCGTTGATCTTTCTGATTTAAAAAATCATCAATGGTTCTCCTTGCTCATCTCCTTTTGCTTTCCACAATCATTCTTTAAAACAACGATGATACCTTAAGAATTTGTCATGTAGCTGATCCACATTTCCTAATAGTCCTCTTGAACTCCATCGCTCATGACTTTAATACTATCACTTTATCAATTTGAAGAGCAATACGAAGAGTAGCCCCAATGGAGGGAATATTTTCCAAAATATTTTCCCATCACCCCTCACTTGTCGTTGTAATGTTTCAAAGTTATAATTATACTTCAATGATGTGAAGAACTGCAACGATGAAAAGAAACTTGTATCCACCCATATCTCATCATTGTAGTTTATTTGAAATGAAAAGGCTATCGTCAATGAGAGATAGAGACAATGACATAAGATGGTGACAATTTGCATGATCGTAACCCATGGTTGCTTACATCCTATGGCTCATTGTTATAATGAATTGAGTCATTAAAAAAATTATATGATGCAAAGGATTAGCACAATATAAAGGAGATACAAAGGCCATCACACATCACTATGAAGATTTATTGAGCATAAAGACTTCAATGATACAAAGTAAGGCAGCGATGCAAGGATAACACAAGACATCGTGTGTCACAAGAAAGGAATGAAAAGGTCAAGAGCTTTCAACGATATACAATGTGAATGAAATTTGGTTTATTGCTCATCATAGAAATAAAACAAATGAGTCATAAGCTTTCAATGATGAGTGATTAAAAAAATTTAAGTGGTGATACTTGAGCACATGCTTAAAAGGTTTTTGATAAAGAGGGTCCACCTAAGTGAGACAAGGAAGAGGGACTTACAAGACTTTAAGACCACACTTGACCATAAATATAAAGGTGAAATATTTTAGAGCCCCAACTTTGCAAAATATTATAACTCCAGACCAAAATAATAGAAAATATCACATGACAAGGTAAATAGGAACCTTAGGCATAAGGATCAAGTGATTACATGGATACAAAAGACTGAAGTTGTTACTTAGACAACCGAGAAATCATAGGAAGTCAACTGAAAAATATGCCAAAAGAACAAGGATTTAAAATGAAAAGGAAATATGCTAAGTAAGGAAAACCTACATAACATAAATCCCTAAACCCTTGTAGCATTTGAAACAAAAAATCCACCCAAGTAAAGGCATTTAGAATAGTAGAACATGAAAAGTTGAGGGTTCCATGAGTGGTTCCAATTGGGAACACATGCCTCTTGACAACATGGAAATAATTCAGATCTCATGGTTGAAGGAGACCAAGCATAAAGGACACCCAGAAACCAAGACCTACCCAGACAAGGCAAGAAGACCAAATCGAAGCAAACCTATGTATAAAATCTACAACATTTACAATGTACATGGAGTAGAAGATATGAGAAGTATGGCTTCAAGAACTATCCATGTACTGACAGTTCAAGAAGTTCACATGTCAAACTCTAGAGAAAGTAAGAGTCCTTCCATGTGTATTGAATATCAGATAAGGGCCTAACCACAATGCTTCAAACTTCCCATGCTTACCCTTATCTTGAGCTCTTGAATTCCACATCATTACCATGCTTTATAATTCAAATTTCTTGGAAGAATCCATTTTATCATATAACTGCTTAACTTGTAGCTACATTTTAGTGTTTTTATCATGAGCTTATCTTCTAGTTTCATCCAACTATATCAGGGCATCAAATCTATGTTGCATTTCATCACATACATCACCATCATATTCTTGCACAATCTTGTACATTTTTCGCAATTTTTTCTAAGGTAGTCTAGCATCCAAACCATAAACTAGACCAAATGGAGAATTTTTCAGTGTTTTTCTTCATAGTAACCCTATCCACCCAAAGTATAATCATTAGCTTTGAATCCTACACTTTCTTATTCTTCTCAATCACCCTTTTGATGATCTTTATCAAACTCTTGTTACTTGATTTTTCTTGACCATTCCCTTGTGGATGATAAGGGTAAGAATAAGAAATTTGTATTCCATTCTTACCACAAAAATCCCTGAACTCATCTAAAAAATATAGCATTATCAGAGATAATCTTTTTTGGGACTCCAAATCTGATTATGATGTTATTTATTAAGAAATCAATTACCAATTTTCTTGTTTCCTTCTTGGTGGGATTGCTTCCACCCATTTTGTAAAATAATCAATTGTAACAAGAATCTGGCAGTTTCCCCCTTTGGATTTCTCAGATATTTCACCAATGAAGTCAATACCCCAATATTGAAAAGGGGCCTAGATTGAAGTGGGTCTAAGTGGTCAATTTCCTAAAAAAAATGCTTTCCTAAGAATGTTTGGCAAGAATCACAAGTTTTAACAAACTTGTCAGTATCTTTGAAAACTGAGGGCCATCGAAAAACTTGTCCTCAAATCTTGTGAGCAGTAGTTTTAGCCATGTAGTTTCCGCAACATACTCCATTATGCATCTCTTACAAAAGTTCCAATGCCTATTTTTCATCAACATATTTGAGTAGCACACCCTCTAGGCTTCTCCACCAAAGCTCATTATCAATGATGACATACTTAATAGCTTGTAACTTCAAGTTTATTCTCTCATTATCATCGATAACCTCTAGACATTGCATAGTCTACAAATACTAAACAATCTATCTATACCAGCCATAGGTCTACATATGACATATAGGTGCGACATCAACACACTTAACTTGATTTACTTGGTTGGCCTCCAAGTTGGTTTCAGCCATCAACATAGCTAAACCTCACCCTCTTACTAGCTTGGTAATCTGAACATCAATGTTAAATTCTTAGATCCTATTGATCCATATGCACCTCTTAACTATGGTCTCTTGTTGAGTGAAGATATCCTTCACTACAACACTTGGAACAAAAGTTGTGATTGTAGCTCCCATTAGGTATGTTCTAAATTTTTTTACAATCTTGACTAATGCATAGGCCTATTTCTCAATCATATCATACTTGAGTTTAGTATCCTGCAAGGATTTTCTAAAAAACATAATGGTTTTTTCAGATACCTCATCATTCTTTTGCAGTAATACAACAATATTATGAAAAGATACAAAGGAAAAAATATGCATAGACTTCGAAAAATCTAGAGATTTCAGCACTGGAGCCTCCTTGATGGCTTGTTTTATGATTTTGAATGCTTGAATAGGCTCTTCACTCCAAATAACATTCTCTTCTTTCTTCAACATCTTAGAAATAGGATGGGTAATCTCAACAAAATTAGTTACAAATATTCTTAGGAAATTTATTTGACCAAAGAATGATTGGATACCTTTGGCATTCTTTGGCTGTGAATTTTTTCTCTCGCAGCCACTCTTTCAGGATCAATTCTTAGCCCTTCTTTCGACACAATATGGCCTAAGAGCTTCCCTTATTTTACCCCAAGCACACACTTCTTGGGATTCAAAGATATGAAATATATTAGTGCCTTCTTAAAAATATTCTCTAGATGCATACATTGATCCTCTTCTTTTCTATTGTATGTAGTCAAATCTTCTTGATATATAACTAAAAATATATTTATAAAGTAAACAAAGGCCACATCCATGGCTCTCTAAAAAGTAGCCCTTGCATTTGTAAATCCAAATGGAATTCTTACATAGACATACATGCCACATGGAATTGTAAAAGTTGTCTTGTACTACTCAAATTCCTTGAATACCACTTGATTGAAGCTTGAGAATCCATACATCATGGATAACAACTCATAGCCAGTTACCTTTTGTAACATGGCATCCATATTAGGCAATGGGTAATTTTCCTTCAATGATGACACATTCAAATTTATAAAATCAATGCAAAACCTAATTTCACCATTCTTCTTCTTGACTCGAATAAGATTTGAAACGCAGTTGAAATGTCTAATGGGCTTGATGGTCCTAGCATCCCTTAATTTCACGAGTTCTTCCTGCATTTTAGGTTGAAGTGTGGGATTTATTGGTCTTTGATTTTTCCTTAAGGGCTTGGCATCTGGATTTAAAGGTATCTCATGTTGAAATTTCTCTTCTCTATATTCCTTTAGGACATCATAATACCAAGCAAATACATGTTTGTATTTTCTCAACAAACTAATCAAAATTACTTTGACTTGAGGTTTCATCTTTTTTCTAATCTAGACCTTTTTTGGACCATTATCTATACCAAGATCTACTTCTTAAATATCCTCTTTGTGAGTGGATGTTTTCTTACCATTTCTTCTATCAAGGCCATCAAAAACCATTTACAATGCATCCAATCCCTTTGGAATCTTGTTAGTTTTCAATTGGATAATCTCATTTCCAAATATTATTTCCTTACCATCCACTTCCTCTACAAAGGCTTTAAAATCGATTTCTTGACCCTCATATTCATTTACACATTGCAAGAATCTCAAGATATCCTCATCATCATTAAACACCTACTAGTTCTTTATGTTATCAAGAACTGAAGGTCTAACTTTAGCTTCAACCTTTGAAATGCTTGCAAAATTAATATCATTTGGAAATAGAGCAATATTGGAAAGTAAATCTTCCACTTGAGTTTTACTCTTGTCTAACCATTCAATACAAAATGCATCCAAATGATCAATTGAATCCCAAATAGCATTTCTATCCTATCTCAGCCTATTATTTTTTATTCATATTTTGACCTAACTTAAGAAACCACAAGTTCTGAATCTCCAATGACTCTTAACTTTTTAATTCCATGTTTCTAAACTATTTTTAACCCTAGTAGCAAAGTTTCATATTCAGATACATTGTTTGTGCAAGCAAACAACAATGAAAATGAAAAATTAAAAGTTTTTACCACTAAGAGAGATCAATATTACCCCTACACCAGCTCCATATTTTGAGAAAGTGCCATCAAAATGCATATTCCATAGGTCATTCTTGTTGGCTTGTTGTAACAATTATTTCTTAAGGGGTGCAAGTATTTTTTCTTCATCTTCTTGTAACTCTTCAACCCTAAATTTATCCATGTTGGTTTCTGCAAATATCTACTTCAACAAATTCAATCATATGTGGAGATCTTGGCTCCCTTACAAGCTTGATGTATTTTCTTTCAATAGGAAAATTTGCAAAGGACATGTCACATTGCATGCTACCTCCCATGGAGGTACTCCATTTTCTTGAAAATAACATGCCATAGTTTGGTGGGATGTCCACCACAACTATGCTCATGAAAAACTCCTTATCAAGAAAAGAAACTAGTCTATATGGGACATACTTGATTACTCCTATGATTGGAATTTCTCTAAAATCCATGGCATAACACTTCCATAGGAATAATTTATCTTCAAGCCCATTTCCTTCATGATCTCTATCGATCCTATGTTAGATAAAGCTCTTGAATCAATCATGAAATTCTTTAGAAGCTTACCATCAACAATCAAAGTTACATAGAATGGATCAATGTTTCTCGGGAAGCTATGATAGTGCTGCCCAAATAAAGCTAAGGGATCTCACCAATGTCTTTGTCCATTACTTCTTCACTAACTTGAATTACACTCACTTCAGGTTGAGTAATCACCGATTTATCTTCATAGGCCTTAGTGGAACCATTGATAAGGGTCACTACCTTCTACTTATGCTTGTCAATTCTCATCATTTCCATCAATGGAATAGTCAATTTAACTTGAGAAAGGAGCTGAAACATGTCAACAGGATTATACTTTTTGTAGTTCATAAGGGACTACATATTTCTCTTCTACTAGAGCCTTTTGTTGTTTTTTTTTTGTTCAACCTCCTTCTTTTCTTATTTATTTTCTTGATCAATAGTCAACTTTTGGGTCTTTTCTTTAACAATTGGAGCAACAAATTCATCATAATTCTTGACTATATTATCTTTTTTGGCCCAAATCTGAGGTCCCTTACTCTCCTTTCCTTTGAATTCTTCTTTCTTAAACTTGTTCAATTCTTTTATTTTAGTTCCCTTCTTTTCTTAATTTTTCTCTTTCATGAACATACTACTTGGCTTACATTGGTCACAATTGACAACTCTACTTATCAAGGTGTGAGTGTTTCTATATTTCTCTACCAATGCTACTGTCATTTTCTTATAATCTTCATCAGGAGGTCTTCTCAAGGACACATTAATTTAATCTATTTCCATAGAAAATATATTTTCCTCAACCTCCTCATCCTCATCAAGGAAATTTTTTTGATGGTTAGAGTCTGATTTTCATCTTTGATAGTCAACGTCCACTTCATGTGACTCTTCATCTGAAGAGAATTCTTCATCAACAAAATCTGATCTATGCATAAGCACATGTACTTCCACATCATTTTCCTCTATTGGATCATAGTCATGTGACTAAGTTTGTTCTCCTTCAAACTATCTTGACACTAAACATGTTTGAGAAGCATGTGGAAGTTGGAAGACAACATACCAAGGTGTTTCAATAGAAAAAAAATAGAGAATCATGGGGAACTTTACTTTGTGCATTTTTTTGATTTTTTGGAACTAGATCTCTATTATGTCAATTCATGTTATAGGGATGATCTTGCATTCGAGGAGGTCATTCATTCTTCTTAAAATTCAGTTTATCATTTGTAATCCCCTTTTCTTACCTTGCAAGTATGTAACTAATATCTTTCATAAAGCTTGCAACTTTATCAATCTTATCCTCCATTGAAGCTCCTTTCTTTGTAGAGTGATTTTTTTCTTTCTTTGGGTTCTTCAAGATTTTAACATCATATCTTCTCCTAACTTTACCTAGGAGGATCTTCTAATGCTTTCAATATGGATCACCATCTTGAAATCCTCTCTCAAGGTTTTAATATTCTTATCCAGTAGGAGATAACTCATTTTTGCATCAAATGCATTACAATAGTTGACTAAACACATGTTATCATTCAATCTCAAATGAGGAGGTAATCTGTTCATGTATTTTTGACACCCTATATTGAAATCAACAACTGTCTCATTTGAACCCTTAGATATATTATTGAACTAATTCAAAAGGAACCTTGAGTTGGTCTTATCACCATACTGCTCTCTAAACACCCTCTTAAACTCTTCCCAAGATCCAATCATCTTAGCTCGTAATGACATATACCATTCCCTAGAATATTTTGTAAGTGATTGCATGAAAAGCTTCATCATCACATTCTCAACCTCCACCTCAAAGTTATCCATTACATTGGAAAATAATTCTAGATGGTCATCACCACTTATTTCACTATTGTTAGAGAACTTAACCAAGGTAGGTCTGATATCCTCAGGGAATTAATCTGGATAACCAGGAATCCAAGCAGCATAATTGTTAGTGTATACACCTAAAAATGGTTTGGATAATATAATTAATTAAAGACAGTTTATTTGATTAATTACCCTTAAAATTCGTCTACTATTGAATTAATAGAAATATTTATTTATATAGTTCACGTTTAAATTCTTATTAAAATTCTTCTAATTCTTTTATTATTTCATCTTAACTAAATAAATAAAATTAAATACTTTGTTTTATTTAATTATAAAATTCACCTATTTGTTCTATCTTAATTAAATCATTCTATCTAAATTAAATAAACAGGTTCACATACTTGTTTTATTTAATTATTCATTTTATTCCATATTTAATTTAATAAATAGAATTTTATAGTTTGTTTTATTAAATTTAATATCTTATTTCTTTCTAAATTTGAATAAATCCAAAATATTCAAATTAAAAAAATATTCTATAGCTAATCATATCTCACCTATCAAATTAGATATTATATGTCTAATTTATGTCTAAATTAATTCAACTGGCATTTCACGGGAAAGCCTGGGAGACAAATTGGAAACAATCTCTCAATCTTCTTCCACCGATTCTTCCTATCATCTGGCATAATGTTTTTATGGGGAGAAACCATTCCCATGATCAGCTCAAGCTTCTCAATATCTTACCATTCAATTCTCAAGATTGAATCCAAGCCCTCATTGTGCCGCCTCTTCACAAAATTGTTGTCATGAATCTATAAATACAACCACATTCAAGAGGAAATGGATCCCATCTTTGTGCAATCTTACTCTACAAGAAAAGAAATTAAGCATCTTAGAATTTAAGCAATTGAGCATATAACAATAGAATCATATAGAAATCAGTATAATCATAATTATGGGATTCCATTTAAATTCATCCTAGTTTACGGTAGCTTCATTTGTCTGTTTCATGTCATTTTCATCAAAAGGATCACATCATAGATTTTAGAAATCATTATCAATCATTAAATCATTGCATTTAGCATCATTCCATTCTCTAGATTGGAATTTTAACAGTCACAAGTGCTTACCAAATCTAAGAGCCCTCTATGATTTAATAAATATTTGGAGATAGGAAACAATGAGACACTTTCAAGTTTCCTATGCTTTAAATTAGTTAATTGCTGATTGAATCTTGATATAATGTTTCATTAAGAAGTGTTTTTAGTTGTTTTACTTATTTACTTATTCAATCTTACAATTTGGCACCCACCGTGGGGCCCTAACCCCATATTTCACTATTTTTTTGAAAAGAGTTCATACAGGATACATGCGTGTTTTCTTTTAGCATGATCGAGAGATTCTACAACACTTCTACCAAAAGTTTTAGCACTCCTACAATCTATTTTAGCATTTCTACCAAAATTTTTAGTGCTCCTGCAATCTTTTTTGGAGCTTCCATCCAAATCTCTTTGTTCTAGGTCCATATCTAGTGCTTCTGCCAAATTCTACAATGCTTTCACCAAATTTTGTAGTTCTTCAAAATGCTATAGCTCTTCTGATGAATTAAATAATGCTTCGATAATATGTTTTAACACTTCTATATTTTATTTTTTGGATTCGACGTGACCGCGACCATAAATTAATTTTGATTTATTTTGACTAAAAAGAACCAATCATATGGTAGTCATCATACATCTGCTATATCAGTTAAAATGAACATCATGTCTTTTGTGAAGAAATATCTTCACATAGAATAGAAAACTATCTTTTGGATTTAAATTTTGAGCATTGATTATCATGCCTATGTGGTGATAGGCTTATGCTCTCCCCTTAATTGGGTGATCAAAAGGCCAGACTCATCCTTTATTTTCATGAAATTTATGCTTTTTATTAATCCTTTAGAAGGCCTAATGTAGTGGGAAAATGTACTCACCCTACGAGAATGACCTAAGTGGGAACGCCTAAAGCCAAGGATTCCAACCCACTATAATCAAATGCGAGTTGTTGATGAAATTCTAACTCGACGGTAGTGTGAAAGATAACCATCCCCAAAGCCTTTGTTCTAAAGGTTGGGAGGTCTCATGAGGGAGTTTATCATTTTTCACACCGCACAAAAACCCTATCTAAGAACCATAGTGTAGAATCCAGTTGATTTAGTAACCAGAAATTGTAATACTTGCAGTGCAAGGGGAGGGAAGAATTTTCCCCAAGGACACTCACTATATAATTTTCAAGGACTTTTTTCTCAAGGGATCGAGAAATCTAACCTTGAGTACGCACCTGGAAATGACAAAAAATATGGGTGCCCTCTAGGGGGTGACAAGGGTGTGTGAGTCAATGCAATTTTAAGATGTGGTTTGTTGAGTATAACGATGACCCTTTTGACCTTAAGAGTGAGTCTATTTGAAGTGTATTTTTGTTAAACAAACCAGTGAAAATAGGACCATACATGGTTCTTGAACATGCACTTTTTGTTAGAATTCAAGGTCTTAAAACCACTGAAATTTATGATTAGGGATTGGAAATCCACAACTTTTGTCAAGAAATCCCTCACAAAAAGAGTCAAGGAACCAAGGAAACAACCTAGTTACAAGAAAATTTTAGAAATAAGATTATTTTTATATCAAAGTAGGAAAACCTCGCTTCATCATAGAACTTTCATCCATATGTTTCACGATTTTTCTAGGGGATATACTAAAGATTATACTTTAGAGCCTTTATGTTCGCAAGCTTATTTATGTTGTTTTCTTTTCTAAATAACAACAACATAAGATAGAATAAAAGTTATCTTATCTCTCTTGAAAGTTTGATCTCTATGAACAAAGAGATAACCGCAAGGTATCACAGGTGTCAAATCATGACAATACAGTAGAAAAAACTTACTGATAATTGTGAAAATATTGGTAATCACAAGGGGTCTTACGAACAAATGTTGGAAGCTCTAAAATCATCAAATTTTAAGATATGGTGATGCTTTAGTTCATAGTTCTAACCGAAAAATAAAATAAACAAAAAAAGATGAGGGTTTTAGAAGTCGTAATGTTAACATTACTTCTAAAATTAACCATGCAAATGATAAATACTTGGAATGGACCAATCCCTTAAACTAATTTATGTACAGCCCAGGCTATACCTACAATCAGGTAGAAAACAATGCAATCTTCTAAGGTATTAAATATTTTAAGACTATGAGCATTCATCTAATAGAACTGCATGAATATATACAGTTTAACTAAGCACATGGGTATCAGGTATAAGTTGAACTTGCACAACATTCCCATTAATCAAGAAGCTACCCAAAGTATGAATCGGGGATTTCTACAACACTCCAAGCATTAAATCACAAGCATTACTAACTAAGCCTAAGATATATTCAAAAATTTCCAATTGATTTAAAAGATAGAACAAGAACCATGCAAGAGAAGGCACCAACCATAACACAATGTATGCACTTTGTATTAAATCATCACATTTCCATCAATTCCAGTCTATTACAACACTTGCTTGAAATGTAAAAACTAACTTCTAATCTTCTAACATGCTACTCTATTGCTAAATCTACTATTTACAAGTCTTTTGACTTAGTCAGCTCAATTGACTAGTGGGAGAACGAACCCTTACAAATGAGGCCAAAGGCCATACTTATAGAAAGATGACCATGTGAACTAGAGCTAGGGATACAAAGAAGCTCATCCACCAACTGAATTGGCCCCAACAACTAGCAATAACTCATTTTCCAGAAATGAATGCATCAAGGACCCCCTCAGATTGATCTAGGATCGCACAAAGGTCTTGGTACAGCCCTTCGAGCCATTCCCACCATTAATGCTCCACCTGCATGAACAACAACATGTGTGAAACATCAGCTAGAAAATGAGCCACTGATCGGAATTGAGCTAGGAAAATGAATGAGTCAGATCGAACAAAACCAGGCTGAGCCGCTTCAGATCATGCCTGACCATCATAAATGGAAAGCAACCAAATCAACCTTGTGTGTGGGGATGGGCTTCATTATAATAGCTGCAAAGTGCACTTGATTGCACCTGTAGATCTTGCCAAATATTCAAAGTATACCCATTCTCCTTTGACCCCAATAGAAACCACTAGCTTGATCCAACCTGCATTCAAATGGGCCACCATTAATGCTCAATACATCATCAAAATCCAAGAAGATTCATTAGAGTTCCCAAGGAAACAAAATCATGCACAAACCGAGGCATAAGCATAACCAAAAATAGGTGGAGGCAGAGACAAATAGGAATGAAGAGGAAAATAGGAAGAGGCAAAACCAAAAACAAGCCTGACGGAGGCAGAGACGAAACCAAAATGGGATTGGAAGGAAAACAGGTGGAGGAAAAAATGGAACCAACCCCGATGGAGGCAGAGACAAAATATGAATGAGAAAGGAAGGGAAACAAGCGGAGGTAGAAATGAAACCAACCCCGGAAGAAGCAGAGACAAAATAGGAATGAGAAAGGAAGGGAAATAGGCGGATGCAGAGACAAAAATAAGAATAGGAACGAAGAGGAAAATAGGCAGAGGCAGAACAAGAATGAGAACTGAACCATGAACTTTGTGAAAAGTTCAGAGTTAAGTTCCATCTCAGTCCCGCCTCTGAAAAACAAAAGAAAAGGAGAACCGAGGAAAACCTAAGGGAGGATTCCAACCCTTAGGCCAAAAATGAGCAAAGCAACGAAGAAAAGAAAAGGCAGGGAGTGGAGCCGAAATGAGAATGGGAACTGAATCATGAACTTTGTGAAAGTTCAAAGTTCAGTTCCATCCTGGTCCTGCCTATGACAAGTGAAGGAAAAAGCGAAGCAAAGAAAAACCTAAGGGAGGAAAACAACCCTTAGGAAAAAAAAAACAAAGAAGAAAGCAAAAGAGCAGGAAGCGGAGCCGGAATAGGAATAGGAACCGAGCTGTGAACTTTGTGAAAGTTCATAATTTAGTTCCATCCTGGTTCCACCTCCGACAGAAAAAAAGGAACAAGGAAAAAAAAGGAAAACCTAAGGGAGGAAACTAACCCTTAGGACCAAAAGAAAACACCAAGGTGAAAAACATAAGGCAAAAGAAGGCCACCCTAGAGAGGACATCCACAAGACTCCAAAACCACCAAGAACTCAACACAAAGCCACCCATAACCAAGGCAAGCACCAAATACTAGAAACCCAATATTTTCAAAGATGAGCAAAAAAGAGGGGGCAAGCCACATAAACGGGCCAAAAAAGGTAGGCCAAGAGAGGGTCCCCACCTTCAGTGGGGTGTGTGTGCAAAACTGCACAACAAATGGTGACTCCAATGGGGAAATTCTCCAAAGCATTTCAATTACAAACTAGAATCAAGAACTCAGAATCTCTGGTTTCAATCCAAGCATCAGGTTACCAACAAACAAGGTTTAAAAAATCACTAACAAGCCCAACCTTTCCTATACTAGGGTCAAAGTGTGTGCATATGCATTCATTTCCCTTTCCTAAGTTGCAATTAGGACACAACTCAGTCCCACAGGGCTACATAAGGATTCTAACTCCAAAAGCAACCTGGATAGAGCCTCACTACCAGTCAAGCATCTATAGCCCCAGTGAGGTTATCACTGTGACTCTCCCTAGTGTAGCTCTATTACCAGCCAGGCATCCTTAGCCCCGGTAGAGATACTAGGATTCCCTTGAAAAGATGAACATTTCTTTTGATTTTTAATATTTTCCTTTTCTTTTCTTTTGATATTTTTTTTTGAGATTTTATTTTAAAGCTTTACTTTTCACCTTGCAAGCAATGAAGCCCATGCTCAAGGATGAGAACCACAGCAGCATTGGAGCAGAATTTAAGATTTTTCACCCAGTCAGACCTCCTAAAGACCATATGCAACCTTGGAATTCATAAGATTTGTGTGAAGATATAAGACCCAAATACATTCCAGAATTTAACTAAATCAAGTGACTCCAATTCCCATCCCATGGAACATCAGATGAAGGAAATCTACTATTTTGAATGACTCCAAAGAGATGATAAGATTTTAAAAAAAAAATCCCAGAGTAGCCCCAGACAAGCAGCCAGTTGTATAGATGCAACAAGCCCAGAGGAAAGTAGGACAACCCCAAAAATGTAGAGCAGCAGGGAAAACCAACCCAAGCAGACCAAAGAAAACCAAAACCAGAAGAGATCCAAACCAAAAACAACAAGCAAGGAAGGCAAAAACAAAAGAAACCCTACTCTAACCAAAGTAGCAACAAAACAACATAAAGGAAACCTTATCTACTTATGTATAAGTACAAAGTTAAGAACAACTCAAGATTGAAAATAACCCTTCAAATATTTCTCATTGACAGGTAGTGGGATATCTCCTCTAGTGAGGGTTTTCAAATGGAAGGAATTATCTCCCAGAATCTCTACAATCTGATAAGGGTTGAGCCAAAGTTTGTCAAATTTTCCATGCTCCCCTTTTTTGTCATGGGCTTTATCCCAGTAGAGAACCAAGTCAGAGATTCTAAAGGCCTTCACCTTGGTTCTCCTATCAAACCATTTTTTCACTATACCCTGATGTTTGGCAAAGTTTTCTAAGGCTTCATCTTTTCTCTCCTCAAGGTGTAACAATTCAGTTAAGCGGGCTTCATGCTTATCCTCTCCATCATAATATTCATTAATTTATTGTAGGGTAGGGATCTTCAGCTGAATGGGAAATACAGATTCCAAGCCATACACTAAGTGATAAGGAGAGGTTCCTAAGGATGTTTTTTGTCTAGTGTGGTATGTCCAAAGGGAAATTTTGAGCTGGGTGTGCCAATCCTTGGGATTCTTTTGTAGTAGTTTCTCGATGACTGTTAATAGGTTTTTATTGGAAGACTCAGCCAAACCATTCCCTTGTGGATAGTAATTGGATGCAAATTTTATGGAAATTCCATGATCATAAGCCTAGTTAGAAATCTTTAATGATGCAAATGTAGTCCCATTATCACAAACTATAGCTAATGGACAACCAAAGTAGTTAAAGATACCCGATTCCATGAAATTGATTATCACTTCAAAAGTGCATTGTTTGTAAGGAAGAGCCTCGGTCCATCTAGTAAAATAATGAGTTATAGTAAGAATATACCTATGGCCTGCAAATGAAGATGGGTTGATTGGACCTATGAAGTCCATTCCACACTTTGCAAATGGTTTTACCTCTATGATAGTCTGAAGTGGAAGAGTTGCACACCTCTCCCTGCTTGGTATAGTTTGACACACATGGCAAGTTCTCATGTGATGATGTGTGTCCTTGAACAAGGTAGGCCAGTAATAGCCTACCCTCAAAATTTGATTTACAGTGGAAGGTGTTGAAGCATGGCCCGTGCCATATTTATCATGAAATTCAGTCATTACTCTCCCCACCTCTTCCTTCCCTAGGCATCTCAAGTAGACACCTTCATGATTTTTCTTGTATAAGACAACTCCCTTCATCATAAAATTTCCACTCTTCAAACTTAGAGCTCTCCTTTGTACTAAATTAAGGTGTCTAGGACACTGGTGATTCAAAAGATAGTGGATAATATCATCATACCAATCCCTCGGAGAAACATCCTCAAGATTATAATGCTGGGTAACAAGGATGAGACCCATTTCTGCCATTGTCTTGGTTAGTCCCTACCCTCTTACGAACTTCATGGGTTGAATTTCAATATCATACTCTTGGAACATAGTTACCCACTTGGCTCTGCATTCACCAAACTCATTCTACATCAACAATAGCTTGATTGCATGATCAAGGACTATAGAAAAGACCTTGTTTCTTAGTATATAGTGTATAAACTTCTTCACAGTTTAGATCAAGGCATAAGCTTGCTCTTCAACATTAGGATACCTCAGTTCTGCATCCTTCAAAGGTGCACTCGTGAATGCTATGGAATTCTCATTCCCTTGATCATAATTTTGTGTCAACAAGCCCGCACAGGAGTGATCAGAAGCAAATGAATAGATATAGAATGGCTTAGCATAATCAGGACTTACCAGAACAAGGGCCTCAACAATAGCACTCTTGATTTATGAAAATGCTTCCTTAGCCTCTGTATTGCATTCAACCTTCGCTTCTTGCTTCAGCATGGCATTTAAAGGCTTGACTGTGTCTGCAAATCTAGTGATAAACTTTCTGACAAAGCTAATCTTGCCAAAGAATAACTTCATTTCCTTCTTTCTTGTAGGGGGTTGAATTTTCAGTATAACCTCCACTCATTCAGGATCAATGGCAATACCTTGTTTTAAAATAAAATATCCTAATAGCTTTCCCTTAGTGACTCCAAAGATACACTTCTTTGGATTAAGTGAAATGCCAAATTCCATACACTTCTAGAATACTTTTTATAAATCTGCAACATGATCACTTCTCTTCTTGGAAAAGACTGTCAAATCATCCATGTAGATGAGTATGCACTTTCCAATGATGTCCTTGAATTCAATATCCATAGCTCTTTGGAATGTAGCTCCAACATTGATTAATCCAAAGGGTATTCTCGGGTAAGCAAAGGTTCCCCATTTTCTAGTGAAGGAAATTTTGTGTCTATCCTCATATTGGGCCATGACCTACTTGTATCCAGAGTACCCATCTAGAAAGGACATCATCTGAGATCCATTAACGATCTGAAGCATCTCATCCAGTGAAGGGACTAGATAATTACTTGTTTATGATGCTTTGTTCAGGTTCCTGAAATCAACACACAGTCTGATTTCTCTATTTTTCTTCTTAACCAGAACCAAGTTTGCAACCCATGTTGAATGTCTTACTGGAAATATGATTTATGCTGAGAGTAACTTTTGCACTTCCTTTTGAATAATGGGCTCTATTAGAGCAATAATTGGTCTCTTCCTTTGCTTGAATGGCTTAACATTTGACTTGAGGGGGATAGTATGTGTAATGATTGAAGTGGCATATGTCTTCAAGTCATCATAACTCAAGGCTATCACATCCTACTATGTGTGCAAGGCATCAATAATTCCTTTCCTCTCCTCTGGAGTACACACCTTACCAATAAAGACATTTTTTGCATCACTTTGGGTCCCCATGTTGTATGTTTCACACTGACAGTTGATTGACTCCCTTTTCATTTTCTACTCCCGATCTCTTATCCTATCCAGATCAAAGATCCTTTCCAATTGCACCATGCCTCTTGGGATGGTAATAGTTTTCAGATTGAGGACTCCTTCTAGGTTTATTTCAGCCTCTTGAGGTTCAACCTCATCAATTACTTGAGAAGAAAACACATCACAGCTGGTGATAAAATCAAGAATATGATTATCATCTTCAAATACCTAAAAAATTGGCAACATTGTCAGGCACTGAGGGCACTGGAACAAGTTCCATAGTGAACTTATTTAAGCCTGAAAGTAATAAGGATTGTAATGTACTTGTTTCTTGTGCCAGAGAATCAACAGTCTAATTATTACTTCGAGGTATTAGCTGAATGTTGAAGGCATCAAATCCTTCAATAAGATCACATATTCTGTGTCTATAATTGGCCATCCTTCTATCATGACATGAGTATTATTTTCTCACTTTCTTGACCACTAGCTCGAAATATCCAAACACTTACCAAATTTTAACCTTCTCTCTTAATGCCATTACTAGCCCATGAACTAGAGCTTCATACTCAACTACATTGTTAGTGCATTGGAATTGGAGTCTGTGAGCAGCAAAGTAGGTTTTACCTTTAGGACTAATCAGTTCAAGCCTTGCTCCAACACCCTGCTTGGATCTGGATCCATCAAACCTTAATGTCTAGTAGTCATTAGTTCCTTGTTTACTTGAGATACCTTTGTCCTTGCTACCACCCGCAAGCTCTTCAGGAGGTTTTGGGTCCTTCCCTTTTAGACTATTTTGAATGTTCTGTATGTTTAACCCAACAATTGGGGCTATGTTAATGTGCCTTTTTATCTATTCTACTGGAGTTTGACACAAGCAATATTCCAGTTCAGATTGAGGAGCATCATGGAATCTGCACCAATTAGGAAGAAGCAATTCTTTGAAGTTTATATTTCTACCCAATTGAATCTGATCTTCTACACATTTCTAGATAAACTCCTAGAAGTTATCCAACAAACTAAGTTGTCTATCTGATTGATCATCAGGTTCCTTTTTTTCTTTCAAATTGCACTTTAGAGCTACTAGCTTCTGATGTGGGTTCACCAGAAGAGCTTTGCAGCACCAATATTTCCTCTGTGTCTGAAGTAAGGTAGGCTAGGACATAGTTCCCCATACTAACTTCTGACACCAGTATCTCATTTGAAGTATTACAATATTCAGTAATGACATACTTCATTCTAGGTTGTCTCTCAATTTTGATCTGATTTGGGACTCCTTTTTAAGGGAGCCACATGTGAGAATGATCTATGGATGTTTATCCATTTAGTGCCTTGGTGAAATCTCTACGCAAGATCAGACCATAAGTGTCAGGAATGTCAGCTACCTGAATATTAAGTACTTGTTGCACTCTAGGATTTGAAGCAACTTCAATGGGAATCATATTCAGTTCTCCTACCATATTCACCTTTGTTTTGTCCAATTGGGTGACCTTCTTCTGAGAGGCTTTAGGGGTAATACCAAGAGCCCTACAAACATAAAATGGCATAACATTCATGGATGCCCCTGATTCTAGCAAGCAATTGTGCAGATTTTTACCAAATATATGAATAGAAATCAGAAAAGGAGGGGTTTCCATTTTTCCCTAGAATAAACTCAACTATGAGTCAACTTGTGCAACCTGACCCTTATCTTTTAATTTACCCGTATCCCTAGGTTGTGATTGAATATGACCTTTGGGTGCTTGTGAACTAAGAGGCCTTCTAATTGCCTCACTGGTTGCTGCTCCTTGTGTTGCTATACTTGAATTAAAGGACCCTAGGACTACATTTTTGATTTCAGGAACTCTTAATAACTCAAAATCAGAAAGACTCACCTTCACCTTTCTAAATTCCTTAGTGACATATTCTCCTAGCTATTCCACATTCATGTCAGTGTGGGTCTCCCTGGAATGACCAATATTTCTATCTCTTGTTGCATCAACATTGGTTCCTTGGGAAACATTTGGTTGTCCTTCTTTTGTGAGGTATTATGTTGGCACCTAAGGGTAAGATGGATTGTTATTGGCATGTGGATCTGGTGGAGTGGTAAAATTGTGTGGAGGGGTAGATGTAGTAAATGGTCTTCTAGCTTGTGGACTCCTGTGGGGCTTGCTCCTTAGATCATACTTTCTGAAAGGTTGTTGAAACATATGCACTTCTTCAACACCAGCCTCTCTTTCATCCAATGGGATGTTGTCATTCTCATTTTCTTCATCAAATAGATGGGAGATTTCATCTTCATTGAGCACTTGTTCATCCTCCCCATTCTGGCTACTTGACTCCTCTTCTGGTTCATTCTCTTCATCCCTTGGGAAAGGGGCATGATTCAACACAAAAATTAGGGAATGATAGGGATTTGAGGGTACCAATTCTTGGCCAATGGAGTTTTTCTCAACTTAATATTCAAAGATGGAATAAGTAGTTTGAAATACAGGGTGTAAGTGTGAATAAGTAAACAAAGAAAAAACACTTCTTAATGAAACATTGTATCAAAGATTAAGCAAATAAACTAATCTAAAGAAAGAAATCTATTGAAAATGTCTCATTGTCTCCTATCTTTAAAGATTTATTAAGCTGTAGTGCTCTTAGATTTAAATGAAACACTACAACTGTTAGAATGACAATCTAAAGAACAAAATGATGCTTATGCAATGATGTGATACTATATGATAATGCTAAATGATAAAAGAACTACTCTAACATGAATTGACATGAAAATTGATGGATGAAGCTATAGGATGCAGCCATGATATGAAAATCTCAAATGTTGGATGCTTGAATTGCTTGATGATTTCCTGCAAAGTAAGATTGCATGAACTTGATAATCTAGGATCCTTTCTTTGTTGAATGAAGTTGTATTTATGGATTTTCACAGTAGCAGCTTTGCACAGGGGAAGCAAAGTAGAGGCTTGGATTCAATCTAGAGGATTGAAAGGTGAGAGATGGAGGAGATTGAGAATATTGTGGGAATGGTTCCTACCCATGAAAACACTAGGCAAGAGAATAGGAAGGATTGATAGAAGAGGATTGAGAGATGACTTTTCAATTTGTCTCGAAATCTTCCCATGAAGATTCAATCAATTAATTTAGACTTTTTTTTGACATAAATTAGGGATAGGGTATCTAATTTGATTTTGAGGAAATATCGAGGAATATTATTTATGCTTTAATTTAAATATTTTTTATTTAGCAAAAGAGGGATAAATAGTTTAATAAAACAAACTATTGAATTTGTTTATTAAATTAAAATAGAAGAAAATGATAATTAATCAATAAAGTGTTTGATCTTTATTTAATTAATTAAGATTGATGTGATATAATAAAATAGGGGAAATGATAATTAAATCAAACAAATTATTTATTTTTGTTTATTTAACTAAGATGAGATAATAGTAGAATTAGAAGAATTTAAATAAGAATTTAAACATAAACTATATAAATAAATATTTCTATTTATTCAATAGTAGAGGAATTTAGGATAATTAATCAAATAAGTTATATTTAATTAATCAGATTCTCTAGACCAATTTTAGGCGTATACATAGGGCAGTCAAGTTCAGAGTGTTGACTTTTCTTATGAAGCCTACACCATCCAGACAAAGCGGCTTCTGCTAAGTACACACCACCTGGAGGTTTCTCTGTATTATAAGGTTGATCTAAGGGAGTGGGGACTCCTCCATTGTTAGGCTCAATGTTCCACGACCTATTCTACCTAGGTGGTTGTCCTCTTTCAAATCCTTGTCTACCTTGTTGACTTCTATCAGAGTTCTGACTAGAACCTTTTCCTCTTTCAAAGTTTTGATTTATGTCATAGTGTTGCCCTCTATTATAACTTGATTGTATGCTCTTCTGATTAGGTTGGAGTTCACTATTATGGTTCCTCAAGTAGGTTACCTCCATGTTTAGCTTCTCCACTTGCTCATTTAGTTCATCTAACCTTTCTTTATCAAGATTGTTGTAAGGGACTGTATTCACCGTGTTTGGGGGGTATCCTAACACTCCTCTAGAACTAGTAGACTGATTCAAAACTTCTTAGTTTTATAAATATGTAGGAAAAATAGCTTATGATTGTGAATGGAGGGGGTGGTTAGCATTTTGCTGGGGATAACTGGGTATTGGTTGGACCTGGTTTATTGGATGACCTGGGTGAGGGACCAAAGGAAATTGTGGAATAGGATTCATGATAGGCGTGTGATTGGTTAGAGCCTCGTTGAGAGACTGGACTTGGCTTGGGTGAGTAGAAGGTCCCAGAGATGGCAGAGGTCCTGACAAGTGTTGTCTCAGGTCTATACTGACCTTAACATCCTTTGTATATGCAGTGAGAAAGGTAGTTAGAGGGTTAGTTCTCCACTTAAGGAAGGTGGATGTAAGGCTGTCAAGGGCTTCAAAGTAGACCTTTAGGGCAATGTCCTCATTTCCAGCATAAGGTGCTTGAAGTCTAGTGTATTCTCGGTGGAACCTATTGTTGAATGATCCTATAGGCTCATTAACCTCTCTTTTTACCCTAGTAAACTACATATATAGCTCATTAGAACCAATGTGAATCTTAAATTCTAGAAGAAATGCAACCTCAAGCTCAACCCAGTTAGAGATGGATGCAGTAGGCAAATGATTATACCAATAAAAAGGCCTCCTCTCCTAGAGAATAGGGGAAAAGTATATATGCAACATCCTCCTGATTAATCCCTCTATCTCTCATACAAGTCTGAAAGATCCTAATGTGCTCTTTTGTTGTCCTATTTGGGTCATTTGTGTGAAACTTAGAGTAAAAAAGCTCAGGGTTCTTGGGCATAACATTGTAGTTGTTGAATGTCAGAGGTGATGGGTTATTCACCAAGAAAGCCATTGGTGGAGGTGGTAATGGTTGATGGATGACTAGTTGGGGTTGTGGGATGGAACCAGTCTTAGAATTGGATGAAGATGAAGTGGATGGAGGTGAGGATGGTGAAAATGATGGATTGGATGATGGTTCCTCCCTTTTTCTCGTTCTTCTCGACTTGGTTGGAGGTGGAAATTCTGGAAACTCTTCTTCTTTTCCTAGTATAGATCTGCTTCTCCTTTTGAGCCTATCGAGGGAAATGGCATTTAGAAAATTCTCCAGCTTGCTTGTTCAGGCCCACCCTCTAGCACCACTCCTATTGTTTGGTGTTTTTGCATGACAACAACATTAGAAAAAATAAAAGTTATCCTATCTCTCTTGAAAGGTTGATCTCTATGAACAAAGAGATAACCCTAAGGCCTCACGGGTGTCAAGTCATGACAATTCAGTAGAACAAACTCAGTGATAAATGTGAAAATGATAATAATCACAAGGGGTCTTACAAACAAATGTTGGAAGCTCTAAACTCATCAGATTTTAAGATATGGTGATGCTTTAATTTATAGTTCTAACCAAATAATAAAATAAATAGCAAAAGATGAAGGTTTCAGAAGTCCTAATGTTAATATTACTTCTAAGATTAACCATGCAAATGATGAAATACTTGGAATGGACCAATCCCTTAAACTAATTTTTGTTCAACCTAGGCTATACCTGTAATCTGGCATAAAACATTGCAATCTTCTAAGGTATTAAAGATTTTTCAAACAATAGAACTGGATGAATATCTATAGTTGAACTAATCACATGAGTATCAGGTACAGGTTGACCTTGCGCATCATTCCCATTAATAAAGAAACTTCCCAAAGTATGAACCAGGGATTGCTACAACACTCCAAGAATTAAATCACAACCATTACTAACTAAACCTAAGATATATTCAAACATTTCCAAGTGATTTAAAAGATAGAACAAGAACCATGCAAGATTATTCAATGCAAGAGAAGGCACCAGTCATAACATAATGTCTGCACTTTGTATTAAATCATCACATTTGCAACAATTCCAGCCTATTACAATAGTTTCTTGAAATGTAAAAACTAACTTCTAATCTTCTAACATGCTACTCTATTGCTAAATCTACTATTTACAGGTCTTCTGACTTAGTCAGGTCAATCGACTAGTGGAAGAATGAACCCTTACAAATAAGGCCAAAGGCCATACTTATAGAAACATGCCCATGTGAACAAGAGCTAGGGTTACAATGAAGCTCAACCACCAACCGAATCGACCCTGACAACTAGCAATAACTCATCGTCCAACAATGAATGCATTAAGGACCCCCTTAGATCAATCTGGGATCGCACAAAGTTCATGGTACAACCCCTCGATCCATGCTCACCATTAATTCTCCACTTGCACTAACAACAACATGTGTGAAACATCATCCAGAAAATGAGCCATCGATCAGACTCGAACTGGGAAAATGAATGACTCAGATCAAACAAAACCAAGTTGAGCCCCTTCAGATCATGCCTTGCTATCATAAATGACCATCAACCAAATCAACCTTGTGTGTGGGGATGGGCTTCGTGATAACAGCCGCAAAGTGCACTTGACTGCACCCGCAGTTCTCACCAAATATTCAAAGTACAACCATTCTCCTTCAACCCCAACAACAACCACCAGCTCAATCCAACCTATATTCAAACGGACCATCATTAATGCTAAATACATCATCGAAATCCAAATAGATTCATTATATTTCCCAAGGAAAGAAAATTACGCACAAACCTAGGAAGAAGCGGAACCAAAAATAGGCGGAGGCAGAGACAAAACAGGAACATGAACGGAGAGGAAAATAGGTAGAGGAAGAACCAAAACCAACCCCAGTGGAGGTGGAGATGGAACCAAAATGGGACCAGAAGGAAAAAAGGCGGAGGTGGAAAGAAAACCAACCCCGACAGAGGCGAAGACAAAACAAGAATGGGAAAGGAAGGGAAATAGGCAGAGGTAGAAATAGAACCAACCCCGAGAGAAGTGAAGACAAAATAGGAATGGGGAAGGAAGGGAAATAGGTGGAGGTAGAGACAAAACAAGATTAGGAACAAAGAGGAAAAAAGGAAGAGGCTGAACCAAAACCAACCCTAGCGGAGGTGTAGACGAAACCAAAATGGGATCGGAAGGAAAATAGGTGAAGGCGGAATAGGAATGGGAACTGAACCATGAACTTTGTGAAAAGTTCAGAGTTAAGTTCCATCTCGGTCCTGCCTCTAAAAAAATGAAAGAAAAGGGAAACTGAGGAAAACCTAAGGGAGGAAACCAACCCTTAGTCCGAAAATGAGCAAAGCAACAAAGAAAAGAAAAGGCGAGGAGCGGAGCCGAAACAAGAATGAGAACCAAACCGTGAACTTTATGAAAGTTCAGAGTTTAGTTCCATGCCAGTCCCGCCTCTAACAAACGAAGGAAAAAGTGAAGCAAAGAAAACCCTAAGGGAGGAAAACAAGCCTTAGGAAAAAAATAAACAAAATGAAGAATAAAGGAAAAGAGTAGGAAGCGAAGCCAGAACGAGAAAGGGAACTGAACCATGAACTTTGTGAAAGTTCATAATTCAGTTCCATCCCCATTCTGCCTCCGATAGATTAAAAGGAACAAGGAAAACAAAGGAAAACCTAAGGGAGGAAACCAACCCTTAGGACCCAAACAAAACACTAAGGGAAAAAACATAAGGAAAAAGAAGACCACTCTAGAGAGGACATCCATGAGACTCCAAAACCACCAAGAACTCAACACAAAGGCACCCATAACCAAGGAAAGCACCAAAGACCAAAACCCCAAGATTTTAAAAGATAAGCACAAAAGAGGGGACAAGCCATAGAAATGGGCCAAAAAAGGCAGGCCAAGAGAGGGTCCCCACCTTCAGTGGGGCGTGTGTGCAAAACAACACAACAATTTCCAAAGAAGAGCTCTGTAACAGAAACATAATCATGGTCAACCTATACGTTAGTCTTCCATCCTGCAACCAGTGATAGAATATTCCAACATACCCAATCAATTCTTACAATAGGCTTGTTATCCAAAATCAAAAAATTACTAGCAGAGATATCCTGTTAAAATACCAAAAAATCCCAAAAATCAATCATTTTCATAAAAAAATTTACACAGTGTCAAAATTTACTAGTATTTTAGCGCATTTGCACTCTGTATTAGCACTTCTACAATCTATTTTAGCACTTTTTCACTCTGTATTAGTGCTTCTGCAATTTTTTTAGCACTTTTTCACTCTGTATTAGTGCTTCTGCAATCTATTTTAGTGATTTTGCACTCTATATTAGTGCTTCTACAATCTGTTTTAGCGCTTTTGCACTTTGTATTAGCGCTTCCAAAGAACAAAAAAACAAAGAGCTTCTGGATACATTTGTTAGATTTGTTGGCATCATAAACTTGGGTTTCTTTATCAGTCACAGACTTTTTATAGCCCAAATAGTGTCTTAAACCTGAAACAAATAGGTTCTTACAGGTCAAAGTTCTTTTCAAACTTAAACCTAGATCTTACAATGTTAAGGTGTCTAAAGTACCATACAAATTTTGGATTATTACGTTAGGTGTCTTTAACTGGATTTTTTCATCCCATAATCAAGAAACAAAACATAATAATCAGAATTTTAGCTTAGTCAATATCAATAGGATTTATCATTCTATTCGACTTAAGTTATACCTTGACACTCATCTAAACAAAAAGATCAAATTTTAGTGAGAATAAAAAACACTTGAATGCCTATCTTGAAAAGGTTACAAAGACAAAAACTCATAGAAAAGTAAACTGAAACATCAAACACCATGGTTGAAGAAAATCCTTGGAGTAGACTCCACCAAAATAGCATGAATGAAATAACCCATGAGGACATCTAAACAGCACTGCAAGACCCAAACTTCCATAAGTTTATGGAGAGGGTCTTAGAACAAGACATGGAAAAATATTTTTTTTATGCTAGTAGAATTAGGTGCAAAACTTCCAAAAGATTTTGATATCAATCGGTTAAAAGAAATGCCTAGAGCAACTGAAACTGAAATGCAACATACACCAAACACATATCAAGTTGTTGCCCTAACACATTAGATGCAAAATCTACAACAACAAATTCAAGACATGCAAAAGGGAACCACAAAAAGGTATTCATTACAAGACATTTGTCCTTATCCTTTTGATCCAAGTGTAGACATGATACCATTTGCTAGACATTACGAATTCCCAAAATACATAAAATACAACGGTAAAATAGATCCAATTGACCATGTGAGGAAATTTAGAATCATGAGTTTAGAATTTTCACAAGAAAAAACTTATCTAATGAGGTTATTTCCAAGGAGATTAGGAGGTCAATGTATGGAATGGTTCTCTAAACTACAACTAGGGATTCAAACTTTTGAAGAACTAGTCAATAGATTTATCTCACAATTTTCCTTCAATATTCAACATGAGGTAACAATAAAAGACCTTTACAACATGAAACAAAAGAAAGTTGAGAAATTACTCTCATTTCTACAATGATGGCGAAGGTTGTTTGCTAGGTATCCTCATTCCATACCCGAAGAAGAAAAGATGGAACTATTTATTCACAACTTAACTAATCAAATGAGCTATAGGCTTGAACTACAATGTCTAGCCACATCTGAGAAAGTGATTGGAAATGGTCTCAAAATCGAAGAAGCTTTCATCAAAAGAGGGGTAATAAAACATTACACTAAAGGATCAAACAATGCAAATTCCTCAAATCATTATGGAAACAATGGAAATCCAAAGTTTTGGAAAAAGAATAGAAATACTGGAAACCATGATATTGCAAATGACACATAGAATACAAAACCAGTATTTAATTTGAAAGCTACTACTACAAACACAAATCAAAACAAGGATCAAAGTACCAAACAAAATGTTAATCAAAACAACAATCCAAACAATGGAGAATCCAAACCACAATCATATCAAAAATCATCAAACCGACAAAGATTCACACCATTGGGACAAAAACTAGAATTAGGAATGAGAGAACTTATTGCAAATGGACTTGTCACCTCACGTGAAACAAGATTTTGGGATCCAAAAGTGAAACCACCATGGTGGAATGATGCAAACTATTGTAACTTTCATAATAACAAGGGACACAAGACAAATGATTGTATGGAGTTAAAACATCTAGTCCAATATTTGATTGATAACAAAAATGTATTTATAGAAGGACATCAAACAAACAATGATCATACTGCATTTAAAGATCCTTTACCAAATTACAAAAAAGGAGAATCTTCCTCTACAAACGATAAAGGTAAAAATGTCAACTACGTTTGTGATGGCACAATATTTTGTATCTCTGCAATTGAGAGTGATACCATCACTACTAATTGAATTGATAACATTGGAACCAAAGACACCATACCACTAGATCTGATCCCAAACATAGACACATCCAAAAATCAGGGAAAATCAATACTCCAAGTCAGTCAATGTAACAACAAGGGGGAAATCCAGAGTGATATTGAAAGGAGTTTCACCTAAAATTGCTACCCCCTATGAGTAAATATAACATAGTTGATCAGCTACATAAAATACCAGCAAAGATATCGATATTAGAACTCCTTAAAATCTCGCCATCTCATAAGGAGGTTTTAGAACAAGCTCTTGTAGCCACCACGGTACCCAACAACTTGGATGTCTACCAATTTAAAGCTATGGTGGGACATTTAACCACACATCATTGTCTATCATTCTTCGAACAAGATGATTTATCAATTAATTATCTGCATAATATTGCACTTCATATTGAAGTGTTAATCCACAAAAACCATGCTAAATGTGTCTTAATAGATGGTGGAGCTGGTTTAAACATTTGCACTTTAAAATTGATCTATGGACTATGTTACTTTGATGATGCTATTAATGCTCAAAGGAAAATGGCAATAAAAGCTTATGATGAAGAAGAGAGATCCTCTAAGGGATTGATCATATTGCCTATTCAAGTAGGATCGATGGTGAAAAATATAGCTTGCCAAGTGTTAGAAAAGGACATAACCTACAATATAATTTTGGGATGTCCATGGATACATGAAATGCAAGCAGTGCCTTCAACTTATCATAAATGTTTAAAATTTCCAATCAATGGACTAGAGCTAACCATATCAGCTGACTACAACAATCCCCAACATTGTAACATGCTTAGAATAGCTCAAGATAGTTTTGTGCCCCATAATAGAGAAGCAAGCACTTTTGGTTCATCTAATGGTAAAAATCCACTAAAAATTGTATCTAAATGGTTCGAGAAAAAGGGTCAAAAAAAAGATACAAGTGTTGTTGATTCCATTTTATCAAACCATAATGGTCACCTCAATTCTCTATCACAACAATTTTAAGAAAAGGTCCAGTTAACTGACAAAGGCATGGGAGAATATTCCATTGGTCAATCTCTATGTCTTTCAAAATTGTTGTCATCTCCAAGGTCCTATGGACAACCGTCAATAATAACACGACAACAATCACAACCAACCACAACTCTAGATGAAATATTTTTGAATGCAAGTACTCTAGAAGATGAAATAGAAGACAAGGCCATCCTCAATTGGCTATACAAAGATGAAGAAGCATCGACATCATCAAATATCAACATAAAGACAAATCAATATGGGAAAGGAAAAGATACCATAGAGATAATGGGGTATGAGGGACAAGGACCTATTTTAAAATGAAAGGAAGGTATTGTAGAAACCATTCAACCTCTTACACTTCATTCAAAAGATAAAATAGGACTAGGTTATATCGGGGAATCAAAAGAAGAAATGAAGCATAAATTTGTTGAAAGAATCCTTCAAATGACAGATAGTTCTGAAACAAATTCCAATGAATATGAATGGGATCTTTACTCTAACATATCATACATAGATATACAAATTGATGTCATAAAAAATATGCACCCACATGTGAGGAGGGACAAAGTTCGGGGACTATACCACTTGTATTTGAATCACAAAATATCGATGACTCAAGTAAGGATGGACAAACATCGAATGAACTAGATAACTTGGGGGAGAGTAATATCTTAGACTATGACATTTCCATTGACCAATATACTATTGGAACTCTCGCTGCTGATGGCCCAAGTCAACCTGATGACTTTTTACCCTTAATACATCCCGAACTTATCAACTGGGAACCAAGTGAACCTATCAATGTACCCATATTTGTGAGTGATAATGCTATCATAAATTTCCTTTGTTGTGATGACCTTGACACGCGTTCTAATCATAAATCTCATAATGAAACATTCAGTCATGAGGGTGTGAAATCTTCCATTTATAAAATTGAAAGCAGGAATAATGGATCTAATGGTGAAAACCATTCAATGGCAACATTAGATCTTGAAAAAGTAATTATAAAGAATGCATATGATGGTGAAAACCTCTCAGAGGCACCGAAAGATTGGGGATTTGACACCCTTCCAAAAAATTATCTTGAAAGATCATCAGTAGTGGTAGAGCCTACACAGTCTATGAATATTGGTACAATAGAAAAAGAAAAGACTTTGCATCTGGCAGCATCCATGATAGAATAGGAAAAGCCAAAATTTATCAAATTATTTGAGGAAAGAAGTATTAAATTTTCTTGGTCATACTTTGATATGCTAGGTTTAGATATAGATATTTTAATGCATCATTTATCTCTACCATCTAGGATTAAACCTGTGAAATAAAAACTAAGGAATATGCATCCACATATCACCTTGATGGTAAAGGCCAAGCCAAAACATTTGTTAGATGTAGGTTTTATTAGGTCTATTGATTATGTTGAGAGGATATCAAATATTATCCATGTATCTAAACCAAACAATAGAATCAGAATATGCACATATTTCAGAGATCTAAATAAGGCATGTCCCAAAGATGATTTCCCCTTACCTAACATTGACATCATTGTGGACTTAACAACAGGACACACCATGTTATCAATAATGGATGGCTTCTCAAGTTACAACCAAATCAAGATAGCACCCAATGATCAGGAAAAGACAACATTCACATGTCCATGGGGAGATTTTTGTTGGAATTTCATGCCTTTCAGGCTAAAGAATACAGGGGCAACATATCAATGAGAAATGACCACAATTTTCCATGATATGATACATACCTTTATGGAGGATTGTGTGGATGATATCTTAGCAAATTCATATTCCAGAGAAGGACATCTAGATATCCTGAGAAAAATCTTTACAAGGTTGGAGAAGTTCAATGTCCAGCTAAATCCAAAGAAATGTATCTTCGGGGTTACATCAACAAAACTACTAGGATACATAGTGTCAGAGAATGGTATCGAAGTGGACCCCACTAAGGTTAAGGCTATAATGGAAATGCCACCCCAAAGAATATCAGTCAACTAAGATCTCTACAAGGCAGGCTACAATCAATCAGGAGATTCATCTCTCAATTAGCAAACAAGAGTCATCCATTTAATCATTTGTTACATAAAAATGTCTTGTTCAAATGGGATCAAGGGTGTGAAACAAATTTTAATCAGATAAAACAATATCTGATTTCACCACCCATTCTCATGCCACCTATGGAAGGTAGATCTTTACTACTATACGTTGCAACAACAAACATTTCTTTAGGAGCACTATTGGCATAGGAAGATTATGAGGAAAGAGAACAAGCTATTTACTACATCAACAAGACTCTGAATGGCTATGAGATAAATTACACCTTCATCGAGAAATATTGTTTGGTAGTTGTATTCGCTACCCAATAGTTGAGGCATTACATGTTGAATCACACAGTCAAGCTCATAGCAAAGATTGATCTATTGAATTATCTACTTATTAAGGCTACTTTAACCAGTAGACTGGCCAAGTGGGTCATGCTTTTAAGTGAATTTGACATCCAATATGTGGACGGGAGAGCCATTAAAGGCCAGGTAATTGTGGAACAATTATCTAAAGCTCCACTAACCGATGATCACCCAATGACAATTGAGTTTCCTGATGTAGATATTCTTACCGTGACAACACAACAATGGAGGCTTTATTTTGATGGGTCATACACCCAAAGGGGGTCTGGTGTGAGAATATTGTTTGTTATACCTCAAGGACACACCATCCCAAGGTCTTATAGACTCATGTTTCCATGTACCAATAATGTAGCTGAATATGAGGCACTAATCATTGGCGTCAAGGTAGCAATTGAATGGAAGGTAACATAGCTACAAGTGTATGGAGATTCACAATTAGTCATTTATCAAGTCAATGACGAATATTAGATGAAAGATGAGAAGTTTATGCCATATAATAAGTTGATTGATGATCTCAAAAATTACTTTGTGGATATAAAATTTGAAAAAATTCCAAGGAAAAAAAACAAAGCTATAGATGCTATGGTGATGATTGCTTCTCTTTTACAATTGCTAGAAAAATATGGTCATTATGAGTTAATGGTAGAACAAGTGTCCAATCCAACTTATGTTAATCCTGAATCTCAAACCATATGCCATTTAGATGTCATTGAATCCACACTCTATGGAAAGACCTATTATTACCTAAAAGACAACATCCTTCCTCTCGATCTTTCCAGAAACCAGAAACGCAACTTCATCCATCAATTTGCTCGACATACCTTAATCGCTGACATACTTTACCGTCGAGGTCTAGATGACACTCTTATCTAGTGTTTAAAACATAACAAATTTGAGACAACCTTACATGAGGTTCATGAAGGTATTTTTGGAACTCATTCAAGTGGGATAACTCTAGCAAAGAAACTCCTTTGTTCAGGGTATTACTAGTCGAACATGGAGAAAGAGTCTTATCAGTTTGTTAAGAAGTGCTAGAAGTGTCAGATCCATAGTAACCTAATTCATGCACCAACACAAGAATTGCACCCATTCACATCAACATGGCCCTTTTTTCAATGGGGAATGGAACTGGTAGGAAAGATAAACCCATCTTCCTCCAATGGGCACAAATTCATAATCACAACAATAAAGTACTTTACAAAATGAATAGAAGAGGTTCCTCTAACAACAATCACTAGAAAAAAGAACTCGTCTTTCATACTAAACTACATAATTTGTCGGTATGGCATACCTCAGTCCATTATTATGGACAATGGAAGACCTTTTAAGAACCAAGACATCCAAGAATTGTGTGAAAAATTTCATATCCAACATCGTTTCTCAACATCATACTATCCTCAGGGAAATGGCCAAGCAGAGGCCTCCAACAAGACAATTCTGAAAATTCTAAAGAAAATGGTTAATGATGTTGGATGTGATTGGCATGTTCAACTCAATCCTGCATTATGGGTCTATAGAACCAGCATTAGAACACCAACAAAAGCTACACCATATTCCTTGGTATATGGATCAGAGGCCATACTACCCATCAAGGTTGAGATTCTATCACTTTGTGTGTCACTGAAGGGAATGATTTCAAATGAGGATTATAAAGTGTCTAGACTACAAGAACTAGAATTATTGGATGAACATCGTCAAAAAGTTGTCAACCATCTAACGACATATCAATAAAGGATGTCCTAGAGCTATAATCAAAAGGTAAAATCTAGATTTTTTCAGGTTGGTGATTTGGTCCTAAAGGAAAACCCTAGAAATCAGAAAGATAGAGAAAAGAAAGGGAAATTCAACTTAACTGGCTATGTCCTTATGTTGTCATATCAGTCTATGGATCTGGAGCTTATCAAGTGTCAACACCTAAAGGGGATCTATTTGATGAACCTATCAACAATATCCATCTCAAAAATTTCTACACTTGAATCACCTAGTGCATGGTTCAAGTCTTGGAAAATGGTTTTCTTGATGAAAACCTAGCTAACAGGTGTCTTGGTGACAGAAAAATAACAAAAAATTGACAAAAAGTTAAAAATACAAAAAAATCAAAAAGACTGAAAAAGAGAAGAAGTGCAATAAAAAAATATAGTGAAAACCTAGAAACAAGTGCTATTTGTGATCTAACTAGCTTTTCCATCTATTGGAAACATGTCATGGTCTTTACTTTAACCATCACTTTACATCCATTATCATACCATTGCAAGTGGTCATGTCTCACCCCAGCTTGGAGGAAACATCTGGACCTCACTAGGGGAGATAAAACATTGAGCTTAACAAAATGGAAAAATGACAAAGGAGATAAACGCATCAAAAAAAATGATCAAAACAAAACCCAACATAGAACATCAATCACTATCGAAAACACATTAGACATCCATATCACAATAGAAAATCCAAAAAAAAAAAAAAAAGTCATAACAAAAACATGAGTTTGTGTCAGTCAAATTACGTGGTCTCTACATGTATAATGTAGGCAAGGTTAATATTTTATCAGCCCCCCAGACCCCTAAGGTAGGTCATTAGGTTAGGTTTGATCCAAAATCACAAAAAAACACAAAAGAATCATAATGTAGACACATAAAAATGGCCTAGACCCGCAAACCACATTTTTCTATACCACTCAACATAATTAAAATATTTAATTATGTCCTATAGTCCAATGTCAACTATTAATTAAATAATTATTAATTATTTAACTAGTTCACATCTTTTATTCCTCCTGACTATTTAAATAAATTACATTTATTATTTAAATACATCGCTAATTGCTTGTCACTATATAATTAAATAAATTCCTAAATTTATTTAATTATTATTAGTCCATTACTTCCTCATGATTATTTAAATAAATAAACTTTATTTAATTAATATGTCATTAATTATTTATGTCTTCTCATAATTAAATAAATTCTTATTATTTATTTAATTATTATCCTCTCCAACTTTTTTTCTAATTTTAAATAAAATTATTTATTTAAAATTACCCACTTTCTAATTTTCCTCCACAATTGAATAATCTTAATTATTAATTTTTCTTATTGATTTTCTTTCTAAATTTAAATAAAAGCATTTTATTTAAATTGGCAATTTTCGTCTTTCCAAGTAATTAATTTTAAATTATTATTATTTACTATCACATGAATTCACCGTTTTGGAATTAATTTAAAATATTAATTTCAAAATAGCATTTCTCTCCACAAAGTAAGTTATTTCTAAAATGACTTGATTTTCTATCTCATCCTTTTTCTACTTGCTAATTATCATCTCATTGTCACAACTAATCTCATTCCTTGATTTAATTTCTTAAATTAAATCTTGTCCATTTAAACTGAATTTCATCCTACAGTTTCCCTAACCCTAATTAAGGGGTTGTTATTTTGAATCTTGACCATAGATTCTAGGGCACTTATCAATCTTTAATCTCATCCATCCATACAAAATTGCATTTTCTATAAAATGCCAATTTTTTCTTCATTTTAGGATCTCTTAATATCTCTTAATATCTCTTATCTATTTCTAAATTTTATCTCAACTTCTTCTTCTTCACTTCTTCATGTCATTCCTTTAATCTAACTTTATTATTTTGCAGATTTTTGGTAGTGCACTTAGAAATTAGATTTTTACTTGGACTCCTTCCAAATTCCTTCAACATTTTCTAGGTCATGTCATGAACTTAGTTTTCTCACACAAAATATTAGGGCATCCATCATATTGCAGCAAATAAAGAGGTGCAAGGAAGGTGATTCATGGATGTTGAGGGCATTTGGTGAGATCTTTCCATTTTCTTTGTTGTTTACTCCTTTGTTCTCTCTTGCTTACTTAGGTTTATTGTTTATGCATTTAATCATTTGTAATGCCCCACCAAGTAACCTTAAAGGAAGTTGTAATTAACGTCTTAAGTGAACCAATTTTTTTTTTATAAAGTGCATTTAACATACACATTCACTTACTAATTAACAACAACCTCTAAGGCTACAAGGTTAGGATTACTTAAACCCACACATACATATTACATATAACCATAACATTATGAACTTTATGAAATAAACATCATACATCATAAGAATACCACATAACCTAATAAGATAATCAACCAAGATACAATCTCATAAATATTAACTTAATCCAATAGTTACATCACTCATTCCCAGAATGAGGCAATAGTACTCAAGGTTACAATTACAAAATTCCACCTCATAAACATAAGAGGGATAAAATAACTTATACAAGTTAAAATATTACAATGCAAGTAATTACAACAAGAATCGCGAGTTGTCCATCTGGATGTCTCGCCACCAAGTACTAAAGATAGATGGGGACCAAACGGTTTTGGTGCATGTTCCACCCAACCAATTGGTACCCGAAGGCCCACCCCCATGCTAGGAGATAGTAACAAAGTAACATGGACAAATATCTACAACCACTAACCAAAGGTAGACTCATACTGACTCATACTGATATAACCAAATATATGAACTAACAAGTACAACTCAATCACCATACAAGTACAACTCCAACATCACTGACATAGGTCACATTGCTTCCAGACATAAAGTAGATCAATTATGTTCATAGAACCATATATATAAAATAATTAACTATAGTTGTCCTAGATAGAGTGTCATCGCATAGTAGTCATGAGATCTCCTTTGGGCATCCTTCATAGGCTCCGGTAATTTTGGTGGCCTCAACCGAATTCTGACACTCATACTCACTCATGCAGCATCAAATACCTGTTGTACTAACAAGATAAATGACTATGCCATTCCAGGCCTTCTCACTCATCCCAAGTCTAAACGAGCCCTTGTGTCTATGAGTGAGGATTAAATTATCTTGATTATTGTGAACTACATCCTAATCATCTAAGTACATTAATTTAATTATCACTTGATTAACTCACTTCTAAAGGTTACCCGGTTTACCACTTTGGGCTCTAGCCCCTAACAAAAGCCACTCTTCTATTCAACAACACACACTTAAACAATCCACCAAGGGAAACACAAGTGCATATCAACTAGGCATCATAATCCACTCCAAAATAATGAGGAAACAAAAGATAGAACTCACTCCAAACATCTTGGAGACAACAATCATGTAGTCCACTCCTTTCATAGGAGGTACAAAAGATCCCCGTTCAAGGAAACCGAGTAAACTGAAAAGACGCCATGCACTACCCAAGGGAAAACAATTGGATGACATAAAGGTTCAACAACCCTCATCCTTTAAGTTCTCCTGGAAGACTTATAATTTAGGACTAACACTAAATCCCAAAACCAACAATGCAACTTGACAACATAACAACAAAAGCATTTAAGTCATTAATCAAATCTAATATTTAGATTTCCTAAATCCATACTCATTCAATAGGTAGTGTTGACAAAGTCAAAGACACGATAACTAGATTATCTAAAATAATCATAACCCCTATTTCCCCTTTCATTATTGGAAATCTAATACAATTAAACTTACTTCCCTTTACTGAATACAGAGAATTAAATCCTTTAAGATAATCATGAGGAAGATACTACTTTTGGATATACTAAATCCATATCTCTTTCATAATTCAATCACAATGATTCAATTAATCTAAATAGAAATTAATAAATAATATAATTGATTGCCTCATCAATAGAACAACTTCTTAATTTACTTTTAAATCGACACAAATCCATGCAAGTAAACTCTTTCCATTTCCTAACCAAATCTTACATTTCATTCAATTTCCTATTTAGAACATGCAATCACTTTAATGTAATAAAATATCGTTTCTCTACCCATTTACCCATATACACTAATCAATCCATTTTAAATCTCTATTCAATAATATATTGCATACATCTTATTAAAATGAAATACGATAATGAATTTACCTTTAACATATTTTTATGTGCTCCATATTATATATACACCAAACATATATATTAATAAACTCAATTATATATATTCTTTAATATTCCAATCACAGCGATTAATTTGCTTTATGGAAATAAAAGATAATAACTATTTCCCTTTCAAAATTAATTGAAAAAAAATTAAATAAGTACCTTTATAATAAATGATAGACTAGTTCAAATAATTTATGTCAAATCCATTCTTTTCCTTTAAAATTAACATAAATCTTCTACAATAATTATTTTCAATTTCCTAACCCAAACCTTATATTTCTTCTAGTTTTCCAACAACACCCTATGTTAATCTCATCTAAAAGTTTCCCTTTCCAAACTCTTATTACAAACATCTATTTATTCAAACCATAAAATATACATTCTCAACAAATTAATTGTTCAAATAGAAAATGATTAAATTAAAATAATTAACTGTCTCTTCATAATAATCAATTCCTGAATTTACTTTTAAAACAACATGATCCCATGCACTACCAAGAGAATTCACAACATGTTGACATCACAATGACAACCCTCACAAACAACAGACCATCTGGAAGACTTATAAACTAATAGGTATTCAACCCATTCTCAAAGCATAAACACGAAAGACATAATCATTGAAGGTAATAGAAGAAACTACATTTGGATACTCTAAATCCATTTCTCATTTCATTACGTAATTCATTATATCGATAAAACTGAATTAAGAATTCATCTTTTCAGATAGGGGAGAAATTATACTAATATTTTATTCTCTAATTGTTCTTAACAAAATAAGTATTTTCAACTATAACTCAAAACATTTTGCTTTAAATTAAATAACCAATTGCCCTTGCAAATTAAATCATTATAAAATTAATCAAATTAACATTTGGTCTCTTCCATAACTTATTGTGTTAAAATAAGATCAATATTTGGACTAAACTCAATATCATATATATATTTTTCCAATTAAATCAAATTAATAATTAGACCTTTTACACATGAATTTAAATTCCACAATTAAATTTTAAATTATGCATTCTTTAAATCAAATATTTAACTCCTTCAATTAAACTTTAACATGCCATTTTAAAATAAACAATAATTTCCCCATATGTTTATAATTTTAATTCCACTAATCTAATATACAAATTTTATTTAAAATAATATAAATAAATATAATAATTTAATATTATAAATTATAATATAAAATATTATTAAATAATATTTTAATATTATAATATCAATACATAAAATATTAATATTTATAAATATCAATTTATTATTATTTTATTATCAGAGCAGGCATGGGAAAATAACTTAACAGCAGTCTCGTGTTTCAAGCATAACTCAAAAACTTTGATCTGGGTATTTGCGATTGTTTGACAAGGATAAGAAAATTCCAAGGTGCGGAAACCCTTTAAATTTCTTGACAACCCAGTTTGTGTAAGTGGAGTTATATGTGACGCAACCAGACCATTTTACCATGAAAAATATAACTACCCTACGGATTTTAAAATCCGATTTTTAATAATAAACAGAGGGTTTCATTTTCTAAAAACATTCTAAATGCATTGTTCAATCTCAATGTTTGATTTCAATAACAAAATAATCAATTTCTCCAAATAATTTAAATTCAACTGAGGTTTTTACAATTTTCACTCAAGAATTTTCACAAGCAAAGGCTGTAAATTTATTTAATTCTTTTCTTCTAATATCAAATTTATTTTTTAAAACAGATTTAACAAAAAAATCTTTAATCACTACTATTTAAAAAAAAACAATCAAGAACAATAAAACACAAAGAGGAAAACCTAGTACAAGAAGCTACAAGAAGAGATGAATTTCTGATGCAAGCCTCCTCCAAAGATTTTCTGAATTTTCTTCAATCCTCCAATTAATCCAATCCAAAACCCAACAAATGCAAACAATCTTTCCCCCAATCAATTCTACACTCAAAAATTTCTTCAAACCCTTCTTGTGCAATTTTCCAAAATTTCTTTTCTGCTGTAAAAATGTATTTTTTTTTCTAAAACTTTTTCCCTGCCCTAAAATTAAAACATTCATTCATTATAAAACAAAAATACCTAATACAACCCTAATTCACATTACATGCAAATTAGATATTTCAATTTCAATTTCAATTTCAATTTTCGAAAACCCACTTTCAATTTAAAATGCAATTTCAAATAATAATTAATTTCCAAAGTTGCAACTAATTTCCCAAATAAACATTTAATTACAATTTCTAATTTAATTCCCACACATTGAAATTAAATTCTAAAATTAATTTTAATTCTTTTATTTCCTTTCATTCTCTTATATCATGTTTAATTAATTAATTTAAATATAAAATTTTATTCACATTGCACTATTTAAATTAAATAACCATCAACATGATTTAAATGCAATTATTCTAAATATCTATTTCTAAATCAAGAAGCCTTCAGAATTAAGTAACATTAAAACAAGACAGACAATGACTCGACACACACGACTGACAACACACTAAGGCTAGGGTGTAAACTTGACACATGTTACCTAGCTACTATCTCCCGTTCAACTTAACCATTGGATCGACGCGCTCAAACCTGTGAAATCAGGTGGAGTCGATGTCATGTACTTGCAATCCTGAAAACAAGTAAACAAAATCATACAATATATCCAACATATAATACACATCGTGAAGAAGAAATTACGGATTCGTAGGGCGCTCGCAAGTGAGTGATACGAAACCATCCTCCTCACTAATACACTTATCGAAACTGATACTTCCATCATAATTCAGTAATCACATAATAACATCTCATGTTAACTCTACAACATTATTAATCCATAATGCATGTGAATCAATAATCAGATAACTACATCCCACAATAATAGTTGTTGCTCAATATTAGCGATCAAAACATCATAACAAAATGTATCCAATATCAAAGTAACTGCAACCAAACATAGCATAAAGAAACTTGAACAAGAAGCAAAACGGAGGGGTATTATATCATTGCTAACTTAATATTTTCCTATGTTGCATTGGTGAACCCAACCCCTTAACACATTTTTGCAGGTTCTCGTACAGCTTCATTTTTCTTTTGCAGGTATAGGAGTATAGAATGACGCAACTGATAGCCACCATGACACAAACGCTCTGTTGCACCGCATTTTCTTTTGCGAGTGACCCATTCAACCTATCGCAATGCATTTGAGATCACAAGAGACACATTCGACCTATCGCAACACATTTGATCTCTTGAGTGACATAATCGACCTGTTGTGCCGCATTTGACCTCATGCGATGCAAAAGACTGGTAACTTTTTCTTTCGGTTTCAGTTATTTTCTCTTTTATGTTTCTAGGTTAGAGATTTCTTATGTTACTAATTTTTTTTGTGATAGCATATGTCTGGCTGGATTTAATTAATTTCCTTTGTTATTTCTTTCAAATAAATTGCATTTTACGCGCATTGGTTAAAACGAACAGACATGCAAATGCATATTGGTTAAAAAGAACAACAAAATTTGTTTTTCATTGGGTTTAAAATTAACTCTTAGATAGAAAATACTACAAACCATTAAAATTAACCCCTTTTCTTGACAAACACTAGAAATGGATAAAATGAACCTTGTGCATTCTCTGTTTGTACACATTTTATTTTTGGTTTAAAAAGAACACCATGTGAGTGTGATCTGAAATATTCATGTGCTCTCTCTTTGTTTTTAAACAAAGATCGATTGGACTATGAATATTTTGGTTTGCTTTTGTTAGCCTTAGATCTTGGGCTTGCTTTGGTGGGAAAAAGTACTCACCCCAAAGTGACTCAAACTGGGAATGCACTAAAGCCAAGAGATGCCCAACTAGTATACGAATTATAATGTTAAGGAAATCTTAGCATTACAGAAGCTCCTTCGGACCAACAATTGACTCCCTAGTACCCTTGTGGTGCATCAAAACCTGTAGAGCATAACCTTTGCAAACTAGTATGATAATTCCTTTTGCATGGCCTTCTGAACGGGTGCCCGAATTAAATTGTTTATGTTAGAAAACCAAAACCCTTCTATTCTTTTGTGCAACCATGGTCGTTGCAAAGGCACCCGCACCTGCGCAGTTCTTAGTAGAAATGATCAATCTGCCATGGGATTTTCATGGAGGTTGGAAGTTTGGTTTCCCTGAGAAGTGAGTGCACTGTAAGGGGGAGCCCATGGGGCCAAGCTTCTAGATTCATTCGCTAAGGATATGCAATTTGCAGGATCCATAAGAATATTGTCCTTGCAGCCCTAGGATTTTTGTCAGTGTCTTCAATGTGGTTGATTTTTCATTTTTTTTCCAACACCATGTGTTTGCCAACTGTTTTCAAACAAACTCAATGAATGAACATCAAACTTTCCTAAATCTGAAACAAATTGGTCAAACTGCTGAAATTTATTTTGAGCCGTAATCGCTCTGTTGAGCCGCAATCGTCCTGTCAAACCACAATTTCTCATTTCTAAGTCGCAATCGCTCTAATGAGCTGCATTCACAATTTCAAACACCACATTCATCATATTCCACCACAATTGCCTCTTCCTGAGTCGCATCTGCTCGGTCGAGTCACAATAGCCAGTTGAAACGCTGCAATTGCCTATCATTCAATGCATTTTCTTTACTAAACACTGCAATTGTTGTCGCACCACATTTGCAATCCTAAATGTTGCATTTGCCATTTTACACAAAACCTGCTAAAACCTTCAACACATTTGCCATATTGCAATGCATTTTCCAGAATCAGAGATGCATCTAACTGCTCTATAATGCATTTTCCTTCTTGCAATACAATTGCTTCTTGGACAGACACATTTGCTTGTCAACTAAGAAAAAATTATTACTGTTGGAAACCTAGGACCAAAAATTTGAAAGCAAATTTTCCTGATATATATATATATTTTTTTCCAGTAGTCTTTGTCCAAAACCAGGAGAATACTTATCTGAGTCATCCTTTTTTGCATTTTTAGTTTGCAATCCATCCATCATCATCTTCAACATAGGCAACGTCTTAAGTCCTTAATTTTGCACATTGTAGGATAGGTAAAACTTTCCTTCCTTTGTCAAACCATTGTCTCAAAAAGTAAATTGATCGACATATTTGCAAATGATCAAGCTATATCTAAATTCATTGGGCTCTATGACAATAACCATGAAGATGGTTTTGACATAGACTTGGAAGCACCAGCAGAATCATCAGAATCTAATATGACAGAAAATCAAACCAAAGATGACAATCATAAATCTATCCAACATGTTAGTAAAGCTACAAAATCTTATCAATTAGGATTATTTATATTTTTTAGGCCAAGCTTCCTTATAGAGGAGAATATTTCAAGCATTACTTTCCACAATAAGGATGGGCTAGCATCTTGCTTCCAAAGTAACAAGTATCCCATCGCCAAAAAAATCAGTCAGATTATGCATTATCAAGGAAAAGGACTAGGCCTACATGAGCAAGGAATTATTGAACCAGTACAAGTTCAGGAAAATTACACACATAAAGGTCTTGGCTATTCATCAGTCGAAAAATATAATGATGTTAGTGGTACCTCCTCGATATTAGGGGCAACTTTATTGGGTACAAACATCAAAATGGGTGTCATGAGTAGTCCTTGTCATAAGCTTGTTTCCAGTACCCCTTCCCTCCACACCCCAAACCATCATTCCATCATGAACAAACCTTCCATTTGGAACAAACCAAAGTCTTACAAATCCAAAGTCCAAAATCACATGTCAAAGGCCATGGAATCAATCAAAAATACAAGTGGACAAATGAAGCTAAAATGGATCCCAAAATGAAATGGATCAAGTCAAGAAGAGAATGAATCAAGAAAAGAAAATATGTCAAATCCAAAATTCAATCAAAATGTGGAACCACCGCACAAGAGGACTCCCACATATAATGAATGTCCACCTCTATCAAAATGGCCACCAAAAAAGACATATAAAACTATTGGTTCCAAACAACATCCTAACCTAACACCTAAAGTTTGGAGAATAAAAATCAATACATCCAAACATCCAACCGACTCGTCCATCCATGTCCGCCATCATCCATCATAATCCTACATCCTCCTTAAAGTCCAAACATCCCATGTCACAAATCCATCGCATCTTGGCAGAAACTCTCTATCATAAGGACTCTCATGGTACTCTATTGTGATGTGTGTATTCTAATAAGGCCAACTCTAGTATCAACAAGGATCACAATGACATCAATCAGTTGTATGCAAGCGCTATCATCCTGACAAGGCAATTACTTCAGAAAGGTCATTATTGGCATGTCATGGAACCAGTCTCTACATTGACGCCGTTAAAGGCTTAAGCACAGTCAGTGGTCATCTAAAGCATCAAGTCTATCAGGAAAAATTCAAAAATACAAAAAAAAAATGAAAATAAAAAATAAAAAATCATCACCTTGATGAAAACCTAGCAAACAGGCATCATGGTGACACCAAAAAATTTAGAAAATATCAAAAATAGTAAAGAGAAAACCTTCATCCAATGGTGAAAACCTGGCAAACAGGTGCTTTGGATAAGTACCATGATGAAAACCTGGCGAACAAGCATCATGTGTAGAATAAATCATCTATGTGGACCATTACACTTTGGGGCAAGTCATCTCATCTCCCATTTCCCTTTGCATGACATTTCCATCTACCCATCTAAACCTTATCATTTCCATCCATTTTCCCACCTATTTTGATCTTGACAAAGACAGGGGCAAAAACAAAAATCATGATTTTGGAAAACTCTTGACATGTCTATCTTTTGGTCACAACTTATTCATTGAAGTATCATGTCATCACCTTCATAACAATATCTAGGTCCATACCTCAAAAAAAAAAAAATATCCTTATACAACATAAGCCATCAATATCTCCTATCTTTTACCAAGGCCATCCATTGTCCTTTTATACCTGTCACCCATCTTGGTTTCCCTTGTCAATGGTCTAAAGATCCCTCATCATCCCATATAGTCCTAACCAAGTCATTCCAAATGCAATAATATGAAAAACCTGGTGCATCATCCAAAACATTCCTTGACTTTATCCCTGGCCCTGCTACAGACTTTTATCCTCTTGTCATATCATTGGCATCTTCACGTTGTTTCAAGATGTGTCCTTCCCACGTCAACCAACGTTGTTAATGTCATCATCACCTGTCATTTGGTATTTGGCTTGACTAGCAGAAAAATCATGGTTTTCCTTAGATTCATGTGCATCGGCATCATTCAAATGCATTTTATCACAATTTCCATAAAACATCAAAAAGTCATAAAAAATAGAAAAGTTCCTGAAAAAAGTCATAAAAATCTGAAAAAGTCCCAAAAAAAGTCATTAAAATCTGGAAAATGTCTTGAAGAAAATCCAAAAACATTAAAAAAGTGTCGAAAAAAAAAATCTCAAAATAGAGTCAAAGTCGATCATATCTTGTCAAGTCCATCGAGTCAATCAATCTTTGTCATTTGTCTGAACTACGCAGTCTCTGCGCATTTGCTACGTAGGCAAGATTCATCTTTGAATCCCCAAGACATTAGGTAGATCCTTTAGGTTTTTCAAAAGTGAAAATCATAAGTCAAACATGGTCGCATCAGTCAAATAAAGTAGACATAGTTGCACTTAACACGAGACATTCATTTGAAACGTCAATGTCAAAATTGGTCAAAATCAGACAACATAGTCCAAGCAATCATACAGTCAAAATCAGTCAGCCTACTAAAACATTTGTCAAAATTTCAATCTCGTCGCTTTTTGGTCCTCTTCAAGATGTGTCCTTGGATTTGGACCTCATCAAAATTTCATTTTCCTTTTCAGGATGTGTCCTTCCTAACCTTAGGTACTGTCAAACCGTCAAAGTGTCAAAACTATCAAACTATCAAACAATTAATCTTCAACAAACATTGGCAAACACAACTCAATGGCTGTTAATTTTTATGGTCTATTATGTCTTATCTTTTTATTGACTTGTCTTTTTTCATGTTACTAGCAACCTCGAGGATGTCCCATGAAGGATTTAGAGATGCAATGACGTCTCATGACCTATTTTTTTCTTTGACTAATGTTTGTGGATTGTCTTGACAAAAAGACTATGGCAAATTGGCCTCTAGTATGAGTTAGGACATTCCTTTTCTACGTCCATCTATCTTGCAAGTGGATGACCTTGCACACCTTGGTCTATGTCATACCCTGGTGTTTGTTGTTCATTTGTGTCATTTTGCCACCCAATGATGATTCAAGCAACACTTATTAGTACTTTGGCAAACGTTGAAAGATTCTAACATGCATTTATTTTCCCACATTAACTTGCATCTCCTTCCCCATATCGACATTCAAGTCTTCTATCCTAACATTCATCTTTTTCTCTCTAACATTTATTCTAGTCCGCATCATTATCATCTTTATCTATCTTTCGTATATACTTTTTTCTTTCATCTAGTCTTTCTAATCCATTTCGAGAGCCCACTCGTATTCTCAGAACCCAATTGTCCTCTTGAGGGGGCATACCGTTACCTCCTCATCATTCTTCCTCATCCTATTTTTCACCGGGGCATATTCTTGACTTGTTTTCTTTGCCATAATGCGATAAGCTGCATTATGACAAAGAGGGGCAAATGTAGACACATAAAAATGGCCTAGACCCGCACAAACCACATTTTTGTATACCATGCTTCATCTCAACATAATTAAAATATTTAATTATGTCCTATAGTCCAATTTCAACTATTAATTAAATAATTATTAATTATTTAATTAATTCACGTCTTTTATTCCTCCCGACTATTTAAATAAATTACATTTATTATTTAAATACGTCGCTAATTGCTTATGTCACTCTATAGTTAAATAAATTCCTAAATTTATTTAATTATTATTAGTCCATTACTTCCTCATGATTATTTAAATAAATAAACTTTATTTAATTAATATGTCATTAATTATTTATGTCTTCTCATAATTAAATAAATTTTTATTATTTATTTAATTATTATCCTATACAATTTTCTTTCTAATTTTAAATAAAATCATTTATTTAAAATTACCCACTTTCTAATTTTCCTCCACAATTGAATAATCTTAATTATTAAATTGTCTTATTGATTTTCTTTCTAAATTTAAATAAAAGCATTTTATTTAAATTGGCAATTTACCTCTTTCCAAGTACATAATTTTAAATTATTATTATTTACTATCACATGAATTCACCATTTTGGAATTAATTTAAAATATTAATTTCAAAATAGCATTTCTCTCCACAAAGTAAGTTATTTCAAAAATGACTTGATTTTCCATCTCATCCTTTTTCTACTTGCTAATTCTCATCTCACTTTCACAACTAATCTCATTCCTTGATTTAATTTCTTAAATTAAATTTTGTCCACTCAAATTGAATTTCATCCTAGAGTTTCCCTAACCCTAATTAAGGGGTTGTTATTTTGAATCTTGAACATATATTCTAGGGCACTTATCAATCTTTAATCTCATCCATCCATACAAAATTGCATTTCTATAAAATGCCAATTTTTTCTTCATTTTAGGATCTCTTAATATCTCTTAATATCTCTTATCTATTTCTAAATTTTATCGCAACTTCTTCTTCTTCACTTCTTCACATCATTCCTTTAGTCTAACTTTATTATTTTTTAGATTTTTGGTAGTGCACTTAGAACTTATATTTGTACTTGCACTCCATCGAAATTCCTTCAACATTTTCTAGGTCATGTCATGAACTTAGTTTTCTCACACAAAAGTTGAGGGCATCCATCATATTGTAGAAAATAGAGAGGTGCAAGGAAGGTGATCCATGGACGTTGAGGGCATTTGGTGAGATCTTTCCATTTGTTTTGTTGTTTCCTCATTTGTTCTTTCTTGCTTACTTAGGTTTATTGTTTATGCATTTAATCATTGCTAACTTAATATTTTCCTATGTTACACATAAAATCATGATGGATGATCTAATCTGACTAATGGTTGAAACACATTAAGTAAAGGTTGGATATGTTGTACTTTGATTATTTGTTATCATTTCTTTGGAGCAAATCGATGATGTATTGAACTAAAAAAGCAACGAAGGAGAATGATATTTTCATTTTTCTATTGTTTGTGAATTAATTATTTATTGTGTGAATTATCGTGGGATTTGCTCTAAAAATGTATCATTGATGACATTTGGAATTCATGCACTAAAATAATTAATTGTTATCTATTTACTTAAGAAATGCTCAAGTCATATCAGCTTAATTAAACCTAGATTCTTGTTTTTGCTTGCACTATCAAAATTCATGAAAGTAGTACTCAGGTCATCATGGTCTAAATTATACCATTGATGACTGTACTCACTTTTAATATTTTTAAAAGTTCTATGATGATACAAAGCACAAAAGTATTGTTAGAATGCCAATATTTTCGTGTAGATGTGCATGATAAAATTATATTGCATTCATAATAGCTTTTACATATGTAGAGTGTTTGTTATAAAAGCTTGTGAAGGATTCAAATTGATGATTATATTTTATCATAATAACTATTGAGTATACTTGACGTTAACAAAAATATCATCATGACCATGTAGTGGCATCAACATTTTCATTTGCATACATTCATTCAACATATCATTATCATATATCATTTAATCCACTTATTACATCATATCATTTCATTTCCACTCACATTCATTCAACATATCTTTTATCATACATCATTTTCATCCATTTATTACATCATATATTTGCATTTACACCAAAATAAAAATGCACACATCCCATTTACATCGCATATCATAAACTATTTAAACCATTACATCCACATCCATGTATATAGACACATCATCATATAAAATATAGATACATCATACATCCATACATCATCATTAAACACATCATAAATCATAACATATCACATGATCATAAATGCAGCCTTAACATATCATTTAAATCATCACATAGCATATAAACATAGAAATTAAATGCATCCATCATAAAATCATGGAACCCACATGTAGATCGATCAATCTACCGCATATCATATAGATCTCAACAATCATAAATGTCAAGTATACAAAGATGTCCGAAATATAAAGAGATACAACATCAAAACTGGTTGAACCAGAGTATACATCATGTCTCAAATATATCAAAAATCATATCATATAGCTAGGATCTACTACTGCCAGACGGTGCATGAATCTCAAGGCAAGTACCTTCCCCACCATATGGACCAAGACCTCCTGGATCTCTCCATAGCAGCTGAGTCACACCCTCACTAATAGTCCTGGTATGAGTCTTGCTTGATCGTGAATGTGCATAACTAACTCTCCACTCAGAGGGGACGACATCGTGACATCTACCTCTATAAAAGTCTACCTCTTTTCCCACACAAAGAACCTCTCTCATATAATCACCTTTAGTCATGCCATCGGCTATCCTTTGTAACCTATCTGTGGTGGTCTGGGCCTGCTCTACAATCTACCTAGCTGCATCTCGCTTTGTTAATGTGGCAATTTGTGCCTATGCAGCTGCCAACTATCCCTGTACCTACAAGAGAGCCTATGTCTGAGCTTGGGCTTGGGTTTGCATCTTAGTCTGAGTCTATGCTAATAAACCCTGAGCATGTATCAGTTGCTCCTGTAGAGTCTATAACTGCACTTATAGACTAGCAATCTGAGTCTGTTGATGCTAAGAAGGCACCACAATACGTACCCATTGCTCAGAGGGTACTACTAGTGATCGCCTCTTATGAGGCACCAATGACTCTCACACATCCACATCTTCATCCCCACCATCATCCCCATCACCACCATCACTCCCCTCCTCATCACTACTACTACTATCCTCCCCATCACCGCTACCCTCCTCATCACTTCTACTCTCAACCTCCACCACATCCTCTACCACATCCTCCTCATCACCAATCTCAACACTCCTCTATCAGCGTTAGTGATCTAAATCAATCTCCTCCTCAGTAGGTAATGGCTTTGGCTCATCTGGAATGGTAATCTAGCGATAAGGATGTAACAATAGATACTTCGCATAATCTATTGTGATAGGAGCCTCAATAATATCTATGTGAATATCCCATACTACAGGTTGTAACACTTGAAACTCCTGTACTACAATATCATATGAGAGGCAGGGTCCTCAATTAGTAGCATCTATCTGTCACCTCCCATAATGAGAAATTCCCTGGGGCATCCCTTGTACAATACCTTATTGTCCAAGAACCCTCTTGAGTAGAAATCTCTCCAATACCCAATGAGTCCAACCAATGAGAAGCAATGACTAGGCAACATATGGCATATGCATATCTTCATCATCCCAATGCTCTCAATCTAAATAGGGATACTAGATAACTACCTCCATATCATCTAGTACTCTACGCCAATGATCTAACTTACCTAGCCTAGTATGAGTAAGTCGACCTCCATATATGTGCACATAAGGCCACCTAGCTAGACGTTACCTCACCATCACTGGACATGTAACAACTATGTGCTCCCACACCCACACATGAAGTAAAGTAACTCCAGCTGATAAAATTTGACCTCCAAGGTACACCGCTGAATGCAAATCATGATAAACATGGGTAATCATGAACATTCCCCAAGCATATCATGTCTGATGAACTATCATGCTCTCAAGAACACGACCCCAACCAATAGAGAATCCCTTTGACCTACGATCAAGAAAAGGAATCCTCCAATGAATACAGAAAGGACTGACTGTAGAGTGGCATAAGCATCAAACATCTCATGCCACATAATCCACAATCCACCAATATGAACATCCTGAAACACCCTCCGAAGATAATTAGTACCACCCTACTCAAATGAATCATAGACAACAATATCCTCGACAACTGGTATCCACATAATCCTCCATACATCCTATGGAGTGAGTGTGATCTCACCGGTAGCTAGGTGAAAGGTGTTATGCTCGCTTTGCCACCTCTTTGCTATAGCTATTAGGAGGCCCTAATTAATCTTAATCTGGGGCATATCAAGTAAGGAAGACAATCCACAACGAGTAATGATAGTTGTCTTAGGTTGGGCTGGCTATGGTATCAAGTAAAATTTTTGAGGAAACCACTCTCTAATCTAGAGGTTTGTCAGAGCCTCCTATCATCATGAAACATTCAAAATCAATACTCATTTGTCAAAACATCAAAACATCAAATATTATGTCAATCTAATAAGCTCTTGGTGAGACTTTTTGATCAAATCTCATGAGTGAACCTAATCAACCTCACCTATCATGAGGTTGAACATCAATTGCTTGATCAGGATCATCAATCATATAAAAAAGAAGGTTGACACAATCAAACATCAACAAAATCAAAGACCAATTTGACAAAATTTATCATCTAACTTTGAAGTGCTAAAATAGAAATTCAAAGCATTAAATCAACAAAAGTGCCATTTCAGATAGTCAAAGCACCAATTCAATAGAAGCTCTATTTTACCATGTAGAAGCGCTAATTTATCAAGTCAAAGCGCTAAACTAATCAAAGTGCTAAACCATAAAATCAAATTGCTAAAGTTTCTATCCTAGGTTCTAAAACTTTAAAAGTGCTAGAACATTCAATTGAAGTGCAAAAACATCAAAGCACTAAAACAATAAGCCTAAGTGCTACATCGGCTTGTCAAGTGCCAAAAGAAAGCAAATTTTTCAAAACTCAAAAAAAATCGCAAAAAATGAAATTTGCACATACAATGAGGGGGTTAATGGGTACATATCGGAGGTCTGTAGATGACCGCATGGTGGTGACATCGAACATGCTCGAATCACTGAGTATGGTAGGGAATCGACATCCTGCTCCAAATTGCACAAGTTGCTCTCTCATAAAATTTTAAAACTCAAATGCATAAATGAGTTTGAAAATGACCTTTTATAGGTTATTAAAAATGGTAGTTTAATGGAATTAATTAATTTTTTTTAAGAAATATTAATTAAAATTCATCCAGGGGAAATATTCTACATTCTTTATCGGGAGATAAATTATTCCACCATCAAATCTTCATCGAATCATCATCAAATCATCAAAAAATTGAAAATTTCCAAAGAAATAAAATAAAGAAAAAACAAAAATTCAGCAATTTATCTCCCAAGGGGGCATATATCCATCATCACTTGAAAATCAACATCTGGGGCATACTGAAATTTTTTTGTCGATACTAGCAGCAATAAAAAAATTTCTTTGAAGCAATGCATAAACACATCACTTCAAAGAGGGACAAAATGTATACACCTAAAAATGGTCTAGATAATCTAATTCATTACATACGATTTATTTGATTAATTACCCTTAAAATTCGTCTACTATTGAATAAATAGAAATATTTATTTATATAGTTCACATTTAAATTCTTATTAAAATTCTTTTAATTCTTTTATTATTTCATCTTACTTAAATAAATAAAATTAAATACTTTGTTTTATTTAATTATAAAATTCCCCTATTTATTCTATCTTAATTACATCATTCTATCTAAATTAAATAAATAGGTTCACATACTTTTTTTATTTAATTACTCATTTTGTTCCATATTTAATTTAATAAATAGACTTCTATAGTTTTTTTTATTAAATTTAATATCTTATTTCTTTCTAAATTTGAGTAAATCCAAAATATTCAAATTAAAAACATATTCTACAGCTAATCATATCTCACCTATCAAATTAGATATTATATGTCTAATGTATGTCTAAATTAATTCAACTAGCATTTCACAGGAAAGCCTGGGAGACAAATTGAAATCAATCTCTCAATCTTCTTCCACCGATTCTTCCTATCATCTAGCATGATGTTTTAATGGGGAGAAACCATTCCCATGATCAACTCAAGCTTCTCAATATGTTACCATTCAATTCTCTAGATTGAATCCAAGCCCTCGCAGTGTTGCCTCTTCACAAAATTATTGTCGTGAATCTATAAATATAGCCACATTCAATAGGAAATGGATCCCATCTTTGTGCAATCTTACTCTATAGGAAAAGCAGTTAAGAATCTTAGCACTCAATAAACTAAGCATATAGCAATAGAATAATATAGCAATCAGTAGAATCATAATCATGGCATTCCATTTAAATGCATCCTTATTTATGGTAGCTTCATTTGTCTGTTTCATTTCATTTTCAACAAAAGGATCACATCATAGATTTTGGAAATCATTATCAATCACTACATCATTGCATTTAGCATCATTCCATTCTCTAGATTGGCATTTTAACAGTCACAAGTGCTTACCTAATCTGAGAGCCCTCTGTGATTTAATAAATATTTGGAGATAAGAAACAATGAGACGCTTTCAATCTTCATGTGCTTTAAATTAGTTAATTTCTGATTGAATATTGATATAATGTTTTATTAAGAAGTGTTTTTAGTTTTTTTACTTAATTACTTATTCACACTTACATTTGGTACCTATCCACTTCCATTGGTCTTCTAGTGAACCAATCCCTTTGATAATTATGGGGTTCATTATTATTTTGATCACTAGATTGATTGTTACCTTTTCCATTTCCAACCCCACCATGACCACCACCACCACTTCCTTCTCCATCACTAGAATAGGTGTTTTTATTTTTATGGTTACCTCCACTTCCACCGACCTCACCTCCACCACCACTTTTACCAAGAATATGTCCATTTGATTTAGTCTTATGTGGATTAGAATCAAAATGACCAGATCTTAAATATCTTGGATCAAGAATAGAGGTTTTGAGGAATGAAATCTTCCTTGTTCTCTTTGCATTTGAAGCTTCAATTTCCATTTTATTCAGTTCTTGCTACAAATTTTCATTAACCAGACATAAACTTAAGATTTCAGGGTTAGGAGGTGCATTAGATTGAATGGATTTCATGGTCTTAGAATCTTTGGTGGAAGTATTAGTAGGTGAAATATTTGTACTTGTATTTGGGATGGTTTTCTTAGGCTGGCCTATGGGTTTCTTTCCATGGTCTATAGGATAAGATGTCTTAACAACAACAAAGGGATCTACGACCTTAGTTGTTATAATAAAGGTAATATAAGTACTTGCAATAGAGGCTCCCATAGGAATGGTTACTTTAGGAGGATTAGGGGTTGCCTTAGCAACATGTTTAGAAGGAACTTTAGGAATATGTTTCTCCTTCACCACTTCTTTCATTTTCTCAATCATTTTTCTCCAAGCATCTATTTCTAGCATTTTTTCCCTCATTCTCTCTTCTTTTTCCTTTTCTTGTCTCTCCTCCAACTCCTTAAGCCTTATTTATTCCTTTTCCAAGGCTTGCATATCCTTGTCTATGTCATCTTCATCTTCTAGGATACCATCAAACTTAGTAGGCTCACGAGTATAATAGGTAAGATTTACTAGCTCTCTCTCTCAGAGGAATAATGAGAGGCTCTACTATGGGATATACCTCTTAGTTTGAAATTATCATCACTAAAAATGGATCTACCACAAAGGGTTTCCCTTCTAGATGGAAATTCATTAACCTTTTCCCAAAAATCTTGCCTCTCATCTTCCCTTGAAATTTCATGGTGATTATTAGAGATTTCTTTAGTGGGAAAAACTTCCTCATTTATATCAAGCACATCAAGTTCATACGCCTCTTCATGAGAATTTACTTTATGAACATTTTCATTCAAATTAGGAGATTCATTGACAAGATTTCTAGTAGACTTACTTGATTCATCATTCTTCTATATCTAGGATCACTTCATACTTTTTGGCAGCTTAGATTCCAACTTCTACTTAAGATTCTTCAAGAGAATTTCTTCGAAGAAGATAATTTCTTCAAGAGAATTTCTTCGAAGAAGATAATTTCTTCAAGAGAAAGCTAAAGGAAGCCATTGAAATCCACCACACTAACCTCAACCATGATGAAGGGTGGAACTTTAGCCTCTCTTGGTAGCCACTTTTGTCAAACCTCAGGAACTACCATTCCCCCTTCTTGACCTTTCCTCCTTGTCTTCTCTAGCCTTCCTTTCCTAATCCCTCCCTTGTTTTTCTTCCTCATTTCTTCCTTTCTTTTCACAAACACCCCGAACCCATGCCCCTTTTTTTCCTTTGAGTTCACCTGGTCATCTAGTTCTATAACCTCATCTCTTTCCTCTAGTCTCCTTTCCCCCCTCCTTTTTGATTTTTTCCCCTCTTCACCCTCATCCTTTTCATTTGTTCTCAGCTTCTCCTGGCTTGCTTCATCCATATTTTGCATGTATGTTTCCTTCCTTTGCATATCTAGGAGCATCTTCATATTTCCTTTTATGTTTTCCTTTAATTATTTATGTGTTTCTTTTTCATTCTTATTTAATTTCTTTTAAGATGATTTTTTTAATTTCTTTGTTTCTTTCTTTATGTTTTCTCTTGTATTATTTATGTGTTTATTTTTAAGTTTTAGTTAATTTTTTTAGTTTTGGTTTTAGTTTTGTTTGGCTTTCTTTGAGAAATTTAATTTATTCACTGACTTATTCATTTATTTTCATTAAATAAGATGCTTGTTTTATTATGATTTCTTGTTTAAAATTTGTTCCTTTGAGGTGTTTTATTGTTTTTTATAAATATAGTGTATTTTCTTGTATTTAAGTTTTTTGTGTGTTTTTGGGTCTTTGAGTATTTTTCTCCCTTATTTATTATTTTTCTTTCATTGGTGTTTATTCTTTTTTTCCTTTTTGGCCATTTGAGTTAATTTATTTTGATAAGTAGGAGATTTCTTCCATAGCATGCCAAATTATGATATTGCTATAGGATTCAACCGTGTAGTTTTCAAGTCAAACTCATTGACCCATGATTCATGAGTAGTGGTTCACAAGAACCCATCTCTCATGATAATGAATGGTCCACTTAGCACTCATTGCATCTAGGTGATGCTCACAGAGGTGAAGCATTGGTCCATCCCGGGAGGTCACCCATCCTAGTACTACTCCAGCTCAAGCGCGCTTAACCATGAAGTTTCCCCCAAGGTTAAGCCCACTTAGCTTGCTACCCGATTTTCAAAACCTTCAGCAAGTGTTATGCCTTATGAACCATTCATTATAGAGCCCCTTTAGCTCATCAATTGATAAGTAGGAGGTTTCTTCCACGGTGTGCCAAATTATGATATTGCTATCAGGATTCAACCGTGTAGTTTTCAAGTCAAACTCATTGACCCATGATTCATGAGTAGTGGTTCACAAGAACCCATCTCTCATGATAATGAATGGTCCACTTAACACTCATTGCATCTAGGTGAAGCATTGGTCCATCTCGGGAGGTCACCCATCCCAGTACTACTCCAGCTCAAGCGCGCTTAACCACGAAGTTTCCCCTAGGGTTAAGCCCACTTAGCTTGCTACCCCATTTTCAAAACCTTCAACAAGTGTTATGCCTTATGAACCATTCATTATAGAGCCCCTTTATCTCATCAATTGATAAGTAGGAGGTTTCTTCCACAGCATGCCAAATTATGATATTGCTATCAGGATTCAACTGTGTAGTTTTTGATTCAAACTCATTGACCCATGATTCATGAGTAGTGGTTCACAAGAACCCATCTCTCATGATAATGAATGGTCCACTTAGCACTCATTTCATATAGGTGATGCTCATAGAGGTGAAGAATTGGTCCATCCCAGGAGGTCGCCCATCCCAAAACTGCTCCAGCTCAAGCGCGCTTAACCACAGAGTTTCCCCCAAGGTTAAGCCCACTTAGCTTGCTACCCCATTTGCAAAACCTTCAGCAAGTGTTATGCCTTATGAACCCTTCATTAGAGAGCCCCTTTAGCTCATCAATTGATAAGTAGGAGGTTTCTTCCTTACCCTTATAGGTATTTTCCTTACCCTTTAGCTATTTGCTTTGGTGTGTTCTTTTACTGACCTTATCTTGTTAATTTTGTATTCCTTCATCTTGGTATTTTTATTAACTTGTTGTCTTTTGGTTCATTATGTGCTTATTTATTTTGTGCCTTGAGCATGTATTTTAGTTCTTTTCATTTGGTTTTTTGTGCTCTCTTTTTTGTATGTGGGTAGTTCTTTTTTCTTTATTTTCTTTAATTAGATTTTCTCTTTAGAATTTTGTTTGATATTATTGTATTTTTATGTTTATATATAGATTTTTGCCTTATTTTTTTTCCATATCTCTATCTTTATAAATTTACATAGCTTATCTTTTTAATTATTAATCTTATCATACTCCTAACTTATTTTATTGGTTTCAATTTCCTTTGTGTTTAACTAGTTAATTAAGTCTTATGTGTTTCTTAAATGCATCTAGGCCTTTATTTCTCTTTAAGCCTCCATTTTATCATGTCATTTTTTATTGAATGTGATTTTATATTGTTTATTTTCTTCTTTTATTTATTTTTTAACAATTTATCTTTTCTTTGATATTTTGGTGTCTTGATTCATGTGTCCACTTATCCCTCCTTCCAACCTTTTTATGTTTTGATGGGTTTGTAACTCATCATTTTTACTCCTTATGCTCTTGTTTACATTCTGATGATGGATCATAGAGTGTGATCTTAAATGCTGATGGAAAAACTTACACACAATTGAATCTAGAAGAATTTAAAATACAATTTATGATGGATTGTGGAAATCTCATATAACTAATTCTTCTTCATTTTTCTCCTAGTTCCATGCATGGATTCAAATTTCTCTTCATGGTTCTTCTTCTCACTCTTTCTTTGGAATTCTAACTCTACACTAGAATAAGATACTTTTGAGTTGCCACCAACAATATGGGGAAATGAAAATATATCACACTTTGGAGAAAAACTCATAATTTCAGAGAAGACTTTGAACATAATCTGATAAGAAATGGATAATGGGACCAAAATGTGACACATAAAATTTGATATGAGATATTGATGATAATTTGTATAAATTATTCTCCAAAAAATGAAGAACAATGAAAATAATTGACTTTGATTGTACTAGATGTGACCTAGAGATATTGGACTAGCATTCTCCCCAATAGAGTCACAAATTTGTTGGTTGTTTTTAATAAGCCAAACTTGGTCTCAACAATTGTCTATGAATTTTCTATAATTTAATGATCAACAATTGTGAGGATTGGTCAATGAATAGGTGAAATATTGATAGGATTTTCCTCTACACTTCGGGCTCTGTAGGACCTAGAGGGTGATCCCTACAATGTACCTAATGATACTCTTGTGCCATTTATCACGAAAATTGTTAATAATAGATACATTCTCATATGTTTTAAATTAGATGAAATCCTTCAAGAGTCTAGCTAATTCCATAAAAAATAATCATTTGAAGTAGATAATGGATGACCTCTCATGAAAATTTAAAACAATTGAAGGTGTATGAGTTATTTTCTATAGGAATTTTTTCTTTGAAAGGCAAGGGTGACTCAATGAATTCAAAGTTAACCAAATTAATAGAATAGTGCCTTATCCATTGGGGAATGAATTCAAATCTGAAATAACTGTAATACAATAATGAATAAGCTCAAAATTTACAAGCTATTGTGATATTTCAATAGAATAAAGCAACTCGAATCTCCTAGAATAGAAACTACTTATCAAATCCTCATACTTAATCACATAAACCTACGATTTCATCAAAGCATTTTAATTAATTCATCGAAGTAAAGCAGAGATAAAATCATACATTCAACCAAAATGATTGAAGATGAATAAAATGATCCTTGATCATTTTATTAATGATTCATATGAAAAAATATAGAAGGAGAGAATCTATTTTGGAATATGGAATTTCTCATTCAAATTTCATCACTATTGTAAAAACATTATGCCTATTATAGACTAAAATTTAGACCTAGGAGTCAACACTAATTCTATTACTTTGTGCTTGTATTACATAATTCTTTACAATGAGTTAAAAACTTCAACAACCAAAGACCTATGCAATTGGCCTTGAATTCCCTTTTCTAAGAACAAGAGAGCAAACAAGCTTCAGGACAAATTATACATTTAGTCACATTTTACATTTGACTTATATTTCAATTTCATTTCAAACATCCCCAAATCAGTTGCATTTACATTTCCAAAAGGGGGAAAATCATATAAGAAAAATTTGTTTCACATTGCTAGAGTGGATATTTCCTACCCTCCAAAAGGCCTCCTTCATCATTGCAGTAGCACCATCCATGAGAAAAATTATATTCCATGTGAACACCAAGTCAGAAGAAACTAAAAAAAGAAAGAAATAAAAGGGAATAACATAAATCACATCCACATCAACACATCCTATCATCACTTGAAAACTGAGAGGAATTAATATTTACAATACTTCATCCATGGAGTAATCTATATATTTTTCAAGCCATGTATTATACTCCTCATTAGTAGGCCATTGTATATCCAATAGCTCCTACACCTTAGTATTATGTTAATTATATCTAACATCAACTAGCACCCTGGCCTCTTTAACAAATGCATCCATACACACCTCAACTCTTGTCATGTTATCCACAATAGCATTCAACATGGTATAATATGCTAAGTTGATTGCTCTCTTAAAGTATGGGAAGAGACCTCCCAACTCATCTTCCAAAGTAGCAAAACCATTCACTTCACCCTCATCATTCATTATTTTTGGCATGCCATCCCCCTCCATGTCTCTAAACATTTTCAATTTGTTTTGTAGTTGCACACCTAAATTACCATGAAAATGTAAAATTTCACCCAATAGGTCCACTTCCTTCAACACATCTAGAATTTTAATTGGAGCTTCAGAATCATCCTTCATATTAGGCATCATCTCCTTTAGTGCTCCAAATCTAGCACTCCATTTACTCTAGTCATTTTGGAAAGCATTTTTAACTTCTCTATACCTCTTATAGGCCTCATTGATGCTCTTGTAGGCTTCCCAAACAATATCAGATTTGTGTAAAAATTTTGTAACCCTATGCTTCAAGACATCATCAAAAATATTGTTAGCCACTTGGATAGTTTCCTCTTTATCATTTTTGACATTTTCTTTCTCTACTTACAATTCCTACTTTAAATTTTGGATTCTTAATGATAAGGTTTCCCTGCCTTGTGTAGATAGGTCAGAGGAAGAAGTTTTTAGAGAGGGAAAACAAAATTGTGTTTAACTAGTAGCAGTGTAATCCACTCTATTATATGCATCCACCAACTTGTTGCGCTTATCCAATAGTTTATCATATATATCTTGTAAAAATTTGAGTTGTGTCAACACTTAAAATAGAAACATGCATAGTTAGTTGTACATCTACAGTTGCATTCATCTCAATAGCTATATTTACAACTATAGTGTCAATTTATTGCTCCATAGACTTGATCACCTCAGGTTTCATAGTATTTTGTGCTAGAGATTATATTACAAGGGTGTGAAATTTTAGGCTAAACCCTAAACCAAACACATTATTGTCAAAACTCTCTTTAGAAATAGAAGCATTGGAATCCTTCCTTATTACATATAGTGCAATAGAAGATGTGATCTCCCACCTAGGAAATAATAAAACACCACTTTATTTGACCAAATATCTTGCATCTTGGGGAGTTATGACAACTATTTATTTCATTATTTTATCTTCTTCCTCCTTTCAATTTCCTCTTGTAGTGAAGAATCAAAATTTTCTTTTGCATCCTCTATCCTCTTTTTGATGTCATGGATTTTGAATTGGATGAAAAATTCCCTGAAGTCCTTAGTTTGGACAAATATGTCATCACTCATAAAATCAATTCAAATATTTATCTTTACATCACCATCTTGTTCTTCATCATATTCCCATTTTACTATCCTATTGGAAAGAACAACATTTAGATCATACTCCTTCTTAGGGAAGGGGAATCTTTGATTAACTTCTTGTTCCATAGAAACATGCACAACACACTCTTCAGGTGCATAATGTTCACCACCTTGCTCAGTTTCTGAATAAGTTACAAATGGGGTGACTGTAGGTTTCTTACCTATCTCACTTATCTACAATTAAATTCCCTGAGTTGTGGAGTGAGTTAGTTGGCTCCTCAGTTGTGCATCATGATGCTCCTTGGCAACTTTGGATTTTTTCTTAGCCCTTTGACCTTATCAAAAAATATTTTATCTTTAAAATCCCCCAACATCACTTTAGCTGGAACATATTGGTTCTTTATCTCAAAATAAGGACTCACATAAAATGGATCTCTTTCAATATCCTTTCTTATATGACACATATCTTTCTCCATTCATTTTTACTTTTTGCAACCTCCATGTCAAAATAATTTTTTTTTATCATAGGTTCTGTATATAGGAATTGATGTTGCTTGTTGTATCTTCCTCTATCTCTCCTTTCTACATCCATAATTCCCTCAAGATCACAATATCTTACAATATCATGTTTCATCTTGTAACTATTCAAGAGAGTGTGAAACTTCTCTATCCCTTCCTTTGATAAGCATACAAAGTATACAAATCCACACTTGGGGTTTATTAGTGATGCCTTCCTAGAATTTCTAAAATTATCTTTGTGCATGGAATCCAATTACCACATTATTTCTAATTATGCAAGACTATCAAATACATATACAGGTAACTGATGGGATGTCACTAGAGATCCATAGATTTTGATTGTAGTGTAATCGGTTTTTAAATACCATTCCTCTAATTAAAATTTTGTGTTGTGTTTTCCTCAAACTCCATATGCCTCAAAATTTCCTTCACACCCTTTCATATCCTATAAACGGGCTTCAAGCCCAATTGCTCCATTACACAATATTAGAAAACATTGCAGAATACAATATAATTCGAATCCAAATAGTGTATATTCCAAACATGGGTTGACATTTGCATGAGAAATCCATTGTCCTAATTGTCCCTTTCTCTCAATCAAATGAAATACCTCCATACTTTTCTACCTCTCCACAACAACATATGCATTAACAATAAATAATTTCTGCAAGAAAATGGAGGCTTTGCATCCTTCATTTTTATCAAATCATCATGAAGTTGATCAACTATATAGGAATAAAAATCAGAGGTCCTATTTTGATAATTTTTATATATGTTAGTAGCTATAACCATTAGAGAAACATCCATCTTGATATCATTTTTTTTTTGCAAACCTTGGCACAATGCATAATCTATGTTCTTAAAGTAATCCTCAAAGTCATCACAATCAAAAGGCTCAAACTCCTTAGGCCCAAATGGTACACCTCTCTTGTTCAAGTGCTACCTTCTATGCCTTGGAAAAACATTATTTCTATAACCAAATTTATTATTTTCATATTCTTGATACAATTGATACAAGGAATTAAATTTAATTGATTCAGTGGAAGAGGGATTCAAATTTAATACATCAACTATTTGTCTCCTTGTAATATCTAGCATGGGAGCTCCATCTCGAAATCTCTTGATAACCTTGTCATTAGGGTCGTAGCATCTAGCCAATTCTAGAATCAAATCCACCTCCATGATTTTTTTTGGGACAAATAACTTGCCAATATCATAGGTCTGGAAATGACATGTGGGGTGACTAGCAAATCATTTGTTGAAAGCATAGAGAAATTGGTCTTAACCACTTTGTGGCACCACAACATCACCAACCCTAGAACCCAAGTCTTAAAAATGGCTTGTCAGTACACCCTCACCAGTTTGAACCTCTTACCAACTAGTTTGACCTCTATAGTTGGATCTTTATAAGCTTCCTCCATAGACCTAGAGTAATATCTCTTCACTGTCCTTTTCTTGCCAAATGTTTTAGACACTTTTGGCTTAGGTTTATTATCCCGGGGTTTTGGTTTTTAACTCTCATCTACTTTGGTTTTCTCTCAGGTGTGGCTGACTCTTTGGGTTCACTCATGTTACATGATTTTATAGAACTAGGATTTCAAAATAACTGAGAATTATAGCCTTAATTCTCAAAATACATGGTTTATACTTAATTTCAACAAATTTTATCCTATTCCCCAAACCCCACATGAAAAATTACAATTCCTTACTTGAATAGAGAATAGAAACCCTAATTGCAAACCCTAGTAATTCACCCAATTCTCAAACTACCCAGTGCTATAAAATTACTCACAGGGGTGCATAAAATTGACTTACCTAGGATAACCAATGCTTTCCTTTTTGAATTCTCTTCACCTTAATCTCACCTTCTCCTTTTTTCCAAAATTAACCAATTCTTGTTCTTTCTAAAAATTGCAATTGTGAAGGAAAAGGACCAACTACCTCCTTTAAATCTTCAAAATGGAGTGACTTCACCATTAATTATTGAAATAAATATCACATGAGCGAACTGAAATTTAGTCATTTAGGTTTGAATTCAGGCCATTGAGATTTTTTATTTAAAACATCATCAATGGTTCTCCTTGTTCATCGCATTTTTCTTTCCACAATGATTCTTTAAAATAGTGATGATACCTTAAGAAGTTGCCATGTATCTACTCCACGTTTCTCAATAGTTCTCTTGAGATCCATCGCTCAACACTGTAATAATTTCACTTTATCAACTAGAAGAGTGATGTAAAGAGTAGTCTCAATGGAGGGAATATTTTCCAAAATATTTTCCCATCACCCATCACTTGCTATTGTATTATTTCAAAGTTATACTTATAGTTTGGTGATGTGAAGACCTCAAGTGATGCAAAGGAACTTATCTCCACCCATCACTCATTGCTATAGTTTATCTAAAATGAAAAGGCTTTCGGTGACAAGTGATAGAGGCAATGACATAGGATTTTGACAAGTGGCATGATCATAACCCATGGTTTATTACCTCTTATCACTCATCAGTGTAATGAATTGAGTGATAAAAAACTTTCTATGATGCAAAGAAGATACAAAGGCCATTGTGCGTCACTACAAAAAAGAATAATTGAGCATAAAGACTTCAATGATACGAAGGGAGGAAGTTATGCAAGGATAACACAAGCCATCATGCATCATAGAAATTAAATGAAAAGTTCAATAGCTTTTAGTGATATGTGATGCGAAGGAAATTTCGTTCATCATTCATCATAGAAATGAAGCCGATGAGTCATAAGGATCAGTGATGAGAGATACAAAAAATTTAAGTGGCAGTATTTGAGGACATGCTTAAAAGGTTGTTCACAAAGAGGGGCCACCTAGGGGAGATGAGGAAGAGGGACTTACAAGACTTTAAGATCACACTTGACCACATATACAAAGGTGAAATATTTCAAAGCCCCAACTTTGTAAAATATTAACTCCCAAGACCAAAATAATATAAAATATGATACAATAGGGTAAATAGGAACCTTAAGCATAAGGGTTCAGTCAGTACATGGATAGAAAAGGCTCAATTTGTTACTTAGACAACTGAGAACTTACCATAGCAAGTCAACTGAAAAATAGACCAAAAGAGCAAGAATTTAACATGAAAAAGAAATATGCTAAGGAAAACCTACATAACATAAAACCTTAAACCCTTGTAGCATTTCAAATTAAAAAACCACCCAAGTAAAGACATTTACACTAGTGGAACATGAAAAATTGAGAGTTCCACCATAATGTAAGCAACTATAATTGTTTTAGTGATAACCAAGATTTGATAAAAAAAAATCATTTTATTGATGAATATCACCACTAGGAAATTGATTTCCAAAGATTTTTAGATATTTTCAATGAAAAATAAATAATGTTTTGGAATGAGGTAATTCAATCAAATATTAATAAGCTTCATAAGGGGTTAGTTTCCTTAGAAAGACACTTTGAAGGTTCAAAGAAAAATATTGCAAAATCACCTTCTATACATGAAAAGGATTTAGATGAGATAGATTTAGGCACTAAGGCTTCCCCTAAAAAGGTATACAGAAAAAACTAAGTCCAATAATTAGAACCATTATTATTTCATTTATCTAAAATTATAAGAATATTATTTCCTAGTCTTATGATGACCTCAAGGCATATATAGACTATTTATTTCAACATGAGATTCCTCTAAAACTAAATGATAAGCCCTTTGGACAAAAACATAGACTATCAATCCCACATTAGCAACAAAAATTCAACAAGAAATTACGAAACTCAAGGATGGGTCAATTATAAAGCCAATTAGAAATTCTAATTTGGTTTCAAACTTGGTGCCAATTAGAAAGAAGAATGGAGACATCATATTATGTGTATACTTTATAAACCTAAATATGTCTTTATTACAGGATAATTACTGTCTTCCTAACATGGAGTCCATGCTTTAAAATACGACTAGTTGTGAATAATTTTCAAGTATGGATGCATTATCAAGATACAACTAGGTGAAGCTGAAAGAACTTGAGTAATACAAGACTACCTTCAACACAACTTGGGGTACTTATGTCTACATCACAATTCCTTTTGAGATCACAAATACAAGTACAACATTTCAAAGAGAAATTGATATAGATTTTTATAACCTTATTGATATTATCATGGTGGTGTAATAGGATGATATTACTACCTTCTCCAAAAGAATTGGAGATCATTACATTTACCTATAAAATATTTTTATTAGAGCCATAAAATATGGAATTTTTTCAAACCCAAATAAATTTATGTTTGGGGTGAAATAAGTAAAATTTATAGGTCACATTATCTCACAATATGGAATCAAAATCAATTCAAAAAGAGTTGCATGTGTATACACCTAAAAATGGTTTGGAGAATTCCTATTAATTAAATACAAATTATTTGATTACTTATCCTAATTTCCTCTACTGTTTGAATAAATAGAAATATTTATTTATATAGTTCACATTTAATATTCATCTTAATTAAATAAACAAAATTAAATATTTTGTTCGATTTAATTATCAAATCCCTATTTTATTTTATCACATCCATCTTAAATTAATTAAATAAAGATCAAAACACTTTATTGATTAATTACCATATTCTTTTGTTTAATTTAATAAACCACTATCCTATAGTTCATTTTATTAAATTATTTATCTCCCTTTTCCTAATTTAAATAAATCAAAAATATTTGAATTAAAGCACAACGAATATTCCAATCTATATTCTCTCAAAAATGAATTAGATATCCTATGTCTAAACCATGTCTAAAATATGTCAAAATTAATTGATTGAAACTTCATGAGAAGTTTTGGAGACAAATTGGAGACAAATTTGGTATTTGATCACTCATTCCTCCTCCATCAATTCTTCCTCTTCTCTAGCCTGGTGTTTTCATGGGTAGAGACAATCTCCATCTTTCTCTCAATCTCCTCCATCTCTCACCATTCAATTCTCCAGATTGAATCCAAGCCTCTCAAAGCTTTCCCTGTGCATTTCTACAGCCATAAATTCTATAAATAAAGCCTCATTGAACCAAGAAAAGGATCCCGATAATCTAATTTGTGCACTCTTACTCTGTAGGAATCTAGATATCAAGCATCAAGCAATCAAGTTTTCAAACATGGCTGCCTCCTATAGCTGCAATTATCTATTTCATGTCAATATCATGCTAGTTTAATTGATTTATCATTTAGCATTGCATTATCATCATCTCGTTCTTTGAATTGTCATTTTAATAGTCTTATTTGCTTAAACAATCTGAAAGCAATTTAGATTTAATAAATCTTTGGAGATAGAGAGCAATATGACGCTTTTGATAGATAATTCCTTTGAATTGATTCATTTAACTTGTCTATTGATATAATGTCATATTAAGAAGTGTTTTGTGCTTATTCATTTAGTACACATTTACAATTTGGCGCCCAGCATGGGGCATTAACCCTAATTTTATCAAAATTATCAGTTTTCTGGAAAGTGTCACATAGGTTCTTGGTGTGTTTTTCTTGTAGCGCTTCTGTTAAAAGTTTTAGCGCTTCTGGTCGTTGTTTTAGCGCTTTCAGGTTTTACCACTTCCAGTCACTGTTTTAGCGCATCTGGTCATTGTTTTAGTGCATCGGGTGTTTTAGCGCTTCCAGGGAAAACTTCGGCACTTTGGGGTCTTGTTTCGACGCTTTCAAGTTTTAGCGCATCTAGTCACTGTTTTAGCGCTTTGGGGCAATATTCCAGTGCTTTTGTAAAATCAATCTGGATCTGACGCATCTGTAGCCAGATTTTACTTTTATTCACAGTTGGACTAAAATTGATCAATCTAGGATAGTCACTTCAAAGTTCCTAAAATATATCAATCCTAGGATAGTCACTTTCTTGTTTTTCTTAAAGCGAATCTATCAATCCTAGGATAGTCTTTACATTCTTACAGTAGAGGTTAAAAAGAACATCATGATTTATGTGAGGCAACACCTTCACATAGATTAGAAAATTTCTTTTGGGGCTTAAAACAAGACAAACTTATATGTTGTGCTTGTGGTGATTAGGCTTATGCTCTCCCCTTAACTAGGTGACCAAAGTGCCAGATTCACTTTTACTTCATGTTATTTACACTTTATTAAATCCTTTAGCAGGCTTGTTGTAGTGGCAAAAGGTACTCACCCTACGGGAACAACCAAAGCCAGGTTTTCCAACCCACTATAATAAAAATACAAGTTGTTGATGAAAGTCCAACTTGATGGTAGTGAGCAAAATAACCATCCCCAAAATCTTTGTTCTAAATATTGGGAGGTCTCCTAAGGGAGTTTATCTATTTGCCACACTGAACAAAACCCTATCTATGAACCATAGAGTAGTTTCTCGCCAAGTCAGTATCCATACATTGTCATACTCAGGTGCAAAGGGAGGGAAGAATCTACCTCCAAGACACTCACCATATAATTACCAAGGACCGCTTGCTCAAGGGATTCGATATCCACTTCCATCACTTTGAGTATGCGCTTGGCAACGACAAAAACATGGGCGCCTCTAGGGGGTGACACTGCTGTGTGAGTCAACGTAATTCAAGATGTGGGTTGTGAGTATAATGAAGACCTACTTGTCCTTAAGTGTGAGTTTGTTTGATTTGTGTACAATTTCCAAAACAACCCATCAAAATCAATAAAGATCATTCATGATTTTTGAACATACACAATATTTTTAGTTTTAAAACACTTATTCAAAAATTGCTTTCCGTGTTTTCATAAATTCATTTAAATCAAATTAAAGATCATCCTGAAAACGTCAAGTCAAAACAAATAAGAAAATCCATGCTTTGAAAGTGGAAGTCCACCACATTTCTCAAAAGAAAAATCAAAGTCACAAAACCCTAGAAACCTCTCAGTTATAGAAACAAATTGAGAAAACAACATTTTCTATATCAAAATTAGAAACTCCTTTTACAACATAGAACGTTCATCCATAGATATCATGATTTTGCTAGGGGTCACACAGTAGATTACACAGTAGAGCCACTCTACTCACGAGCCTTCTTCCAGAGGAGAACTCTCACACAATTCCACAACCGTAGTCAACAGATTCATCCTTCTTATCTTCCACAATCTCTGATACAGTATGCCACAAGACCAAATCAAATTTTGCAGTAGAAAGTCTTAAAAAGTCCTGTTTTTAGCATTCTGAAAAAAACCTATTTCAGCACTTCGGGTCACTGTTCTAGCAATTTTGTGAAACAACGCTTTCGGGCATTGTTTTAGAGCTTACAGTCATTACTCTAGTGCTTCTATCACTTTTTACAATGCTTCTGGGCTCTGTTTCGGCGCTTCCAGGAAGTAGCGCTTCCGTCATTTTCTCCAACGCTTTCGGGCACTGTTTCAGTGCTTGTGTCAAAATAGCGCTTCAATCACCTATTTCAATGCTTTTGGACTCTATTCGAACGCTTCGAGTAAATAGCACTTTTGGCCTCTGCTTTAGCGCTTTCAAAACAAAGAGCTCAAAATTTTTACTAGTCCATCAATTTGTCATTTTATCCACATTTTTCATCAGAATCAAATTTCTTCTTATTAGAATCATTGTCTAGAGACCAAAGTCAGAAAGGTTTATACAAATTTCCAAACTTATCAACTAAAACAAGATCTTGCAAATCACAAGTGTCAAAATCAAATACAAAATCAATTACTACATTGAAGTTTCATTATCAGGATACTATCATCCTTCATCACGAAACGAAGTATAGTAATCAAATTTTTAAACATTTTCTCATCAATAAGATTAATCATCTTATTTGAATTTGTTTAAAAATTAAAAATTGACATTCTCTAGCAAATAAGATCAACATTTCAGAAGAAAGAGTTAAAATTTGTATGCCAATCTTCACTAGGTCCCAAAAATAGAGACTCTTAGAACAAGAAATTTTAAAATCCCAAGCAATAGCAGATGAAAATCCTTGGAACAATCTGAACTGAAATGATAAGAACGAAATAACTTCAGAAGATATCCAAGCGGCTCAACAAGATCCCAAGTTTCATATATTTATGGAAAAAATTCTAGAACAAGACATGGAAAAATATCTTTTAATGTTAGCCGAATCAGAGACAAAACTTCCAAAATATTTTCATGTAAACCGTTTGAAGGAAACACCGGAAATGAATGAGATTGAGATACAACAACCTACACAAACAATAGATCCGGTTGCTACTTTAACATCACATATGCAAATTTTACAACAACAAATACAAGATATGAAGAAAGGGATTACCAAGAGATATGCGATACAGGACATTTATGCTTATCCTTTCGACGCAATGGTCGGCTTGATACCTTTTCCTAGACATTGTGAGATCCCAAAATACGATAAGTATAATGGAAGAACGGATCCAATAGATCATATCAGAGAATTTAAAACAATGAGTCTTGAGATTTCCCAAGAGGAAACTTATTTAATGAGGTTATTCCCAAGGAGTTTGGGAGGATCATGCATGGAGTGGTTTTTGAAGTTAAAACCAGGTATCATAACTTTTGAGGAACTCGTCAACAGATTTATCTCTCAATACTCATTCAACATCCAACACGATGTTACTATCAAAGATCTTTACAATCTAAAACAAAAAAAAGGAGAAACATTCTTGTCTTTTCTCCAAACATGGTGATGCTTGTTTGCTAGATATCCTAGATCCATTCCTAAAGAGGAAAAGATGGAGTTGTTAATTGAAAACTTGATAGAAGAAATGAGTTATAGACTGGAACTACAATGTCCTCCAACATTCGATAAAGTGATATAAAATGGTCTTAAAATCAAAGAGGCATTAGTCAAGAGAGGAGTTATCAAACATTTTAATGATAAAACAAACAACACAAGTAACTCCTCAAATCAATACTCAAGCAGTGAGAAGCCTAAATTTTGGAAAAAGAATCGAAACACAAATGAGACAACAAATGATCCCCAAAACGTCAAACTGGTTTTCAATTTGACCACATCCACATCAAAGAATCATAACAATGAGCAAAATTTCAAGTCAAATACCATACAAAACAATGAAATCATAAAACCACAGTCGTATAAAAAATCATCAAATCGGCAAAGGTTCACACCTTTGGGTCAAACAATGGAATCAACAATGAAAGAACTAGTTACTAGAGGCCTTCTCACTACATGGGAAGCTAGGTTCTTGGATCCAAAAGTCAAACCATCATGGTGGAATGATGCTAATTATTGCAAATTTCATAATAACAAGGGTCACCAAACAAATGACTGTATGGAGTTGAAACATGTAGTACAAGATTTGGTGGATAGCAACAAAGTATATGTGGAGGAATCTCAAAATAATAACGATCATTCTGCATTCAAGGATCTGTTGCCAAATTATGACAAAGGAGCATCATCCTCTTCGAACAACAAAGGAAAGAATGTCAATCATATCTATGAAAAAACAATCCTTTGTCTATCTGAAGTCAAAAATGATCATACAATTAGTGATAACATTGATGAAAATGAAACCAACAACATTACCTCTTTGGATTTACTCCCAAGTGTGCAAAACTCTGATAATCAAATAAATGTCTTAAAAATCAAAGAAAATCAAGAACATCAACCAGCCAATGTTGTAACTAGGGGACAATCCAAGGTAATGTTAAAGGGAATAGGCTCCACACATGTAGTTCCACCTCCATCGCATTATAATGTTATCGATCACATGCAAAACACCCCCTGAGAGAATCAAGAACATCAACTGGAAAACGTCATGACTAGGGGGCAAGCCAAGCTAGTATTAAAAGGAGTGGGATCTCAACGTGCGGTTACGCCTCAATCTCATTATAATATTGTCAATCAATTGCAGAACATCCCTGCATAAATATTGATATTGGAACTCCTTAAATTTTCACCATCACATCAGGAAGTTCTCGAACAAGAATTAGTTGCCACAACCATACCAAAGAATCTAGATGTTTGTCAATTCCAAGCTATGGTGGGACATCTAACTACCCCACATTGTCTATCATTCTCTGAATAGGATGATGTTTGATTTAACCATCCACAAAATACTACATTTCATATCAAAGTATATATCCAAAATCATCGGGTTAAGAGAGTTCTAATAGATGGGAAAGTTGGTCTGAACATTTGCACCCTCAAGTTAGTCCATACACTAGGATATTCTGATGACACTATTGATGCTCAAAGGAAAATGACCATCAAAGCATATGATGAGGAAGAAAGATCATCCAAAGGTTTAATTGTATTACCCATTCAAGTGGGACCCATGATGAAGCATATAGCATGTCAAGTATTGGAAAGAGTGTTGACATACAACATACTCTTAGGATGACCCTGGATTCATGAAATGTAGGATGTACCTTCTACATACCATCAATGCCTAAAGTTTCCAGTAAATGGACAAGAGGTGACTATAGCTTCTGATTATAATCATCCACAACATTGTGACACATTGAGAATATCTCAAGACACCTTTGTCTCTCACAACAGGGAAGCTTCAAGTTCAAAACCATCAAGGGAAGAACAATGTCCAAGTATCACTACCAAGTGGGTGGAAAAGAAAGGTAAAGAAAAAGAAACAAGTCATGTTGAAACAAAAAATATGGATCCTCAAACTTCTCTATCAGAGAAATTTTAAAAGCAAGTTCAGTTGACAGATAAAGGAATGGGATAGTACTCAATGGAGAAATTGCTTAGCTTATCATAGTTAATGCCATCTCCTAGGACATATGGTCAACCATCAATGATCAAACCTCCAACATCTTTACCTGGCACAGTTCTTCAAGAAACATTTGTAAAATCTGGAACCATAGTAGAAGAAACAGACAACAAAGCAATCCTGGATTGGCTATACAAGGATGAGGAACCATCAGCATCAGAGATCGATATCAAAAATGTTAACATCAACACAGACAAGTATGGAAAAGGAAAGGCCATTCTTGAAAAGATGGGTTATGAAGGAAAAGGACCTGTGGATTAATAAAGGAGGGAATCACAGAACCTATCACACCTCTCACTCTCCACACAAAAGAGAAGCTAGGACTAGGATACTCTGAAGAAGAGAAGCATGAGCTAACAAAAACGGCTGTAGAAAATATCCTTCACTTTAGAGATGGTTCTAAAATAGGCTCAAATGAATATAAGTGGGCATTACCTTGTGATCTACTTTTCATTGATATTCCAGTCGATGTGATTCAAAAATATGCACCTACACATGAGGAGGGCCAAGGCTCTGGGTCTAGACCATTCATCATGGGATCACTAAATATCGATGAATCTAGTGAGGACGAACAAAATTTAAGTGAACTAGATGATTTTGAAGAGGGTACCATCATGGATCTCGATATCCCAAATGACAATTAAGATGATATTACTATCCTCACCCTTACTTCAATTGACCTAAATGAATCGGATAATACCATGCCATTAATCCATCCAGAACTTATTGATTGGGAACCTATCAAACCTTTGACTATACCAAAATTTGCAAATGATGATGCCATCGTGCATTTCCTATGTTATACCGAACCTGATACAAATTTTATCTATAATACTCATAACAACACGACTCAGTAGGAGGGTGTCAAATCTTCCAGTTACAAAATTGAAAACAAGGAAAATAGATCTAATGGTGAAAACCATTCTATGGCAGCATTCGATATGGAAAAAGTAAAAATAAAGAATGCATCCAATAGTGAAAACCTTTCTGAGGCATTGAAGGATGGAAGATTTGACACTCTCCAAGAACATTATCATGAGTGATCATCAGTTCTAGTTGAACCTACACAATCGGTGGACATTGGCACCGAAGAGAACACAAAAGTTCTACATCTAGCAGAATCAATGAATGATCAAGAGAGACCAGAATTTATCAATTTCTTTAAAGAAAGAAGCATCAACTTTGCTTGGTCATATTTCGATATGCTAGGCTTAGATCCAAATCTTCCTATGCATCATTTGTCTTTACCAAAAGGAATCAAGCCTATTAAGCAAAAATTATGAAAAATGCATCCTCACATCGCATTGATGGTAAAGATAGAATTAAAGAAATTATTGGATGCTAAATTCATAAGGTCTATATACTATGATGAGTGGATATCGAATATAGTACCTATTTCAAAGCCAAACAACAACATCAGAATCTACACAGATTTCAGGGACCTCAATAAAGCATGCCTGAAGGATGATTTTCCACTACCTAATATAGACATCATTGTAGACTTGATGGAAGGACATGCCATGTTATCAATCATGGAAAGCTTCTCTAGGTACAATCAAATAAGAATAGCTCCAGAAGATCAGGAAAAGATGGCTTTTACATGTCCATGGGGAACCTTCTGTTGGAACATCATGCCATTTAGTCTAAAGAATGCAAGAGCCACTTATCAAAGAGCAATGACAACAACATTCCATGATATGATGCACACTTTCATGGAGGATTATGTGGATGACATCTTAGAAAAATCTACTACAAGGGAAGGACATTTGCATATCCTAGACAAAATCTTCACACGGATGGAGAAATTCAATGTCAGGCTAAACCCCAAGAAGTGTGTCTTTGGGGTTACATCAACAAAACTACTAGGATACATTGTTTTGGAAAAGGGCATTGAGATGAATCCAGAAAATTCAAAGCAATTATGGAGATGCCACCTCCTAATAATATCAGCTAGCTCAGATCACTACAAGGATGACTTCAATCAATCAGAAGATTCATCTCCCAGCTGGCCGACAAAAGTCATCCTTTTAATCATCTATTGCATAAATATATAGTTTTCAAGTGGGATGAGGGGTGTGAAACAACATTCAATCAAATAAAGTAATATCTAATGTCACCACCCATTCTCATGCCACCAGCAGAAGGAAGGCCTCTCATTTTGTACGTCACCATGACAAATATCTCTTTGGGGGCACTATTAGCACAACAGGACTATGAAGGGAAAGATCATGCTATCTACTACATCAGTAGAACTTTAAATGGCTATGAAATAAACTATACATTCATAGAGAAGTATTGCTTAGCAGTGGTGTTTTCTACTCAATAGCTAAGACACTACATGCTAACTCATACAATCAGGTTAATTGCAAAGATCGACCCTTTGAAGTATCTACTAAGTAAAGCTGCCTTAATAGGTAGACTGGTGAAATGGGTTATGCTCCTAAGTGAATTAGACATTCAATATGTCGAGAGAAAGGCAATCAAGGGACAAGTAATTGTTGAACAGCTAGCTGAAGCTCCTCTACCAGATGATCACCCAATGACAATGGAATTTTCAGATGTAGACATTATGACAGCAATGCCCCAACAATGGATACTATATTTTGATGGATCGTATACACAATGAGGACCAGGAGTAGGGATCTTGATCATCTCTCCCCAAGGACACACAATTCTAAAATCATATAGACTCATGTTTTAGTGTACAAATAATGTGGTAGAATATTAAGCATTGATTATTGGGGTCAAGATAGCAATTCAATGGAAAATCACAGATTTACAGGTATATGGGGACTCTCAACTGGTTATTTATCAAGTAAATGATGAGTATCAAACAAAAGATGAAAAATTGATGCCCTCCAGGAAGCAAATAGATAATCTGAAATAGTCCTTTGTCAGTATCAAGTTTGATCAAATTCCAAGGGCAGAGAACAAAGTTGTAGATGCTATGGCTACAATTTCTTCATTACTACAATTGTCTGAGAAGCGTGTTTGTTATGAGTTTATGGTAGAATAAGTATCATGTCCTTCCCATTATAAATCAGAATCCATTACCATATGCCATCTAGAAACCAGTGAAACCTCCATATATGAAAAAACCTATGCTTACTTGAAAGATGATATTCTTCCTCCCAATCTTTCTAGGAACCAAAAACAAAAATTTATCTGCCAATCCACCCGACATACTTTAATAATAGATGTCCTTTATCATCGAGGTCTTGATGGTACCTTACTCTGATGTCTAGAACACAATGAATCTAAAATGGCCCTATGAGAAGTTCACGAGGGTATTTGTGGTACTCACTCGAGTGGAATAACTCTAGCTAAGAAGTTCCTCCATTTGGGATATTATTGGCCATGCATGGAGAAAGAATCATATCAGTTTGTCAAGAAATGTCAAAAATGTTAGGTTCATAGCAATCTGGTTCATGCACCAGCATAAGAACTGCATCCCTTCACATCGACATGGCCTTTTTGTTAATGGGGCCTAGATCTAGTAGGAAAAATAAATCCATCTTCATCTAATGGACACAAGTTCATTATTACAGCTATAGAGTATTTCATGAAATGGATAGAGGTAGTACCTCTTACTACCATCACTGGGAAGAAAATTTCCTCTTTCATCTTGAACTACATCATCTGTTGCAGTGGAATCCCTCAATCTATAATCATAGATAATGAAGGACCTTTCAAGAATCAAGATGTCCAAGAGCTATGTGATAAGTTCCACATCCAACATCATTTTTCAACACTGTACTATCCTCAAGGGAATGGCCAAGCAGAGGCATCAAACAAAACCATACTCAAAATTCTCAAAAAGATGGTTAACGATGTTGGACATGATTGAGATGTTCAACTCAACCCTACACTATGGGCCTACAGAACAAGCATCAGAACACCAATGGGAGTTACATCATTTGCTTTGGTATATGAATCAGAAGCCATATTGCCCATTGAAGTTGAAATTCCATCCCTTCTTGTATCACTTAGAGGTATCATTTCAGATGAAGAATACAAGGTATCTAGACTGCAAAAACTGGAATGGTTGGACGAGCATCATCAACAAGTTGTTAATCATCTAGCATCTTATTAATAGAGGATGTCATGAAGTTACAATCATAGGGTAAAACCAAGGGTCTTTCAGGTTGGTGACTTTGTACTAAAAAAAAACCCTAGGAATCAGTAGGATAGGGACAAGAAAGGAAAAATTGAGCCTAACTGGCTTGGTCCCTTTGTCATCATATCAGTGTATGGATCAAGAGCATATCAGCCATCAATGTCAGAAGGGGATCTATTTGATGAACCTATCAACAGTATTCATCTCAAAAAATTCTATGCTTAAAATCTCCTAGTGCACGGGGCAAACTTCTGAAAATTGTCTCCTTGGTGAAAACCTGGCAAACAGGCATCTTGGCAAACACAAAAAAAATAGAAAATACAAAAAGAAAGAAAAATACAAAAATGATAAAAATACAAAAACACAAAGGGTGTAATCAAAGCATATGGTGAAAACCTGGAAATAGGTGTCGTATGTGATTCTAAGATTAGCTTTCCCATCTATTTGGATATATATCAAGATCATTAATCTGGCAGTCAATATAATTTCATATCATGTCAGTTGTCTTGCCGTCTTTGCATCCATATCAAAATCATTTTTCAAGTAGTCAAGTATCACTCCACAGCTTGGGGGCAACATCTGGATATCACTAGGGGCAATACAAACATATCGATTTCACCAAAAAACACCAACAGTATGACAAAAAATTGAAAGCAAGATCAAAGCGCAATATCAATCATCATCAGAAAGACATCAACCATCCGTATCATTTTCATAAATCCAAAAGCATGTCAAAAATCTTATCAAAAATCCAAAAACATAGGTCTGTGTCAGTCCAACTACATGGTCTCTACGTGTGTAACGTAGGCAAGGCCTATCTTTGATCAGCCCCCGAGACCCCTAAGATAGGTTAGTAGGTTAGGTCTTTATCTCAAAATCTCAAAAATCCAAAAACATCACAAAATCAGGATGGATGATCTAAAATCTGAATAATGAATGGAACACTCTAAGTAAATAATGGATAAATTGTACCTTTTGATTATCATTTCTTTGGAGTAACTCAATGATGTATTGAACTAGAGGAACAAGGAAACAAAATGATATTTTTATTGTCTACTGTCTGTATGTTAATCATATAAATGTGTGAATTGTTGGGGGATGTGCTATGCAAATGTATCACCGATGACATTCAAAATTCACACACTCAAATGATTATCTCTACCTATTTATGCAATGAATGCTCAGGTCATCTCGGTTCAATTATACCTAGATGCTTGTGTTCAATTGCAATATCAAAAATCATGAAAGTAATACTCAGGTTGTCATTGGATTAACACAACCATTGGCGCTTGTATTAACTTTCAACATCCAATAAAAGCTCTATGATGATACCAAGCACAAAAAGACTATTAAAATGACATCTAGTTGCATATCGTTGCATGATTAAATTAGATTGCATTCATAAATAAATTCATTATTTGTAGAGTATTTGTTGCATAAAGGAGTCCAAATCAATAATTATCTTTTCTACAAACATGATTGAGTATACTTGACAGAAAATCCAAATAAAAAAATCATCACCATTTATCATATAGTTACAAATCATCATCTCATCATTAAATTTTCATCATTTCATCATTCATACTTTTTTTGCATCCTAATAGATATACATTTATCAAATACATCGTGCATTTACATCATCACTTTCATTACATATTTTATCATCTACATCATTATAAAACATCATTACATCATCATTATTATCTTTATGTTATTCATACATCCATGTATCCATACATTTCATTTACATAAAATAAATGCAAGTCATTACATCATCATCATTATCATTTATCATTTAGAAGTTCATACATTACATCATCATCTCATCATTAAATTTTTATCATAAATCAAATATTTTGCACATACATTCATCATAATCATCATCACATTGCAGTAAAAGATAAAAGCATTAATATATAAACATCACATAATAAATGCATCCATCACATAGAAATCATAAACCATCATCATATTACATCAACTACATCTCATATATATATATCAAAGTGTCAAGTATACAATGAAGTCTGGTCTAAAAATACATCATCAAATAATGAGCTACATCGTACTATACATCATGGAGGCTCACAATAGCATCTACAATCTGCTACTGCTAGAGTGTGCAGGCCCAACAGGACCTGTACCACCACTAGAAGGACCTGTACCACCCCTAGAAGGACCAGGATCTCAGGGATCTCTACGTAAAGGTTGTGTCACCCCCTCGCTCATTGTACGTGTATGAGTCTGCCTAGATCTCGATGAGACGTAGCTAACTTTGCACTCTGTAGGCATTGCATAATGATATCAGCCTCTATAGAACTCTGCCTCTCAACCAACCCACAAGACCTCTCTCATATATTGTGCAACCGAAGTGCCATCAACAACTCTCTAGAGAGTCTCCGCTGTCTCCTGTGCCCTCTTGGAAATCTACCAAGCACTATCTCTCTCAGCTATCAGAGTGGCCATGTGTGTCTGTACGGCAGTCAAATGTCCCTGCACCTATGATAGAGCTTGGGCATGAGCCTGATCCTATGCCTGCATTTGAGTTTGGGTCTACACAAGCAAACCCCAAGCCTGTACCAACTGCCCCTGCAAAGTATGGACCTGTGCCTAGAGACCTGCTATCTGTCTGTGTTGATCCACTACTGGCACTATCACTGCTTTCCTCTTGCGAGGCCTACTAGAAGAAGGAGCACTGCTGATGGCTAGTCTTGCCCCTCTGTCTCCTCCACTACCGCCATCACTATCATCACTACTGCTGCCCAAACTATTGCTACTCTCTGAGCTACTACCGGATGAAGAATCCTCTCCACCACCACTATCTGCAAAACCCTCTACCACATCCTCCTACATAGGTAAAGGTACCAGCTCATCAGGAGGGTGATACATGCATGTGGAACCAAGGCTAGGAATGTGGCATAATCCTCAATAACTGGCACCACTATAATGTCTCTCCACATGTCTTAGGGTGATGGTTGTAGTGTCCGGTACCCCTCTACTATCACATCATGAGACAGACATGGACCCCAATTAGGAATATCCATCCATCACCTCGCATAGTGAGAAACTCCCTATGGCATACACTATACAATGCCATATTGTCGGTATACTTAGCGTAGCAGAAATCTCTCGAGAATAAATGGAGTACGGATGATAAGATACATGGAATCACAAAGGAATCCCAATACTGCACTATCCTCATCCCATTCCTCATAGTCAAGGTATGGGCACTAGATAACGGTCTCTGTATCATCGAACACCCGCCTCCAATGCTCAAACTTGCCCATCCGGGCCTATGTAAACCGACCACTATATCAAAAAACATATGGTCTGTAGGCTGGTCTGTCTACAACTAGAAAAGGCCGAGCAATAGCAAAGTGCTCCCATGCCTACACCTATAATAGGGTCATCCCTGCTGATAAGCTCCTCACTCCAAGATACATGACCGAGTGTAAATCATGATAAAGATGTTCCATCATGCACATCCCCCATGCATATTTGGTACCGTGTACCATCATGCTCTCAAGAGTCCTACCCGAGCCAATGAGGAATCCCTTTGACCTACGATCAAGACAAAGGAAACCTCCAATGAATCCAGCTAGCACTACTGGTAGTGTCGTGTAACAGTTGACAATCCTCCTCCATCGAATGCTTGAACCCACAATAGTTCGATCCTGAAACACTCTATGAAGAGCATCTCTACCACTGGTCCCATGGGAATCGTATATGACAATCTCACCCATGAATGGAATACATAAAATACGCCACATCCTCAGGTGTGACCGTCATCTCACAAATAGGTAGGTGAAAGGTGTTGTAGTCACTATGCCACCTCTCAGCCAATGCAGTCAACAGACCCCGATTAATCCTAATCTAGGGAATATCAAGCAAGCTCGTCAGGCCACAATGACCTATCACCTGAAGCTCAGCAGGTGTCAGATGAGGTATCAAGCCTGTCATCTGAGCAAACCTCTCTCGCATCTGGAGAGTACCCAGACGCTCCTATTATCACAACAAAAAAATCCACAAATCAGTGAACTATGTCAATAAAATCAAAAGTCATTCTACTATCAAGTCTATCACAAATTGGTATGAATTTTTGATCAAAATTCATAGGCGAACATCAAACCTCACCCATCATGAGGTCCTCAAAATATCAACAAACCTCACCTATCATGAGGTTCATCAAAACATTATCTAGATCTCGCATATCATGATATTTATCAGATATTGAATCATTTCCTCTCCTATCATGAGGATCATCAAGAATAATATTTATTCTCGCCTATCATGAGAGTTAGTTTTATTTACATCATCCAAATCCAACATCAAGAATTTGGATTATCAATCATACCAATAAGAAGAATGGACATGATTGGAATTGACGAAATCAAGGTCCACTAAGTCAAAATCTTCAATTCTGACAAGAAACGCTAAAACAGGCTTCCAAAGTGCTAAATCCCAAAAGTGCTACTTTATCAGCTAAAAGTGCTAAATCAGGGACCCAAAGCGCTAAATCTTGAACGCACTATTTCAGCACTCTGAAGTGCTAAAACAGGCTTCTGAAATGCTAGAAGTCTCGAAGCACTACTTTTTTGCATCGAAGTGCTACAACAATCCGTAAAAGCACTACTTTACCAGAAGTGCTAGAACATACCCTGAAAGCACTAATCCACCAAATCAAAGTGCTAAAAGTCTCAAAGTGCTAAAATTCAGCATCAAAGCGCTAATTCTTGACTCCTAAGCGCTAAATTACCAAAAGCGCTACATTACAAACTGGAAGCGCTAGAGTTTTTAATGCAAGCGTTAGAACTCAAAGCGCTATTTGACCTACTGGAAGCACTACATTGGACTGTAAGTGCTACATCATGGCTTGAAAGCACTAAAAATGACTTAGACACGCCTAATCTCTAAACAACATAAAAAACAAAAAATCATGAATTACAAGGAGGTCAAGGGATACATACTGGAGGTCCATACGCGGTCGGCCATCGGTGACATCGAACATGCTCGAATCGGTGAGTGTGGAAGGGGATAGGCATCTTGCTCTAGCTAGTAGAAAAGTCTTTATCAAAGGTTTTTTTAAATCAAATAATGAAAATGAATTGGAAAAAGACCTTTTGGAGTATTTATAAATTTTGCAAAGGTATTTTGATTGATTTTTATTATCTTTTAATTAATTTTATCCAAAAAATTAATTAGAAACTCATCTGCAAGCTAGATTTCTTCATTTTTTTGTCAGGAGATAAATTATTTCAATATCAAAACATCATAAAATCATCAGAAAATCATAAATTTTCAGAAAAATTCTAAAAATCATCCAATCAGTAATTTATCTCCTGAGGGGGCATATTATTGTAAAATCATCCGAAAATCAAAATCTGGGGCATGTCTGGGGCACATAGAATTATTTTTTTATATCATCGATCCTGGTAGTAGCAGCAAAATTTTCTTCAAACCAACGCGTAAACACATCACTTCGAAGAGGGGCAAAATGTATACACCTAAAAATGGTCTGGAGAATTCCTATTAATTAAATACAAATTATTTGATTAATTATCCTAATTTCCTCTACTGTTTGAATAAATAGAAATATTTATTTATATAGTTCACATTTAATATTCATCTTAATTAAATAAACAAAATTAAATACTTTGTTCGATTTAATTATCAAATCCCTATTTTATTCTATCACATCCATCTTAAATTAATTAAATAAAGATCAAAACACTTTATTGATTAATTACCATATTCTTTTGTTTAATTTAATAAACCACTATCCTATAGTTCGTTTTATTAAATTATTTATCTCCCTTTTCCTAATTTAAATAAAAAATATATATTTGAATTAGAGCACAAGGAATATTCCAATCTATGTTCTCTCAAAAATGAATTAGATATCCTATGTCTAAACCATGTCTAAAATATGTCAAAATTAATTGATTGAAACTTCACGAGAAGTTTTGGAGACAAATTGGAGACAAATTTGGAATTTGATCTCTCAATCCTCCTCCATCAATTCTTCCTGTTCTCTTGCCTGGTGTTTTTATGGGTAGAGACAATCTCCATCTTTCTCTCAATCTCCTCCATCTCTCACCATTCAATTCTCCAAATTGAATCCAAGCCTCTCAAAGCTTTTCCTGTGCATTTCTATAGCTAGGAATTCTATAAATAAAGCCTCATTGAACCAAGAAAAGGATCCAGATAATCTATTTTGTGCACTCTTACTCTACAGGAACCAGACATCAAGCATCAAGCAATCAAGTTTTCAACCATGGCTACCTCCTATAGCTACAATTATCTGTTTCATGTCAATATCACGCTAGTTTAATTGATTTATCATTTAGCATTGCATTATCATCATCTTGTTCTTTGAATTGTCATTTTAACAGTCTCATTTGCTTAAACAATCTGAGAGCAATTTAGATTTAATAAATCTTTGGAGATAGAGAGCAATATGACGCTTTTGATAGATAATTCCTTTGAATTGATTCATTTAACTTGTCTATTGATATAATGTCGTATTAAAAAGTGTTTTGTGCTTATTCACTTATTACACACTTATAACATGTATAGATAATTTTTCATAGCCTAAAACTATAAAATGAGTCTAAACATTACTTGGACAAATAAACTTTGTGAGAAGATTTATTATTAAATTTATAGAGAAAACAAAACCAATTTCAAAGATGTTGAAGAAAGGAAAATCGATATCTCTAGGTAAGGAATCCATGGAAGAACTTCAAAGTATAAAGGATGCTATCAAGAAAGATCATATTCTTAATTACCCTAATTATCCAAAATCATTTCAACTATTTTATTTTACTTCTTTTCACATTGTTTTTGTTGTGTTACAAAATATTGAAGAACGATATGAGCAACCTATTAATTTTTGTAGTCAGTTTGTCCAAGCAATTGAACTTAAATATGATAGCATATAGAAATAGGCTTATGCATTAGTCTAGGTTGTAAAGAGCTTCATGCATTATTTGGTAAGACTAAGATCATTGTATATGTCCCCCATTCTGAAATAAAGGAAATTTCACAAAATAAGAAGTAACAAGAAGAAGATACAAGTGGATTAACAAGATTCAAGAGTATAATAGTGACTTGCAAATCACAAATTTAGTGAAAGGTTAGGGACTAGCCAAACTCATGGTTGAATCTAATTTTAAATTTTTTCAAGTGAATAATTTGGAAGAAGAGATACCTATGGAGGAATATAAGTTGTAAACTTATCCATGGTATAAAGAAATTATCAAATATTTAAAGAATATGACATGTCTAAAGGGCATGATTCAGAACCAGAATAAGAATTTAAAATTGCATGCCATCAATTATGATATTTATAAAATGATTTATACTATAAAAATAGAGATGATATTCAGTTAAGATGTGTCAATGAAGAATAGGCATGCAGGATATTGAATTACATGCATAATGTAAGCTATGGAGACCACTTCATGGCTATTTTTGTAAAAATATCTTTAGGTCAATCTATATTGGTGGCCAACCCTCTTTGTAAACACAAAAAATTGTAAGGAAATGTGAGGCATGCCAAAAAAAATTGGTAAGTGAAAGTATTTTGGTGTATTTCCTTTGAGTGTAATGTATATGGAAACTCTTGTTTAGTAATGGAGCATTGACTACATAGGTGGAATTTCAAGGAAAACTAATCTTGGATTAAATGTATTTTAGTTTCTATTATTTATTTTACAAAGTTGATTAACGTAATCCCAACTAGAAATGAAACAATCAAGGTGGTCATGGATTTTATTATAGAATACATTGTCATAAGATTTGGCTTTCTTGTAAAAATAATAATAGAAAATGTAATATGTTTCATATATGAGGAATTTACCACTTTTTATAGTAACTATGCAATAAATATTTCATACTCTTCCCTTTATCATCCAAAAGGAAATATAAAAGTTGAGTCAAGAAATATAATCTTGATGAAGATCATAAAAGTAATGATAGTGAATAAAAAAATTCTAGGACTCAAATTTGAAGCTAGAACTATGGGTTGATAGCCTTGTTTCACTTAAAAATCCATTGGGAAATCTCCATATGAGTTGTTGTATGTCTTAGATTCTAGACTACCTATGAACAATTTTCATTTAGTACATAGGTTTATACAAGAACATGAATAAGACATTGATGATTCTATGACTTGCAAGATAAATAAATTGGCATACATTGATGATTCAATGAGATTATCCCAAATAATTAACATGTAAAATCAATACCATGTCAAATATCTCTTTGACAAGACAACAATAGACATAAATTGTAATACCCCTCCATTTTGCTTCTTGTTTGGTTTGCTTTATGCTATGGTTGGTTGCAATTACTTTGATAATGGATACATTTTGTTATGATGTTTTGATCGTTACTATTGAGTGACAAATATTATTGTGGGATGTAGTTATCTGATTATTGTTTCACATGCATTATGGATTAATGATGTTGTAGAGTTAACATGAGATGTTATTATGAGATTATTGGAATTATGATGAAAGTGTTAGTTTCGATGAGTGTACTGGTGAAGAGGACAGTTCGCATCACTCGCTTGCGAGTGCCCTACGAATCCATAATTTCTTCTTCACGGTGTGTATTATATGCTAGATATATTGTATGATGTTGTTTACTTGGTTACAAGATTGCAGGTACATGACATCGACTCCACCTGGTTTCACAGGTTTGAGCGTGTCGATCCAACGGTTAAGTTGAACAGGAGATAGTAGGTAGGTAACATGTGTCAAGTTTACACCCTAGCCTTAGTGTGTTGTCAGTTGTGTGTGTCGAGTCATTATCTGTCTTGCTTTGATGTTATTTAATTCTGAAGAATTCTTGATTTGGAAATAGATATTTAGAATAATTGCATTTAAATTATGTTGGTGATTATTTAATTTAAATAATGCAATGTGGATAAAAGTTTATATTTAAATTAATTAATTATATTTAACTTATTTATTTAATTAAATTTAATCCAAAGGGGTTGAGTTTAGTTATTAAATAATTAAATTAATTAATTAAACGTGATGCAAGAGAATGAAAGGAAATAAAAGAATTAAAATTAATTTTGGAATTTAATTTCAACGTGTGGGAATTAAATTAGAAATTGTAATTAAATGTTTATTTGGGAAATTGGTTGCAACTTTGGAAATTAATTTATTATTTGAAATTGCATTTTAAATTGAAAGTGGGTTTTCCAAAAGTGAAATTGAAATTGAAATTGAAATTTAAAATTGAAATTCAAATTCAAATTGAAATATCTAATTTGCTTGCAATGTGAATTAGAGTTGTAAATATTGAAATTGAAATATCTAATTTGCATGTAATGTGAATTAGGGTTGAATTAGATATTTTTGATTTATAAAGAATACATGTTTTAATTTTAGGGCAGAAAATTTTTAGAAAAATACATTTTTACAGCAGGGAAGAAATTTTGGAAAATTTGCACAAGGGTTTGAAGAAAGTTTGATTGTAGAATTGATTGAAGGAAAGATTGTTTGCATTTGTTGGATTTTGGATTGGATTCATTGGAGGATTGAAAAAAATTTAGGAAATCTTTGGAGGAGGCTTGCATCAGAAATTCATCTGTTCTTGTAGCTACTTGTACCAGGTTTTTCTCTTTGTATTTTATTGTTCTTGATTGTTTTTTTTAAAATAGTAGTGATTAAAGATTTATTTGTTAAATCTGTTTTAGAAAATAAATTTGATATTAGAAGAAAGAATTAAACAAATTTACATCTTTTGCTTGTGAAAATTTTTGAGTGAAAATTGTGAAAACCTTAGTTGAATTTAAATTATATGGGGAAATCAATTTTTTTGTTATTGAAATCAAACATAGAGATTGAACAATGCATTTAGAATGTTTTTAGAAAATGAAACCCTCTGTTTATTATTAAAAATCGGATTTTAAAATCTGCAGTATAATTATATTTTTCATGGTAAAATGGTCTAATTGCGTCACCTGTAACTTTACTTTCGCAAACTGGGTTGTTAGGAAATTTAAAGGGTTTTTGCATTTTGAAATTTCCTTACCCCTATCCAAAAATTACAAATACCCAGATCGTAGTTTTTGAGTTATGCTTAAAACATGAAACTGCTGTTAAATTATTTTCCTATGGCTGCTTTGAAAATAAAATAATAATAAATTGATATTTATAAATATTAATATTTTATGTATTATTATTATAATATTAAAATATTTTATATTATAATTTATAATACTAAAGTATTATATCTATTTATATTATTTTAAATAAAATTTGTATATTAGATTAGTGGAATTAAAATTATAAACATATGAGAAATTATTGTTATTTTAAAATGGCTTGTTAAAGTTTAATTGAAAGAGTTAAATATTTGATTTAAAGAATGCAATATATTATTGAATAGAGATTTAAAATTGGATTGATTAGTGTATATGCAAAATGGATAGAGAAACAATATGTTATTATATTAAAGTGATTGAATATGTTGAATAGAAAATTGAATGAGATGTAAGATTTGGTTAGGAAATAGAAAGAGTTTATTTGCATGGATTTGTGTCGATTTAAAAGTAAATTAAGAAGTTGTTTTATTGATGAAGCAATCAATTATGTGATTTATTAATTTCTATTTGGATTAATTGAATCATTGTGATTGGATTATGAAAGAGATATGGATTTAGTATATCCAAAAGTAGTATCTTCCTCATGCTTATTTTAAAGGATTTAATTCTTTGTATTCAGTAAAGGGAAGTAAGTTTAATTGTTTTAGATTTCCAATAATGAAAAGGGAAATAGGGGTTATGATTATTTTAGATGATCTACTTATCATGTCTTTGACTTTGTCAACACTACCTATTAAATGAGTATGGATTTAGGAAATCCAAATATTAGATTTGATTGATGACTTGAATGCTTTTGTTGCTATGTCGTCAAGTTGCATTGTTGGTTTTTGGATTTAGTGTTAGTCCTAAATTATAAGTCTTCTAGAAGAACTTAGAGGATAAGGGTTGTTGAATCTTTATGCCATCCAGTTGTTTTCCCGTGGGTAGTGCATGTTCAGTTTTACCCGGTTTTCATGAACGGGGATGTTTGCACCTCCTTGGTTTAGAAGTGGATTATGGGATCTTTTGTACCTCCTGTGAAAGGAGTGGACTATGTGTTATTGCCTCCAAGATGTTTGAAGTGGGATTTTTTGTACCTCCTTTGAAAGGAGTGGACTATGTGTTTGTTGCCTCCAAGATGTATGGAGTGAGTTCTATTATTTGTATCCTCCTTGTGTTGGAGTGGATTATGATGCCTAGTTGGTATGCACTTGTGGTTCCCTTGGTGGATTGTTTGGATATGTGTTGTCGAATAGAAGAGTGGCTTCTGTTAGGCGCCAGAGCCCAGAGAGGTAAACTAGATAACCTTCAGGAGTGATTTAAACAAGTGATAATTAAAATAATATACTTAGAAGATTAGGATTAACTTCACATTAATCAAGATAATTTAATCCTCACTCATAGACACAAGGGCTTGTTTAGACTTGGGATGAGTGAGAAGGCCTAGAATGGCAAGATCAACTATCTTGTCCTTACGAGAGGTAGTTGATTCCGCATGAGTGAGTATGAGTGCTGGGATTCGGTTGAGGCCACCAGGATTACTTGTGCTGGAGCTTATGAAGAATTTCCAAAGGAGATCTCATGACAAACCTTGTGATGACACTTTATCTATGACAACTATTGTTAATTATTTTATGTGTATGGTTATTTGAACATACTTGATCTACTTTATGTCTGAAAGCAATGTGACCTATGTCAGTGATGTTGGAGTTGTACTTGTATTGTACTTGATTTGTACATGTATTTTATTTGATTTGTGTATGTATTGTATTTGATTTGTACTTGTATTATACTTGAGTTGTACTTGATTCATACTTGTTAGTTCATTTGGTTGGTTATAATAGTATGAGTCAGTTTGAATCTGCTTTTGGTTAGAGGTAGTAGATCTTTGTCCATGTTACTTTGTTACGATCTCCTAGCATGGGGGGTGGGCCTTCGGGTACCATATTGGTAGGGTGGAACATGCACCAAAACCATTGGGTCCCCATCAATCTTCAGTTCTTGGTGGTGAGACATCTAGATGGATAGCTCGTGGTTCTTGTTGTAATTACTTGTATTGTAATATTTTAATTTGTATAAGTTATTTTATCCCTCTTATGATTATGAGGTGGAATTTTGTAATTGTAACCTTGAGTACTATTGCCTCATTCTAGGAATGAGTGATGTAACTATTGGTTTAAGATAATGTTTATGAGATTGTATCTTGGTTGATTATCTTATTATGTTATGTGGTATTCTTATGATGTATGATGTTTATATCATAAGGTTCATAAGGCTATGGTTATATGTAATATGTATGTGTGGGTTTAAGTAATCCTAGCCTTGTAGCCTTAGAGGTTGTTGTTAATTAGTAAGTGAATGTGTATGTTAAATGCATTTTATAAAAAAAAATTGGTTTGCTTATGATGTTAATTGCAACTTTCTTTTAAGGTTACTTGGCAGGGCATTACATAAATTTTAAAAATAAAAATATTTTTCTAGTATGGAATGAAAGATTTCAAGATAAGGGAAAACATATAAAATTTGATCCTGTATGGGTTGGACCTTATATTTTTAGCAATACTCATACAGACTATTCATATTTTCTACAAATTATAGATGCAAAAGTTCAAGAATTGTCATTGCATGGGAAATTATTAAAAAAAAATCTTAAAAATCTATTGCATGCACAATGTTATGTATGTAAAGTTTTGTATATAGTTATATTGTTTTTCGTTTTATCATTTGTTTTGTGTGGTCTAATATTTAAAGATATCTAGATCCTTGTCATACTTCTATGAAGAATGCATCCCCAAATAGAGCCACTAGTGGAGCTATTATATTCCATAAGTATTTTCCTTTAGTTATTGGTGTTAATTTTATTTTAGGTCTACAACTCTAGGTGTTCCCATGGAACTATTACTTATTTTTGTGTTGACCTATTGTGGCCCATTTAAAATAACCTAAATTAATGCCTCAAGACTTTATTTTTATTTATTAATTGACCCCATTTCACAGTGGTTGTCTATTAGAAATTATCTTGGTGGAACCTTCAAATTTTTCATGTTCTACTGGTCTAATGTCTTTGCTTGGGTGGATTCCTGACTTAAAATGCTACAAGGGTTTAGGGTTTTATGCTTGGGTGGCTTCCTTCATAATCCTTGTTCTTTGGTATAATTTTTAGTTGACCTGCTGGCTAGGTTCCCAGTTGTCTAAGTTAAATCTTGAGCCTTTATACTCATATGGTCACCAACCCCTTATGCTTAAGTTTCCCATTTACCCTATCATATTAATTTTCCTATTATTTTGGTTCGGGGTTTGATATTTTATAATGCTAGGTTTATCAAATATTTTACCTTTATATCTTTGGTATGGATGTGGTCTTAAGCCTTTTTAATTCCTCATCCTTCATCTTTCCTAGGTGGTCCCACTTTATGAACAACTTTTAAAGCATGTGCTCAAATACCACCACTTAAAGTCTTTGTATCGCTCATCATTGAAACCTTATTAATCATTGGTTTCATTTTCATGATGAGTGATGAACCCAATCTCTTTCACATCACATATCAATGTAAACATTTGGCCTTCTCACTTCATTTCTACGATGAGAGATGGTTTATATCTCCTTGCATCGCTTCTTTCCTTCATATCACTGAAATATTTTTGCTCAATAAATCTTCACAGTGATGTGTGATGCCCTTTGCATCTCCTTTGCATTCTTCTAGTCCTTTGCATCGTAGAAAACTCTTTCTTTGCTTAATTCATTTGAGCGATGAGAGATAGGAGGTAAGCAACCATGGATTTTGATCATGCCACTTGTCAACATGTTGCATCCTCGCTCATATTACCTGTCGTTGAAATCCTTTTCATTGAAAATAAACTACAACAATGATTGATGGACAAAGACATGATTCTTTGCATTGTTGCGGATCTTCACATTGCCGAAGTATAAGTATAACTTTGAAGCATTATAGGGACAAGCGATGAGAAATGGGAGAATATTTTGGTGAATATTCTTTGCATCGAGGCTACTCTTCACATCACTCTTTCATTTGGTCAAGTGATGGAGATTACAACAATGAGAGATGGTTGCAAGAGGACTATTGATGAACATGGAGAAGCCACATGGAAATTTATTAAGGTATCATCACTATTTTAAAGCACAATAGTGGAAAGTAGGAGGCGATGTTAAAGGAGAACCATTGAGAATGTTTTAAATCAGAAAGATCAATGGCCTGAATTCAAACTTGAATGGCTAAGTGTTAGTTCGCTCATGTGAGATTTCTTCCAAGCTTTCTTTCAAGAATTAATGGTGAAGACACCATTTTTGAGCCATAAAGGAGGTAGTTTCTCCTTTCTACTTCACAATTGCAAGCTTTTGAAGCAAAATAATTGGTCAAGTTTAGAAAAATAGAACGAGAGCTTCAGGAGAAGATAATTTGAAGAGAAAATCACAGGTTATCTTGGGTAATTCAATTTTATATGATCTTGTGAGTAAATTTTGAAAATTAGGTAGTTTGAGAATTGGGTGGATTGTTAGGGTTTGTAGTTAGGGTTGCTATTCTCTATTAAAAAAAAAATTATAATTATTTCCTGTAGGGTTTGGGGAGTAGGATACAATTTTTTGAAATTAAGTATAAATATTGTGAGTTTGAGAATTAAGCCCATAATTATTAGTTATTCTAAAACCCTAGTTTCATAAGACTATGCAAAATGAGTCAACCTAGTGAGTCTATTTCACTTGAGAGAAAACCTAAGAGAAAGAGGGTTAAAAAATACAAGATGATAAATCTAAGATAGAAGTGCCTAAAACATCTAGGAAGAAAAGGAGTATGAAGAGAGATTACACTTGATTTATGGAGGAGGCTTCTGAGGATCCATCTACAAAGGTGAAACTAGTTGGGAACAAGAAAACTAGTGAGGGTGTATTGACAAGCCATTTTCAATACTTCACTTTTGGGGTCGGTGATGTTGTGGTGCCTAAGAGTGGTTGGTACCTATTTCTGTATGCTTTCAATTAAAATATTTTCTAGTCACCCCACATGTCACCTCTGGACATCTGACATTAGAAAGCTAGTTTTTCCACATGTATTCTTTGAAGGTGGATTTGATTATGGAATTAGCTAGGTGCTATGACTCTAATGACATAGTAATCAACAAATTTCGAGATGGAGCCCCAATGCAAGATATTACAAGGAGCTATATTTTTGAGGTCTTCAACTTGAATCCCTCTATGATTGAGTCAATTAAATTTTGTGCCTTGTATTACAAGTATGAGTAGAATAAATTTGGTTATAGAAAGAATATTTTGCCAAGGAATAGAAGGTAGGACTTGAACAAGAGAGGTATACCTTTTGGGCCAAAGGATTTTGAGCCTTATTACCATAATGAATTTTAGGACTACTTTAAGAACACAAATTATGCATCGTGCTAGGTTTTGCATAGGAAGTTTGATATTAATATAAATATTCCTAATATGGTTATGGCCATTGACATACATAATGAATATCAGAACAGGACCTTTGATTATGCTTATTACATAGCAAATCAACTTCATGATGATTTCATGAAATTGAAGGATGCATAGCCTCCATTGTCTTGCAAACATTATTCATTGTTAATGCATATGTTGTTGTGGAGAAGTAGAAAGGTATAGAGAAATTTCATGAGATTGAGAGAAGCAGTCAGTCAGGATAATGAATTTCCTATGCACATGTGGACCCATGTTTGGGATGTACACTGTCTAGATTCAAATTATGTTGCATTCTCCAATGGTTTTAAATTGTGTGTGTTGGATAAATTGGGCTTGAATCTCATATACATGATATCTAGAGGTGTAAAGGAAATTTTGAGGCCTGTGGATTTTGAGGAAAACACAATACAAAAGTTTAATTGGGGGGATTGGTATTTGCATACCGATTATATTACAATCAGAATTTATGGAGCTCCAATACCACCTCATCAACTACCAATCTATGTGTCTGATAGAATTGCATTTATGGATATAATGTGGCAATTGGATGCCATGGACAGAGAGAATTTTAGAAATTCTAGGAAGGCATCACTTATGAACCCCAAATTTGGGTTTTCATTCTTTGTAGTCTCATCAAAAGAAGGTATTGAGAGGTTTGGCTCTCTCCTAAAAACCTATAGGATGAAACATTATATAGTAAGATATTGTGATCCTCAATGAGTAATTGATGCAGAAAGGAGGGCAAGAGGAAGGTCTAGAAAGTAATATCAATTTTTTTATATAGAAGATGTGATTAGGAATTTATCCTTTAATGTGGAGGTTGTAGAAAAAAATAATGAGTGGAGGAAAATATGTGCCATAGAAGAGAAGATATTCGGTGAGAAACCCTTTTATGTGAGTCCTTATTCTGAAATAAAGAACCAATGTGTTTAGGATAAGTTGATGTTGAGGGATTTTAAAGATAAAATATTTTTTGATAAAGTTAAAGAGGTTGAGCTAAAAGAAAATTTCTCTCAGGAGCATCATGATGCACAAGTGAGGAGCTAATAGGCTCACTCTACAACTTAAGGCATTCAAGTGCAGATAAAGGATAAAGGTGAGAAACTTGTAGTCACCCCATTGGTGACTTATTTATCAACTAAGAAAGGTGGTGAAGATTATGCACAAGAAGAGTTTGCTAAGAATGTTCCTATGGAACAAGAGGTTGATCAAAGGTCCCCCCCTGAGAAGGAGGATTCTCTTAATGTTGTTCCTACCAACAAGATTGTAAAATGGGAATATGATGAAGACAAAGATGATGATGTTAGGATAAATATTTGCAGGGATTTTATAAGTGATGATACTTTTGTCTAGACTAAGGAATTTAGGGACTTTGTCATCCAACTCAGAAGCCATGATATCAAGAAGAGGATAGAGGACACAAATACAAATGTTGATCCTTCTTTACAAGAGGAAGTTGAAAAGGAAGAAGAAGAGAAAATAATGAAATAGATTGAAGCCATAACACCCCAAGAGGAAAGATATTTGGTCAAAGGAAGTGATGTTTTATTATTTCCTTGGTGGGAGATCACATCTACAATTGTACTAGATGCAATAAGAAGGGATCCCGATGCATCTATTTTTGAAGAGGATTTTAACAATAAGGTGTTTGGTTAGGGGTTTATCCTAAAATTGCATACCCTTAAAATATGGTCTATGGAACAAAACATTGGGAAACCTGAGGTTGTAAAGTATTTGAAGCAAGAAATTGGTGTTTTTATTATAAAAAGAGCTATTGAGATGACTTCTACTATAGATGTATAGCTAAATATGCATGCTGCTATGTTAAGTGTTGAAACAACTCAAATTTCACAAAATAGATATGATAAATTATTGGATAAGAATAACAAGTTGTTGGATGTGTATAATAGAGTTTTTTCCACTGTTGCTAGTTCAACACAACAAACTTTACCCTCTCCAACCTCTTCATCATCTATTTTATCTACATAGGATAGGGAAACCTTGTCATTAAGAATCAAGAGTTTAGAGAAATAATTGCAAGTAGAGAAAGATAATGTTACGAACTCTAAGGAGGAAACTACAAATGTATCCACAAACATATTTGATGACATTGTAAATTATAGAGTTTCCAAGCTAGTGCACAGGTCTGAAAAATGTATGGGATGTTTATAATAAAATTCATGAGGCCCACAAGAGGTCTATGTAGGTCCAAAATGTTTTCTAGAACAACTGTTGCAAGTGGAGTGTCAAGATCAAAGCACTCAAAGAAATAATACCTAATATGTAAGAGGATCCTGAGACTCCAAACAATATTCTTGATTTGATAAAGGCAGTTGATTTGTTAAGTGAGATATCAACATTTCATTATAATTTGGGCATGCAGTTACAAAACAAATTGAAGGTGTTTAGAGACATGGAGGGGCATGGCATTGCCAAAAATACTAAATGATGAAGGTGAACTTAAAAAATTTGCTACTTGGAAGGATGAGTTAGAAGGTCTTTTCCCACACTTTAAGATAGTGGTCAGCCTCATTAAGTATACCATGGTGAATGTTGTTGTTGATAACATGATAGGAATTGAGATGTTCCTAGATGCATTTTTTAAATAGGCCTGAATATTGATGGATGCTACGTACAATCAGCACAATAGTAAGGTGCAAAAATTATTGGACATACAATGGCCCACCGAGGAGGAGTATACATGGATTGAAAAGCTTATAGATTAAGCCTTAGATGAAGTACTGTAAAATATTATCTCCTCTCGGTCAGTTGATGATAAGGTGTTGATGTAGGCAGGGTCTATGCTCTCCTTCTTTTATTGCTTTATGTTTTAAATTTTGTTGTCTTGTTGGGAACGTGGAATGCATTTTTTCTCGTGGAAAAGATGATTTTATCACAATTGGTGCTACATCAATGATGAAAGATACCATTTGGAGGGTGGGAACTATCTTCCTCAACAATGAGAAAATTAATTTTGTCTTATATGATTTCCCCCTTTTTAGAAATAAAAATGTAACTGCTTTGGGGATGTTTTCAAATGAAATTGAAATGTATGTCAAATGAAAATATGACAAAATGTACAATTTGTCCTAAATATTTTTTGCTCCCTTGTTCTTATAAAAGGTAATTCAAGGCCAATTATACATGTATTTTGTTGAGAGATCTATTAAACTAATGTTAAAGAATTTTGTAATACAAGCACAAGGAAATAAAAGTAGTGTTGAGTCCTAGTTTTGAATTTAAGTTTCTAATAGGAATAATAGTCTTACAACAACAATATAATTTGAATGAAAAATGAAAATTCTAAAGCATATTCTCTCCTTTTGTACCTTGTCATATCAATTATTAATAAAATAATTAAGGATTTTTTGATTAGTCTTCAATCGTTTTGGTTGAATGTATGATTCTATATTTTCTTCAATTCAAGGAATTACTTAAAATGGGTTCATATGATTAGGTATAAGGATTTGATAAGTAGTTTTTGTTCTGGGACATTTGAGTTTTTTATTATAATGCAGTATCACAATAGTCTAGAAATGCTAAGTCTAGTAACTTTTGTATCATAGTCTACTCTAAATTTAAATCTATTACCCATGGAGAAAGCACTATTCTATTTCTTTGGTTAATTTTGAAGTCATTGATTCAATCCTATCCCTCAAAGAAAAAACTCTTAATAAAAATATTTTATACACCTGCAATTATTTTAAATTTTCATGCGAGTTCATCCATTCTCTGCTTTAGATGATTATTTGTTAAATATTTTTCTAGATTCTTAAAGGATTTCATCTAATTTGCAATCATATGGGAATGCATCTATTATTTATAATTTTTGTGGTAAATGGAACAAGAGTATGATTAAGTACATTGTAGAGATCACCCTCTTGGGTCTTGTAGAGCCTGAAGTGTAGAGGGAAACCTAGTAAGATTTCACCTAGTCATTGGCCAATCCTCAAAAAATTTGATCATTGAATTCTGAAAAATTCATAGACAATTGATGAGACTAGGTTTTCTTCATTAAAAACAACCAACAAATTGGCGACTCTGCTGGGGGAAATGCTAGTCCAATGTCTCTAGGTTAGATCTAGTATAGTCAAAGTCAATTATTTTCATAGTTCTTCATTTTTTGGAGAAAAATTTATGTAAATTATCATCAATAACTCATGGGTAGTTTTATGCGTCACATTTTATTTCCATTTTCCATTTCCTGTCGGGTTATGTTCAAAGTCTTCTTTAAAATTGTGAGTGCTTCTCCAAAGTGTGATATATTTTCATTTCCCCATATTGTGGGTGGCAACTCTGAAGTCTCTTCTGCTAGTGCAAAGTTAAAATTCCAAAGAGAGAGTGGGAAGAAGAACTATGAAGAGAATTCTAAAGCCATTTAAGGAACTAGGAGAAAAATGAAGAAGAATCCCAAGAAAAAGTTGGCATTTGAGTTGCCCAAAACTATGAAGTCAACTTAGGAATTGAAGAATGTTGAATCAAGTAAGTCCACTAAAAATCTTGTTGGTACACCTCCTAATTTAAATGAAAAATGTTCATAATGAAAATGCTCATGAAGATGCATATGAATTTGAGAATGCTAATTAAATCCCTAATAGTCACCTCAAAATGTCAAAAGAAGAAGAGAGATGGGAGTTTTGGGAGAAGGAGAATGAATTCCTATCCAAAAGGGAAACCCTTGGGAGTAGGTTTTTTTAATAATAATAGCTTCAATCCAAGAGGGATATCTTGTAGTAGATCCTCTCACTATTCCTCTAAGAGATAACTAGTGAATCTTACCTATTGTACTATTGAGCATACTAAGTATGATATTATCGTAGAAGATGAAGATGAGATAGACAAATATATGCAAGCCTTAGAAGAAGAACTTAGACCCAAGGATTTGGAGGAGAGAAAAGCAAAGAAAAGAGATGAGAGAATAAGGGAAAAAGTGATAGAAAGAGATTCCCAAAGAAAAATTATGTAGAGGAAGGACTCACATTCAACTAGCTTGACACGTTCAAACAATACTTCAATACAAATGATTCAAATATGCACCCTTATTCATTCCTAACATTGTTCTCTTAAGCCTAAAACATGGGGGAAACATCCTAATAGAACTCAATATTTGAGAAGAGAATGGAATGAGGGAAACTTTGTGTATTCATAATTTTTTCAACATACTCCAAAGGGTTCCAAACATACATAGTCCCATTCATGTTTTTAAAGCAATGATTTATGCAAATCAAATATTGTTTCCCCTAGGTTCCTTCTAGGAAATGACTTCAAAAAAAAGGGAAGAATTCTTTTAATGTGGATTATCAGACTTATGCAGGCTGTTAACAATATTAGACTATGTTTCTACACCCCTCCATTGACAAAACAATGCATAGATAATTCAAAACCACCAATAACTATGGTCTTTAGGATAATTTCACTACAAATCTGAATATATTGTCAAAAATATCCCCTTCACACTATCCATTCATGAGTTTTCCTTTTGTAGGAATTTACATAGGTATGGGATAGATCTCTCCACTAGTTTTCAGAATTTTGGGATAGTCGAAACTCTACCCATTGTCAAAAGTTACTCTCAGGAAACCTTAGGCTAGGTTTTGACCTGCAATCACAAAAAAACCAATAACTTGCACAAAAATTTATGAAAATATACCAAACTAGATTCATTCAAAATATAATTCTCTCCTATAACTTATCCAATCAGTTTTAGGACCATACCATATAGTACCAATCTATACACCAAGAATTATAGTCAGTTTTTATAGAAAAAATGTAATACAAAATTTGGAAAAATGGAGTATCATGCATTCCAACTTTCTCCAACCTCTTGAATTAATGTTACAAGGAATATTTAACATGTCTCCACCAATACCAACTAAATAATCTGACCAACAAACTCTTAGTTAACTCTAATGAAATTTTTTACATCTTTTTGAAAACATTTTGACAACTTTTAGCAACTTTTGCAACTTTTTACAATATGACTCCAAAACATCATGAAACATCCATAAATGACTCCAAATGACTCAAAATGGTCTAAAATGACCTTATTGACCCATAAAAACTCAAGACTTAGATCCTAGTAACATGAAAATACTATTGGAAGCTCTGCAACATGAGCATGAAGTATGGATGAATGTGTTGGTTGTTTCTATGTTGTCATTGATGTTAACATGGTAATAACTACATGGTGATAATTGTATTGGAAGTTTTATTGGTTTTCCAGAAGTTGTTCTTTGCTAGTAATACTCCTTTGTGATGGATTAGTTGTTGGTATTTGAGTCCAAAAATCATTGCAATATTTGATATGACTCTGGTCTCTTAACCATGTTTTATTGACTCATTTGGATAGCTATATCTTGGATATTGAGACGTATTTTTCTATGAACATAAAGTTATCTCTAACAGAGTTTAACTTTGTATTCTACTTTTTTTCTATGTGAGGTATATTTTGTCAGAGACTTTGCAATTCTACTAAGGTGAACATTCATATACTATGATTTTGATGATAGTCTCTTTACTGGTAGTATGATTGGAAATTAATGTGTTCTCAGATCCAGAAGGTGTTTTCTTTGAGGATTATTTGTTGGTTTGGAGAATTGTTGTTTAGTCTTGGCCAACTCAATGAATGGAATATATTATGAAGACTAATAGTTGAAATGGTAAAATGCGCTACATGGATAAAATGATTAAATCTTATATGGTGTTGATGAAGAAACGTTTTGATTATTTTGTGTTCATCCAATTAGGCTGATGTAATTGATGAATAAGATATAATGGTATATGTACAAGATAGAAGCAAGTAGAAAAGTGTGTAAGGGAAAGTTTGTGTGAAGATAAATATATGTAATTGCATGTGTATGAGAAAGTGAGAAGTGAATGTGAATGAAGGAGAGGACCAATGCCTAAATGCTTTATCAATATTATAGATTTGTTGAGTGATGTATTACCTTCTATTTTTAGCTTCAGTGGAATTGAACCCTGCACATTAAAGGTGTATTCCATCAGTTCATTATTTTGGTAGTGAGCCACCATCATTGTATCTTAGCAGTGAGCCATCTTTTGTACTCAGGTTGTGATCCTTTTAATGATAGTGAGTTCTGGCAGTGAGCCTCGTAATATTTTGTATATGAATATAAAATATTGTGACTTAACTATCACCATCATTTTTCCTATTTCAGGTTCTCCACGTAAAAAACTGGGTGTTAATGTGTATGATTTATTTATCCTGTTTCTATGTTCTCTCTTGATGATTCTTTCAATATTGTGATAATGGTTAAGTGGATTTTATTATCAGTTTGTTGAATACTGATTCAATCCCCCTCTTATTATTCTAGATGTTCAACAATTGGTATCAAATCTTGGTTCCTCAAATGAAGCCTAATAGCTTGAGGAAGGTCCCAAAATTTGAACATGAGAAATTTTTTCCTTTAGAAATAACCCCTACAAAATTTTAGAAGAAATGGAATCCCTAAAGGATAAGCTGATAAAATAAAATGAGCACATTGAAAAGATACAAAGTACAAGTCTAGTTGCATGTGATTTGTTGACTCAAGCAGAAGAAATCATCACTAGCCTGCTAGAACAATTGGATAAGAAGAGAAGAATTGAAGACTATCAAGAAATTGGAATTCAAAAGAATATGGATGAATGTGAAAAGATAGAATTAGAAGAAAATTTTTTGAGATCTAATCTAGAAAGGGAAAATATTTTTGAAGAAAATTTTAAGATAAGCTCAAAAATTCTTGATGAATTGATCACCTCTCAAAGACCGAAAATGGATAAGAGTGGTTTAGGGTTTGAAAAAGGTCAGAGTTCTAAAGAAAAGAAATTCACTAGTAATAAGATGTGGTACAAAGATAGACAAGTCAAGGAGCAAAGAAAAAATTCTGAAAAAATTCATATCAAACGACATGATGCAAAAATGTATTTATACTTCAATGGTGTTTGTCATTCTTGCATGAAATTTGGTCATAAGGCAAAGGACTAAAAAAGTAATGTGAATAATTCAAATGGAAAGAAGAATGGATATAAAGATAGTCTATTGGATAAAAGGGAAAATGGAAAGAAGAATGTTGTTGTAAATGAAAAAAATTGGAGCATCTTGGTAGTAACAGTGGAAGAAAGAAGAACATCTATCTGACGAAGAAGAATGATCAAACCTTTGATCTAGGAAGGGAAAGAAAATAAATGGAAAGGATTTAGAGAAAGGAATCACTGGTCTTATTTTTTCCAACCTCTGGTATAGATACTCTCATCAATCTCTAAATAAAAGTAGTAGCTAAGGGGGAGAAATCATCGAAAAATCTAATAAACCCCTTCATTGGTATTTGTGTCATATCATGAGATAAGTATATTTAATGTGGTAAAAAGATTAAGGTATTTTATTAGTCTCATGCATGAAGAATGAGGTCTGTAGAATTTGAAAGAATGGAGGCATACACAGTTTTCAAGGCAATCTACTTGCAAGTTGAAACATTTATTGCAAAATCATTTGGAATGAAAGGAACAAGTTTAGATGAAATTAAAGGCCTATGTATTTTTGGAAACATGTGCAAAGGAATTTTAGAAGGGAATTTATAATTTTAGAATTTTAAGAATGTAACAGATGAATTCGAAGTGAGCTCCAAAAATAAGATATCTATACATTTCTTGTTGACATTTTCAGAGGTATTCCTATTTGCACAGTCTTTAATTTTATTGATGGGTAATTCAAAGATTGTGAATTGTGTGGATAAAGCTAGGTTAAAGAGATATATGAGGAATGTGTTGGAAGAATGTGTTGGTCCATTACCTTGCATCCCTTTGAGAGTGTTTCCTATAGAAGATATCTATTCATTTGTTTACAATAAGATTGAAGAAATATCATTAGTTTAGTTCAATGTGCTTTGGAAAAATGAATTGAAAGAGAATCATGATGCCTATAGAGTATTAGTTGAGAAGAAGTTGGATTTTTAGAGAAAATTTCCTTTGTTTGAATTTGAGAAGTATATTTGAATGGTATTGAGTAGAATTCATGATGAATCTTTATGGATTGATGAAGCACATCTGATTTCCAGAGAAGCTATTAGAGATGTAACTAGTTTATGTTCCTCTGAACCGGTTCCTAAACTAAAGACTATGAATGAGAAAGAAATACTTGAGGTTATAGGTGCGAGTTCTAAAGGAAAATAAATTCATTTGAGATCAATTGTTGATCCGATAATAAGGTATGCTGATATGGTTATTGGTCATAAATATTTTATCCCTAGCAATGACTCTACAGTTTCTACTATTGCAGTGAATATTGTTGTTGATATGGTAATAAGAGGTATGGAATATGACTTGTGTGAACTACTTCTGATACATATTTTGAATAATTTAAAGGAGACCAAGAAGAGAAAAAATAATAGTTTTTGGTATGGTAGTTTTGTTGTTTGTCTACTCTTTTACTTTTTGAAAGAGTTTCTGGTAATATGAAGGTTCAAATGGTCAAATTTAGAGCCTATTGCTTATCAAATTAGGAACTTCATGAAAAATATTGGTAATTTGGATGCACAAGAATCTGACCTTGCTGAATTCTTTGGAACATTTTAGATGAGGATGAACAAAAGGTATAGGATTCCAATAAGTGTTGTGGAAAGATACTCTAGAAGCATAAATTTTATTGTCTATAGATTTATGTCACATGGAAGTAGTTGAATCAAGGTTATTTTGGATATCTAAATTGAATTATGAAGTGCCAAAGGCTGAAATTGATATATATGCTAAAATTCTATTAGAAATCCCTAAGTATCTCAATGAAGAAATCACCTCTGGTAGCGTGACCAAAACAAGAAACAAGAGGAAGAGTGTAGTAAAGCCAGAAGGTGTTGAATAAAGTAAGCTTGAACATGAGCATGAAATAATGAATATCTATACAACTTTGGAAGATTTGTAGAAGGTTATTCTTGATGCTAATTTTAGTTCATCTATTTTTGTTGTGGAGAATCTTTGTGGCATGAATAATTCTTTGAAAGTTTACATCTTCGGACTTGAAATTTATGTTAGAATTAGGTCTGATGAAGAAAATTTGAATGATATCAAAGAAAAATGTGTGAATACACATGATCGAGTAATGAAGGAAATAAAGAGTGTACAAGGTTGTGAAGAAGAGGCACATGAACTACTTTCATTTTGTCTAGATTGGTATGACAATACATTGAATATGAGAAATGAGATAAGGATGAGTGAGTATTGATTGAGCACTTAGGCAGATACATACATATTAGTAGAAAATAGAGACAATCAGAGGTGGTCCTACATTGTGTAGCTTCAGGATAAATTTCTCCATTTGTAGGATTGAAGGACATATGTTACCAAGAAGTTTATGGCACTCAGATACATGATTAAACTCAGACATACTTATGTCTCTTGTGCTCTTGGTTGTATTGGTGAATTATTAGAGATCAATCTTAATCCCAATAATTTAACAGATGGTGTAGAGTCTCTAATTAAACCTGAGGTATTTTACAAGACTCTGGTTAGTGCAAAAGGTTCATGGGAAGAAGGTAAAGGGTCATGGAAGGCTATCCTGGAGAGTCTCAGAGGTTCTTATTCAAGTTAATTTAGTGTTCATATCTTTTTGACTACTTTTTTGATGCATATGTACATTTATATCAAACCCCTTCCTTTGTCATTGATGTCAAAGGGTGAGAGATAAAGAGCTAGAGATATAAAGACTTATGGGAATTTTATTTTGTGAAGAACAATTTTGATAGGGGAAATAGTCAAAAAATTTAGTGTGGTATACTTGAAATTATTTTGTCATGCATGTTGCCATCAATGCCAAAGGGTGAGATTGTCGAAATATTTGCAACATGAGTATGAATTATGGATGATTGTGCTGGTTGTTTCTATGTTTTCACTGATGTCAACATGGTAATAACTACATGGTGATAATTGTATGGGAAGTTTTCTTGCTTTATTGGAAGTTGTTCTCTACTAGAATTACTCCTTTGTGATGGATTAGTTGTTGGTATTTGAGTTTGGAACTCATTGCAAGATCTTATATGACTTTGGTCTCTTAACCATGTTTTATTGACTCATTCAGACAACTATATCTTGGATCTTGAGACATCTTTCTCTATGAATAGAAAGTTATCTTTGACAAGGTTTAAATTTGTATCCTACTATCATTTTTTGTGAGGTATACCTTTTGGGAGACTCCGCATTCTACTAAGGTGAACATTTATATACTGTGGTTTTTTTGATAGTATCTTTACTGGTAGTATGATGGGAAATTAATATTTTCTCAGATCTAAAAGGTGTTTTCTTTGAGGATTATTTGTTGGTTTGGAGAATTGTGGTTTAGTCTTGGGTGACTCAGTGAAGGCAATATATTATGAAGACTAATATCTGACTTGGTATAATGCACTACATGGATAAAATAATTAAATACTATATGGTATCAATGAAGAAAGGTTTTGATTATTTTGTCTTCATCCAATTAGGCTGACCTAATTGATGAATAAGATATATTGGTATATATACAAGATAGAAGCAAGTGGAAAAGTGTGTGTGAAGAGAAAAATATGCGATTGCATGTGTATGAGCAAGCGCGAAGTGAATGTGAATGAAGGAGAAGATGAGCGTCTAAATTATTTATTAGTATTATAGATTTTTTGAGTGATGTAGTACCTTATATTATGAGCTTCAATGGAACTGAACCATGCATATTGAAGGTGTATTCCATCAATTCATTATTTTGGCAATGATCCACTATCATTGTATCTTGGCAGTGAGCCATCTTTTGTACTCAGGCTATGAGAATTTTAAGGATAGTGAGTCTTGGTAGTGAGCCCCATAATATTTTGTATCCAAATATAATATATTGTGATTTAATGCTCACTGTGGTTTTTCCCATTCTAGGTTTTCCATGTAAAAATCCTAGTGTTCATATGTATGATTGTTGTGTCTTGTTTCTATGTTCTCTCTTTTTGATTCAGTCAATATTGTGATAATGGTTAAGTGGAATTTATTATTGGTTTTTGGAATACGGATTCACCTCCTCTCTTAGTATTTTAGATGTTCAAAAAAAACCTTGCATAAAAATATGCATCAAGGATGCCCTGCATCAAAAAAGGATTGAGAAAATGAAAGAAATATTGAAGGAGAAACCAATTCTTGAAGCTTCTTGAAAACCTATTGCTAAGGCAACCCATGATCCTCCTAAAGTAATCATTCCAATGATAACCTCTATTTCAAGAACTTATACTACTTCTATGACAACAACTAAAGTCACAGATCCCTTTGTTGTTGTTAGGAAATCTAAACCTATAGACCATGGAAAGAAACCTATAGGACAACCTAAGAAGCCCACCCCAAGGAAAAATACAAATAATTCATCTACTAATACATCCACCAATGATACTAAAACCAAATCCATTCCATCAAATGCACCTCCTGATCCTGAAATATTAAGGTTGCAACTGATTAATGAAAAGTTGTAACAAGAACTGAATAAAATGGAGATTGAAGCTTCAAATGTAGAAATAGAAAGGAAGATTTCATTCCTCAAAACCTCTATTCCTAATATATGATCTTCAATCTCTATTCATTCTAACTCTGATCCACATAAGATTAAGTCAGGTGGACATATTCTTGGTGAAATTGTTGATGGAGGTTAGGGTGGTGGAGTTGGAGGTCACCGTAAAAATAAGAACACCCCCATGTTGGAGATGGAAAAGGAAGTAGTGGTGGTGTTGATGGTGGGGGTGGAAATGGAAAAGGTGACAAGAAATCTGGTGATCAAGAAGATAATGAACCCTATAATGATCAAAGGGATCGATTCACCAGAAGGCCAATGCAGGTGGATAGGTACCAACAATTATGCTTTGTTGGAATTCTTGGTTATCCAAATCAATTCCTTGAGGATATCAAACATACCTTGGTTAATTATGTAGAGCATGAAGGAATTAATCACAAAAAACCTAACACAACACAACTAGGATTTCAATACAAATGGTGAAAATGGGAATTCTTGTTCATTCTTCACAACTTGCTTTTAAAGCCTAAAACATGGGCAACAAATCAAGTTTTTTTGGCCATAACTCTGATTGCAGACATAATATAAAAAATTAAACATATTTCTAGATACCCATTTGGGATTTTTATAGCATACCAAGATTTTAGGGGTGGTTATTTTGTACAGAACCATTAAAAAATTGATCACTCTTCTTCCAATTAGACCTAAACACATGAAAAGACCAGACCTGGGGCATCACCAAAAAAATGAAAAACTTATTTGGTCCTGAAACATTGGGGAATCAAGTAAAGCCTTATTAGAGACCATTCTACCAATTTACAAGACATTTCACTAGTTGAATGGAGAGCTATGCATTTTTCTTTCCTTCAAGCTACCCTATCTAGGGTTTGTGACATTTTTGAGGAAAATTGATGTAACTTACTCAAAATGAAATGGAATCACATGAAGCTAGTGACAATGGAAAGTGAATTCAATTCTCTATCATCCAAAATTGATTTTGAGTCAAGATATGATTGCACAATATTGTTCTACATCATGAAACAGTGCTACAGTGTTCAAATTTGTAGGAAATCAAAGGAAATTTATTGCTCAAACTTCAAAATTACAACTTATAACCCTTATGTAGACCTCCCAAGGAATTTTTAAACCTTTCACAATATTTTCCAATGGTTCACAACTTATTTTTCAAGTTTCAATCGTTCAACTTCGACTAGACACCAAAAAATTACAAAAGTTGTTTTTTTTTCAACTTGACAACATTCAACAACTTTGACACTTTTTACATTTGCACACAAAATTAACACGTAGTGACCCAAAATAGACTCAAACACATTTAAAATGGTCTTCTTAAACCTTATTACATATTAAGAACTCAAACAAAAAAAAACATTAACTTTTTACCCCTTTCTAAGGCATGAAAACCTATGGTGCCCCCACACCAGTTAAGTTCTCAAGTAACAATGCAATAAGAGGTGAGGACCATCTAAAATCATTTACCAATGTAATGGATGACTTTGAGGTGGAGGTTAAGGATGTGATGATGAAGCTTTTCATGTAGCCACTTACTAAATATGTCAAGCAATGGTATAGGTCATTACCAACAAAGAGTATTGGTTCTTGGGAAGAATTTAAGAGGGTGTTTAGAGAGTTGTATAGTCATAATACTAACTCGAGGTTCCTTCTAAATAAATTCAATAATATCTATAAGGGTTCAAATGAAATTATTTTTTATTTCAATTCAATATTTCAGAAGGCCATGAACAAACTACCTCCTCATTTAAGACTGAATTATAATATGTGTTTGGTCAACTATTGTAATGTATTTGATGTAAAAATTAGTTATCTCCTATCAAATAAGAATCCTCAAACCTTAAGAGAGGCTTTCAAGATGGCAGTCCATATTCAAAAAATTAGGAGAGCATCAGGTAAATTTGGGAGAAGAGATGATGTTAAAATATTTAAGAACCCAAAGAAAGAGGACAAGCACTTTGTAGAGAAAGGAGCTTTACTAGAAGATAATAGTGATAAGGTTGCAAGTTCCATGAAGGATATCAACTACAGACTTTCTAGGAAAGAGAAAAGACTTACAAATGATAAACCAAATTTTCAAAAGAATAAAAAGACCTCCTTGGCTACAAGACCATCACTATAACACCAATTGGCATAATGGAAAGCTAGTTCCAAACAATCAAAAAAAATCACAAAGCAAATTTCCCCCCGATCCATTGCAAAAAAAATCTATTAAATTTGTTGATGAAACACCCTGGTGTGTTTTTTTCTAGTTGCCACATGCTTCTATAACATGTTTAATAGAAAGACAATTTTAAGAAGAAAAAACTCAATCAAATGACTATGAGACAATGGAGGAAAATGATGTGGAAGTACGTGTGCTTATGCATAGAGAAGACTTGGTAGATGAAGAGTGTTCTTCAAAAAAATAATCGCATGAAGTTGATGTTGATTTCCAGAGACAAAAATATAACACATCATCGACAAATTTTCCCTGATGAAGATGAAAATATTGAGGATAATATTTGTGCTATGGAAATTGATGAAGTGAATGTTTCTCTAAGGAGACCTTTTGATAAAGAATATGAAAAAAAGATAATAGCATTAGTAGAACAAGAAAGAAACATTCATAATCTAAGAAACAAAGTTGTAAATTGTGATCAAGGTAAGCCAGGAAGTATTTTTATCAAAGAGAAAAGTGTAGAAAATCAAGGAACTAAAATAGTATAATTGTCCAAGTTTAAGAAGGGAGAGGTCAAATCCAAGGAGAATAAGGGACCTCATATTTGGGCCAAGAGAGATAGAATGACCAAAAAATCTGGTGATGCCATTTCTTCTATTGTGAAAGAAAAAACTCAAAAGTCAAATGTGGATTAGGGGAAAAAACAAGAAAAGAAGGATGTTGAATAGAGGGTCAAACAAAAAAAGGTTCAAGTTGAAGAGAAAAATTTAGTCCCTTATGAGTTACCTAATTATAATCTAGTTGACATGTTTTAGCTTCTATCTCAAGTCAAGGGGATAGTTCCATTAATGGAAATGATGAGAATTGATGAGCATAAGCAAAAGGCAATTGCCCTTACCAATGGTGCTACTAGGGCCTATGATGATAAAAAAGTGTCTACTCAGCCTCAAGTGAGTGGGAATCAAGTGAGTGAAGAGGCAATGGAGGGATATATTGGTGAAATCCCTCAAATTTATTTGGGTAGTACTATTACAACTTTCCCAAATAATATTAATCCATTCTATGTAACCCTGATTGTTGAAGGTAAGCTCCTAAAGAATTGTATGATTGATTCAGGAGCTTCATCTAACATCATGTTGGTAGAGATAATAAAAGAAATGGGCTTGAAGATAAATTGTGCCTATGGAAAATTTTATTCCATGGAATCAAAAGATAACCCAATTATAGGAGTGATCAAAGATGTTCCATATAGACTGGTTGACTTTCCTAACAAGGAATTTTCATGAGCATAGTTGTGATGGACATCCCACCCAACTATGGTATGTTGTTGTTAAGGAAGTGGAGTGCCTCCATGGGAAGTAGTATGCAGTGTGACATGTCCTTTGCCACTTTCCCAATAGAGGGAAAGGAAATAAAGCTTGTAAGGGAGCCAAGAGCCCCTTATCTCTGAGTTTATGGAACAAGTAGATAGAATTCACATTGTGGATACTAGTATGGATAAATTTAGAGTTGAAGAGTTACAATAATAGGAATGAAAACAACTTGCACCCCTTGAAAATAAGTATTTCAGCAAGCTAATAACTATGACCTATGGAATATTTATTTTGATGGTCCCTACTCAAAAGAAGGATTTGGTATAGTGGTGATACTCATTTCTACTAGTGGTATAAATTTTATGTTCTCATTTTCATTACTGTTTGCATGAACAAAAAATGTATCTGAGTATGAGGTTTTGCTACTAGGACTAAAACTAGATGTGAAAAATGAAATCAAGAAGTTAATAGTTATTGGAGACTTAGAACTTGTTGGATCTCAAGTTAGGTCAAAATATGCAGCAAAAAATACTAGGATGAGATAGTATAGAAAATTTTTCTAGGGTTCAATTGAGTAGTTAAATGCCTCTGGTATTGAGTGGTTGGATAGGAGTAATAATAGAGTGGAAAATTTACTTGTAAATATTTCTCTCTTTCCAAATGATATTACTTTTTTTGTCATTTCAAAGGTTGGAGTGCAAGTTAGACATTGAGTTCCTAACAACATAAAGAATTGGCAAGTGTTTAATGATGATGAGGACATCTTGAGATTCTTACAGTGCATAGATGAATATGAGGGTCAAGAAATTGATAATAGATCCTTTGTGGAGGAAGTGGATGGTAAGGATACAATATTTGGAAATGAGATCATCCAATTGAAGACTAATAAGATTCCAAAGGGATTGGTTGCATTATAAAGGGTTTTTGATGGCCCTGATAGAAGCAATGTTAAGAAAACATCCATTGAAAAGGATGATCTAGAAGAATTAAATATTGGTATAGAGAATACTCTATAGAAGGCCTACATTAGAAAAAATATGAAACCACGGGTAAAAGCAATGTTGATTTCTTTGTTGAGAACATATATACATTTTTTTGCATGATATTATGATGACCTGGAGGCATATAGGGAAGAGCTATTTTTGCATGAGATACCTTTGAAGCTAGATGCAAATCCCTTTAGGAAAAAGAAGAGACCAATAAACCCCACATTGCAACCTAAGATGCAAGAAGAACTCATGAAATTAAGGGATGTTTGGATCATCAAGCGCATCTTACATTCAACATGGGTTTCAAATTTGGTTCCACTTAAGAAAAAATGGTGACATTAGGCTCTATGTTGATTTTAAAAATCTGAATGTGTCATTGTTGAAGGATAATTACCCACTACATAAAATGGAAGCCATGTTACAAAAGATAATTGGCCATGAGTTGTTATTTATGATGGATGGATTTTTAGGCTACAATTAGGCAATAGTCAAAGAATCTGAGCAACACAAGACAAATTTTACAACACCATGGGGTACATATGTCTATGTTAGAATTCCATTTGGATTAACAAATGCAAGGACTACCTTTCAAAGAGCCATGGATGTGGCCTTTACTGAATTTATAAACATATTTTTAGTTGTTTACCTAGATGAACTAATTGAATGCAGTTAAAAATAAGAAGATCATTGTATGCATATGGAGAAGTTATTCAAGAAGGCACTAGAATATGGGATCTCATTAAATCCCAAGAAGTGTGTGTTTGGAGTTTCTTGGACCATATTGTGTCTAAGGAAGGGATAAAAATTGATCTTGAAAGAGTGTTTGCAATAGACAAAATTCCATAGCCAAAGAATGCCAAAGGTATCTAATCATTTTTTGGTCATATTAATTTATTAGAAATGTTTTTTACTAACTTTGCAAAGATTACACGTCCTATTTCTAAGAAGTTGAAGAAGGGAGAGAAGGTGACTTGGAGTGAGGAGCCTAGTCCAGAATTTAAAATCATAAAACAAGCCATCAAGGAGGCTCCAATGATAAAATATCTAGATTTTTCTAAGCCTATGCATATATTTTCCTTTGCATCTTTTCATACAATTGTTTTTGTATTACAACAAAAAAATGATGAGGGATTCAAATAGCCTATTGAAATTTTTAGCAAATATTTCTAGGCCTTGAACGCAAGTGTGATATGACTGAGGAGTAGGCCTATGCATTAGTCAAGGCTATAAATTTTTTTATTACATACCTAATAGGAGCTACAATCATAGATTTTGTTCCAAGTGTTGTAGTGAAGGATATCTTCACTCAACACTAGACCACATGAAGAAGGTATAGATGGATCAATTGGATCTAGAAATTCAACATTTATGTTTAAATTACCAAGTTGGTAAGAGGGAAAGGTCTAGCTAAGTTGATGGATGAAACCAACTCGGAAGCCAACCAAATAAATTAGGTTGAATGTGTAGATGTTGCACCTATATGTGACATGCAGACTTGTGGTTGGTATAGATGAATTGTTCAACATTTGCAAACCTTGCAATTTCTTGAAGGTATGGATGATAATGAAAGAAGAACCATGAAGTTAAAAGATATTAAGTATGTTATCATTGATAATGATCTTTTGTGCAAAAGTCCAGAGGGAGTGTTACTCAAATGTGTTGATGAAAAGAAGTCATTAGAACTCTTGCAAGAAATATATAATGGAGTATGTGGTGGCCATTACATGGTAAAGACTACTTCTCACAAGATCTTAACAGTGGGATTTTAGTGGCCCTTAATTTTCAAAGATGCCCACAATTTTTTTTAAACTTGCGATTCTTGGAAAAGATTGTCAAGAAAGCTAAATGTTTTCAATGAATTTTCCACTTAGACCCATTTCAGTCCAGGCCCCTTTTCAACAATGGGGTATTGACTTCATTGGTGAAATATCTGAGAAATCTAGTGTGGGAGTCTCTTGGATTATTGTTGTAATTAATTATTTTACAAAATGAGTGGAATAAATCCTCACCTAGAATGCAACATGAAAAGTGGTGATTGATTTCCTGATGAATAATATCTTAATCAGATTTGGAGTCTCTGAATATATCATATTTGATAGTGCTATGTGTTTTAGATCGGATGATTTCATGGATTTCTATAATAAGAAGGGCATACAAATATCTTATTCTTCCCCTTATCATCCTCAAGGGAGTGGTCAAGCAAAATCAAGTAACAAGAGTTTGATGAAGATCATCAAAAGGGTGATTGAGAAGAATAAGAAATCCTAGGATTCAAAGTTGAAGCTTGCACTTTAGGTAGATAGGTTTACTATCATGAAGGCCACTAGAAATTCTCCATTTTGTCTAGTTTATGGTTTAGATGCTAGACTTCCTCAAAACAACTTGCTAAAAAATGTACAAGTTTGTTCAAGAATATTATGGTGATATATGTGATGAAATACAACATAGAGTTGATGCCCCAATATATAGCTGGATGAAACTAGAAGAGAAGATCATGATAAAAACACTAAAATGCAGCTGCAAGTCAAGCATTTATATGATAAAAAATCTTCTCTCAAGAAATTTGAAGTAGGGAGAATGGGAATGATGTGGAATTCCGGAGCTGAAGATAAGGGCAAGCATGGGAAGTTTGAGGCACCGTGGTTAGGCCATTATCTAGTATCAAATACACATGGTAGGGATTCTTACTTTCTCCAAAGTTTAACAAGTGAACTTCTTTAAATTATAGTACATGGAAAATTCTTGAAGCCATATTTCTCTTGAAATATGTTCTGCTCCATGTACATTGTAAAGTCCTATATATTTTGTGCATAGGTTTTCTTGGGTCTAGTATTCTTGCCTTGTTCGGGCTTCTCCTTGTTTCTTGGGTGTTCTTTATGCTTGTTCTACTTCAACCATGAGATCTAAAATCTTTCCATGCTTGTGAGAGGCATGCATCCTATTGGTGTTTTTCCCAATTGAACCTTGAGAATCCTATAAAAGATAGCTAGTCCTTATGGTTAATAACTTCAAGATTAGTGGCCAAAGAATGGGAGATGGATTCTACACTTTTCTCCCCTACACTTAAATCTCTACTAAACCTAGGAGGGTAATCCCACACAATGTACCTACAAATTTATCAAGCCAAATGACTATGTACATTATAAATAAGAGATGAATTCTCATGTAAGTGCTCAATAAAAAAAATATTTCAAAAGGATGCCTAATCCTTCACAACACTCAATATTTAGAGCATGAGAATTTTTGAGAAGTTGTTGAGATGATTTAACATTGTTGTCATTGATATCAAAACCTTGGATCCAAAGGGTTGTGCTCCAGATGATGTACAAACTTGATCTATCCTATTGTATGCTATGATGTTGCATTGTGTGGAGATTATCCTTGATTCAAATATGGTAGTATTCCTTTTTGGGGACATCTATTGAATTCAGTTGATGTAGTATAATGAAGAATAATCCTTTGATGATGGTTGTTGTACTTAAATCTTACTCTGGGTAACCTTTCTATCTAGAACTTCATGTAGCATGTTACAAGTTTTTGTATGACACATTATGTGTCTCCAGTTGGCACTGAAATTAATGTTAATCAAGATTTGGTCTTGGCTATGGTGTTCCCATTGGCTCCATAATATACATCATGTAATACAAAGTATACTATCTTATGTATGACCTATTTTGGTCCCTTGGTAATGTGGTAAGAATATCCTTATGTGCGACCTATCTTTTGGGTTTGGTGTTAGTGTACAAGGTCTTATTGAATATTTCAATATTGTTCTTCATACCGACATGTTCTTGGTGATATAATTCAAAATGGTGTTTGAACAACTTAGAAGACTATGAAGACATTATGTGGCCGACTCAATTTGGTTCTATGGGTATACATGCATATATATAAAGAACATCCTTTTGATTGACAATATAGATGTATAAAAGCAATATGATCTGTGAAAATAGGCAAAAGAGTGTGAAGGAAGGAGTAATATATTTTGGCATAAAGTTGTGTGAAGGTTGTGGAAGGAAGGTGTGCAAATGATTCTTAACCGAATCTACTACGAACACAAATTGTGCTCTTAACTGGAACTGAATTCATGCATATGTAGATGAAACTTCATCAATTCACTTTTTTTAGTGAGACTATTTTTCAATCTATTATTTTGTATTTGGGAAGTGAGCCCACTAACAATGAGCCACCCTGCAGTGAGCAACTTGGCAGTGAGCCTTTGTAAAAATCACCTTAATCAATGTCACCATAACTGGTGCTTTATAATTGAGAATTAGCATTCTCTCTGGTTTTCCATTTCTTGGGTTTCCATGTTAATTCTAGTGTTCATCGTGCTTGGTGTTGATATGTGCATTTATGTTCTTATCTATTTGATTATTTTCTGATTGGTATAAGTTCGCTCCAGATTAAATAAAGAAAATAAAATTATTTTAAGTTAATTGATTCACCTCCCCTTTCAATTATCCAAACTATTCAACAATTGGTTTAAGAGCTTGGTCCCTTATAGATAGAGCTTAATAGCTTGAGTGAAATCTTGGAAATTTGAATAGATGGAAGGAGATTATTACTTTGAGGAAGAACTAAAGTCAATATTGAGTGATATGGAAAGTACAAAATATAAGAATGAAGAGTCGAAAGGAAATCTTAAAGAGACTAATGTTTGCATCTCAAAGCTAAGGGAGAAAATATTGAAATTGAAAGAAAGACATAGAGAGTTAAACCAAGAATTAAAGGATTCAAAGGAGAGTGTTTTGGATTTGAATAAGCAATTGGATGAATGAAAAAATATTGAAGAAAATTTTAAGGATACCATCAAACAAAAAACATAAGAAAATGAGAAGTTAGATCAAGAATTAAGAAGGCTGAATATAAAAACAAAAATTTGTGAAAGTAGCATGATTTTAGATCAAGTTTTGTCCCTACAAAAATGTCACAAGGATAAAGGAAGACTTAGATTCATTGGTGAAATATCAAATTAGAACACGAAGGGTAAAAAAATGAAGTTGAGTTTCAAGCAAGATCAGTTGTACACAAGAAAGGTCTAGAACTCTAATGCATCTAAAAAAACCTCCAGTCAAGCAACCAAATTATCAAAGGTAGTTATCATTCAATGGTCACTATTTTCTATGAAATTTTTTTGGACACAAGGCTATAGAATGTAGAAGCAAGATCGAACAAAATATTCAACGCTTTAAGTGTCACAAGTTTGGTCACAAAGCAAGTCAATGCAGAAATGAATTATCTAATCTAGGAAGAAGGAATGGAATGAAAAATATCTTTCATCGTTACTATTGTTTATGATATGGTTATGGTCACAAATATAATCAGTGTAGACCTAGGGTTCACTCAACTAAGTTAGGACAAAAAATATTACAAGTGTAGTCAACCTGAACATTATGCTAGCGCATGCAGATACGTTTCTCTAGAAAATTCTAAGAACAAAAAGAAAGTTGCAGAGTCAAATAAATCTAAGAAGAAGGTGGTCATGGTTTGGAGGAAATAGGAAACAAGTTTGGAGAACACTTTCATGGTACCAGATCCTGATACATGCCCTACCATTAACTGAGCCAATCTACCTTGGCTCAAGGGGAGTTTTGCAATGCATATCTTGTCAGTTCACCATATCTAAAGGAATAATGTGATACTTAACATGACTGAGTCTGAACTGGTTGGTGATATATGATTAAGCTTGATCTGACTAATTGAAAAGTGAAGTACAATTATTGGGGTCATTAATGTGCAATTTGGGCAGTAAAATTATTATGAGTAATTAAGAATAAAAGGAAAAGTTTTCAAAATCATTTCTCAGAACTCGCAAAAGAGAAGAAGAAATTTTTTTGTAGAGCGATAGAAATTTGAGGAAGGTAAGCACAATAATGAAATCCATTGATAGAGAATCATGTAGCAATATTCCACTAAGGTTGAAGGGAGTAGAGTTGGATGAGTTTGATCATTGGAAGATGAAAGAAATGGAACTATGGTTGAAGTCGAATGAATTGAAAAACATGAGTGCTCTGGCTATGGATTTATGGGGAGAATTTTCCTAGTTTATAGACAAGCAATCTATCTTGTTCCTATTGAGTCAATTCAAGGATGGAAAAATTGTGTTGGAAAAACCCTGTCCGATCATGAAGGAAGCCATAGAAGCTACTACTAGTTTGTGTAGTATTGATGACCTCCCTAGGAAGAAAATCATAAAATACAAAGATTCAGAGGAAATTACTAGTATCGACAAAGACCCCCAAACTTTGTTGATAAACACCATTGTCGATCCTGTAGTAAGGTATGTCGCTTATGATATCTTATAAAATATATTTCAAAAATTGTGAAGGTTCTACTTTGGCTATTATTGTATATCTTGCACACATAATGGTGAAGGAAAATAAACAGTTTGATTTGTGTAGCCTAGTAATGGAAAACCTAACTAAGAATGTTAGAATATGTTTGGTTGAGAGTTATCCTTTCTAATTTGGGTCTCTACTTGCATGTTTGGTATATTAATTTCCAAGTTCATTACCAAAAAAAGAGAATGTTAAGTTGAAGTTTGGCATCCTTGTCGGAAAGAAAGTTTACAAGTATTTGAAATGTATGGAGGATAAAGCAAGTGCATGGAAACTCTATTTCTCATCCTTGTAGAAGTATTTGTGCTCAAGTGTGATAGTGTCTAGTGCTATGCTCAATAGTTAGTTTGAGGAGGGTTCCTCCTCTGATAAGAAGGAATTGAAAGTTGTTATTGGTTGTTCCCCTCTAGAACCTAAAAAGAGTAAATTTAACACATAAGATGTCATCACTTTCTCAAAAGAGAAGGAGAAGGAAGAAGAGTCTCTACTTGATTCTAAATCTTTGATCCAGATGATATTTGGTTGGTATTAGATGAAGGTGATATGGAGAAGGTTGGTGAAATGTGGTGTTCCTACCCTCCGATGGATAGGCTTAAAATTGATGATGCTTTGATTGAGTATTTTCTCAAGAAGGGTATTGATATTTCATATGTTTCTGAATCATTATCGGATAATTTAGTAGAAATTGTTGAAGAAAGAATGTTGTTGGAAGGACCTAAAGGACATAAGTTTGAAGGTATTATGAGAAGATGTCTCAAATCCAAACAAGAATTATCCAAACACATTTGTGAGACAAGATAATGCATTAAGGAGATGTCTGACATCTACAAGTATTGTCTCTGGTGGCCTGCAACTATTGATCATTTCATAAGCATATTTGAAGCCACTAAATCTGAAAAGAATAGTATTGGAAAGAGTTTTGATTTCTTCAAAGACAAAGATGGAAAAAAAGGAATGAGAGTTGGTGAGCGGAAATATAAGTTGTTAATTATTTAGAGACAAAGGGAAGATGTGGTTAGAACTTTTTGGTTGGTCAAAAAAATTATTGAGGTCCAGTTTGATCATCTCTCTATGATAGTTTCTGATGCAGAAGATTGTGAATGGCAGTGCCTGTCTCCAGGCTAGTCATCCCCATTTATGTTGTTGACTTTGTTGGATAGTATGTGTACCACTATGTATTCTACAGTACTATATTGGAAGTGGATTCTTCCGACTATGAGAGAAAAGTACAAGAATTTTTTAGGTGAAATGTTATATTTTTACTTGAGTTTTTAATAGTTCAAATTTTGTCCATTTTCCTTTGATGGCAAAAGGGGGAGAAAAATGAAAAGAGAAACAAAAAAAAGAAAGAATAATTGAAGTTTTGAACAAAGGGGGAATTTTGGAGTTTTGAAGTTGGATTTTTGTGTTTTTTAGTTTTTGATGTTTTTCCATCAATGCCAAAGGTGGAGGTTGTTGAGAAGTTGTTGAGATGATTTACCATTGTTGTCATTGATGTCAAAAACTTGGATCCAGAAGGTTGTGCTCTAGATGATGTAAAAAATTCATCTATCCTATTGTGTGCTAAGATGTTGCATTGTGTGGAGATTATCCTTGATTTAGATGTGGATATGAAATCCCTTGAGCTCCCTTTGGATTGATATTGTTATTTTGTTTGGTTTCCGATTGTGCCCTATGTATTTGGATATCTCTAGCTCTCGCTTCTCTTTTGAGCTTCGGCCACTATTGCCATGTGTCCACCACATGCTCCACACAAGGATTTCATCCTCCACTTCTCTTTTGATCCCCACCATGCATCCACATGTCAACAACATACACCTTTGAGGTCTACTTCCCTTCACTTTTCTATCAAGCTATATTTGTGTGCCATGTAGCATCTTTATGCATACACCTTTTTATAGACCCCATAGTCAATGAAGCAATAAAGAATTCTCCACATTTCTTCTGCATGGATATTTCAGTGAAGGGAAGGATGGAATGAGCAATGGGTTGCACCATACTGCCACATGTCCTAACTGAATTCATGGATTGGTGACACATGTTTGATGGAGGCTTGTTGTTTCTATGCTAGGACCACTATCATCATTTACAAAGGATGCATTTGGCTTGAGGGTGAATGCATTCTATGGCTCCAAATATTTTCTATTGCAATGACCTAGGGAATCATTGAGATGGACATCATTGCTCTCACAATAGAATATTTTTTGTTATTGGCTAAGCGGCAGTTGGATCATTTTCTATAAAAAATACTTCTTCTTTTGAATAATGACTTTGAAACATATAGAAAAATAGTGGAAAGACACCAAGCCTTTGTATTTTTTTTAGATTATTGTATAAGACTGACAGACTGTTCCATTGCTCATCCTTTCTATTTCTTAGCTATTTGATAGAACATTATAATGTTCCATTATTGTATTGGGTAGTTTATTTGTAGAACTTCTATGATTTCAATATAATTTTGATGGTTCAAACCATGTCTTGGACTCTTCTTTTTAGTGAATGTGTATGGGAGTTATTTTATTATATTTGGTAAACTATTCAGGATTTTCATCTGTGATTTTTGTTATTCTAGGACATAGCAGATTGTTGAATGACCCTTAAACCATGTCAAAAAGGAAGGTTTCTCATGCCTAAATACACCTATAGCTTGGAACATCACCTTAGTTAGATCTTTATTTTATATACCTTCTTCCTTTTCCTTTTCCAAATCCCTAATTATAGAAGAAGTCAGCTTCTTTAAAAACCTAAAGTTTACTCAGTTTAGTGCAATAGGTCCCTCTTTAATTGAGTTTCCCATAAGGTTGTTGCTTGTCAATTTTTGGCATCAATAGTTTCCTTTTCTAGCATGCTCAATGGGACTTCTTAAATGTGCTTAAACCTTAAGTGGGTGTATGAGCCATCAGCCTATTACTAGATACCATACAATGAATAAACCGGGCTTACTAGTGCCACCGCTAGTAACAATGTGAACTAGAACCCATTTAGTAAATGTTGTAGTCCCTCCACTGACCATATTACCAATTGCTAACATAAATTATGTGGCATGGGATGTCGGAAGACCCCTTATAGCACTAGTAGCACCCACCATCTAGGCCCCTATCCCAATTTCTGCTTATATAAGCGTGAATTTTCACACCTAACGTAGATTCCCTTTTACCCCCTTACACTTTAGAAAACCTAAGGCAGAGGCTTAATTCCACTTAAGCCCATTTTCCACATCACACTTGGTGCTTGTTTTGAGTGTCGGTGGGGGCATTTCTATTGGGGATGCCCACACAATACATAGACATCTACACAGTGCACTTACGTCCCTGGAAGATTCCTATGGATGGAGTCTACATAAACATTACACATATGAAGTCGAAGTGCAACACTCCTCTTCAGCTGGTCAACCTGAATATGGTTGTTTTTCATCCTTTCCTTCAGATTCTTCACTCTCTCATTCATTCAAATATTTTTGCAACATATTGGATTCATCTCTTCAGATTTGTTCTCCTCTTTCAAGCACTCACAAGCTTTGTAGCGGGACTTTTTCACTCCATTGCAGCTATCCACTACTCCATCACTCCAATAGTGTGAGTGTAGGAAAAACACCATGATGACAGAGGCTTGAGTTTCTCTCTCTTCTCCTCCATAAGCCTTGAGCGCTTTGGACGGAGGTGGTAATCTCCTCTTATCTCTTCTATCACATTTGGTTGAGTGAGCATGTATTGTTTGTAGTGTTTTGTGTTTACACAACTTGTATTCATTCTTTATCTCTGTTTCTATCATTGCAAACTTGGTTGTTCATTGAGGTGGAAATACCAAAATAGGGGTCTAATTGAGGAAGGCCCCTAAATAGCCCCAACACTTCCCACTTTTTCTATGTGCAGGTGGAGAGAGCTTGAAGCAAGCTGGTGCAAAGAGTGTTGTACGAAATTGTATTTACATTTCAATCTTCTTAATCTCGTTCTATCACTTAAAAAACCTCTAAACTAGGTTGTTGGTCTCTCTTTTAGAGTTTGAATCTCATCCTTTTATTTCTTTGGTTATACAGATGCCAACACAACTATGAGACACTAGCATGCCACACTTTCATCCCAGAACCATGAATTAGAGAGCTACTTGAGACACAGAGTTGAATCTGAAGGCCGACTCATTTAGTCTCTTTCCAATTCTCGAGATTGCAGAGTGATCAAAGGACTTCATAGTCTTCATCATTCTCATCCCTTCTATCCTAACCATCCTTTAAACTGAGGTAAGTTAGGGTAGCCTTTCCTCTCTTGGCCTTTCATGACCTAGGGCATTGTAGTGGTTGGTCCCCCTGTCTTACATTGTTGGTGAACCTGATGTGAACCAACGTCTATTCTTTTGTAGGAATCCTAAAATTTTCCTCGTATACCTCTTGGTTGTTGTACCCTGGTGTGTTGTAAAATTTTATGAGCTTCACGACCTAGTCTACGACCTCTAGGAATATTGTTAGAATAAGTCTGTGACACCTTCCAATGGACAAGATGAAGGTCTCCTCTAGCTTCACTACCAACCTTTTCTCTGGTTTTGTGGTTGTTCTATCCACATAGGAGCATGTATCGTTAGGAGAATCTAGGTTTCTTGATGAAACTGATCGCATCCCTACTCCTCCTATGTCGCTGAACTCTTCATCCATAGATGATCATGAGGCCATTCATATCCCTTCTGAATATCTTGTTAGCCTTGGTAAATGGTTAGGTGCATTGGAAAATCACTTGGAAGGAAACCTGAAGATGGCTAGGGTTACTAAAGTGATTGGTGAAATAAGATACATGGTGGAAAAGGACTAAATAGGCATGGATCTCTTAGCTAGTCTCATTGGTCTAGCTGAAGAATGTGCCCCCTCAAGCAATAGTTGGATGATACAAGGTGGCCTCTTTGAGGAACATGAGAGGCAACTAGAGATGTTAATGCCTCCTACATCTGTATATATGGCTGACATAGTCCCTTCGGTCAGTATACTCACCACTTCCAAAAATTTCAAAACTATCAAAGTAAATAGGAACCCTTTGGGTTTCCACTTCACCCCTTTCACCACCTTCAATGGTGGAGGATTTGGTAGGATGATAGGTGGAGGCTTTGGTGGTGGAAACTTTGGAAGTGGGGGTGGCATTGGTGGAGGTAGTTCCGACGAAAGTCATGGTGGTTGCTTAAGAAGTGGTGGTGGCTCTGGCGGAAGTCACACTGGTGGCAGTGACATCAGTGGTGGCTCTAGTGGTGGTCATGGTGGAAGTCACACTAGTGATGGTAACATTGGTGGTGGCTCTGGCAGTGATTCCAGTGGTCCTATCTCTTCTAATGACCCTATTCTGAATAACCTTCTTCAAAATATGGGGAAGATGCAAAACTAGTTGGAAAACCTTATCTAAGCCTCGACCCAGCCTATCTTCCAGCCCTTCTTCTAACATAGTCTATTGTCGGTTGCAATTTTAAACACTTTTTTCCCACAAGGGATAGAGATTCCCAAATTTGAGAAATACGATGGTAAAGGGGATCCATATACACATTTGTCTACCTTCAATGCCTTATGCACAAAATTTTTCCATCATGATGCATTGATGGCTAAACTATTTCCCCGATCCCTCAAAGATACATCACTAGATTGGTATTGTTCTTTGCATAATAATTCAATCTTCACATTTGATCAGCTTGTGAATCAGTTCCTACGATAGTTCCAAGCCAATATCAGACCAAAGATGACCTTCTCAGACCTTGGTAGATGTAAACAAGAGGATAATGAAAATATTACAGACTTTATAGCATGGTACCAAGCACTATTCTCACAGATCTCGTATTTGTTACATAATTCTGATGTACAAAAGGTCTTCATAGGGAATTTACAAAGGCCTTGGAAAGATAATTTTTCCCTCATGAAGTATCCTTCTTTCACAAACTTGTGTGCGGGTTTACAAGAGTACCAGTAGATGGTAGTAAAATTTGGGGGTCCTCCCTCGCACTCCCATTCTGAAGGAATATCTATCATATCGATCTTGGGAAGAGCTAAAATTGTTGTGAATGTAGTAGTTGTTGTGGATAACAATGACCTCACACGTGATCAAAAGTTTACGAAGCTATCAAAATCTTATTCTTCCATCTTGTATAATTTGGCGAAAGATAAGATCCTTTCCCTACAACCTACTAAACCAATTAGAGAACTATACCCTTGTTGGTATGAAGTAAACATATAGTTTTAGTACCATCGAGTTCACGGACATGATACTAAACACTGCATGCACCTACATCATGAGATACAAGATCACATCAAGGATGATACTATTCATCTTGATGGAAGTAAGGAAAACACAAACAAATTAGTGGCAAAGGGTAATAGTTAATTGAGATATACACGAATCCGTTTATGTCACATTCGGTTAACATGATTATCGATCCTGCTGATTCTATTTCTCATCCTAAGGCGTCTATTAACATGGTTACTATTACTCCCTCTCCCCGCCTTGCAACTGATTCGCTGGATGTAATATTTACTTTGCAATATGTGCCAACAAATGATAAGCCTTTGTCCCTTTATATTCCTGCTCACCTCAATGGTAACATTGTGACAGCAATCTTAGTCGACCCCACAAGTAGGGTGAATTTCATCACGGAGGAGACATGAATCTTAAACTCCCTACAAAGGGAGGAATATGAAAAAAAAATTCCATCATTTGTACACATGATGGACTTTCTCTTAAACCTTATGGATCAATAACACTTTTCATCCTGGTTAGACATAGGAATGTAGACACGGTCTTCGATCTTATTCCTGAGTCAAGCCTATTTAGAGTGAAGCTAGGCATACCTTGATTGGCTTCCATGAATGGAATCCCCTTTGTGATTCATAAGTTCCTTAAGTTTTCCCATGAGGGTTTCATGCACGTAGTGCATGATACGAGATATCATCTTATGGTATCTCATGGGGGATACTCATTGGATCACTTATGGCCCTCTCCCATCAATCTCCTACCATAAAGGGCAAACCTACTTTACAAGAATTATGTGAATTATAAGATTGGAGGTAGAGGATAGCCAAAGTTGACCCTTCTTATAGCTGAGCTACTAGCCACCTCCTCCTACTAAAAGGGAAAGGAGAAGCTATCTCCCACTTAGGCTGAATCATCTACTTCCCTCTCTTGGGAAGAGTACTAGATGAACAAGCCTAGGTTGTACCTACTGAGTTTGATGATACCTCCTTGGAAAAAATGAAAGGTCAAGATATCGGACCTCTGTAACGGGTCCCCAAAACCTTGGTACTATTTGTATGACAAAAAGAAAGGCTCACAAAGAGGGTTTTCCCCTTGACCTCTTCCTATTCCTCTGAACAGAAAAGGATCTAGCTCTAAAGTGCTACAGTCAATTCCTCCTATTGTTTACGAACCTACCCCTTCTTCTCCCATTTAGGAGTCTGCCCTTCCACTGGAAATAGCTACAAAGGACACTCCCATGGCTGAGAAAAATCCTTTCATCCCTTCAAAAACTCTGGATTTTGGTTTCAAGAGTCGTAGGAACCTCCTTATGCATGAGCATAAGCACCAAGAAAAGTCTCTCCTGGATGATCAAGCCTCTTCATAGAAGAAGGAGGAAGAGAATACAACACCTCTTGTTGTGTCCTCCTCTTTCCATCCTTCCATCTATGAATCTATTCCAACTCCCGATGTGAGCACACATGCACCTAGAAAGATGTAGGTGTTTATCACTCCTTCTATGGAGCCACCTCTGTTAACTTCCATTCTAGATGTCTCACCTTTCCCAAAACCTATGGATATGGTTAATACTTCGGTTGTATCAGATACGTTTCTTTCCTCTTGTCCCTCAAACCTCCTTATTTTGTCTGTGGGTATCTCACCTCCTATGATGAAGAAGAAGGTAGAGCATGCCCCCTCCAACAATGGAGGAAGTAAGAAGAACCCACCTTATCTGAAAGGTGGCCCAAAGTTAACTTGCTATATCCTAGTAACAAAACTAGTCCCAGCCTCCCCTGAGTTTGTCACCGCTCTCGAGTCTCTTAGAGAGCCTAGCAGTGAACCTCGGGTGCAAACTCCACCATACACAAAGGTGAAGCATGGAACTCCTGTTAAGTGTATATTCAATTCGGTGGATGAAGTTTTGACCTTGTAAACGATCTTTGCAAGGTCGTTGACCTTGGACCCACAAGAGCTAAGCGATGGAGACCTCACAGATCCCTCTGCTTTGGACCTTGTTGTAGGAGGATTGGAAGCTCCTCCCCTTATGATGATCTAGAGTGGGAAGCTGATGAACTCTTGGTTGACCAATGTTAGGGGGAGACCCTTTTCTTAATATTTAGATTAGATGCATGAATGTATTGTGATGTGTTCCCTCGTAATCATGCCATGTGTGCTTGGATGACCCTCGTCACCCATGTTGGTGCTTGGATACAAGCGTGGTGTTTTTGTTGTAAACCTTCTTCTATATGTATCTCTATCCTTCCATGTTTGTGATTGACTTTCAATAAATTGGGGACAATGCAAAGTCTCGGGAGCATTTAGGCCTCCTTCCATGTTGACCCAATTTTTTATTTGTACTTTGTCTTCCATGCATTCTTCTTGACCTAGTTGGGGATTGATGATCTTTCACCTTTTTCCGTAGTAACCTAATATATTTGAATAAAGGTAGATCTGACCCCATGAAACCAGATCCCTCGATGTCCTTTGTGTGTGATTGGATTTCTTTTTCTTTTCTCTCTATCTTTCTGTCGTCTTTATCGGGTTGTCCCTTTCATGTGCAACAATGCCTCTTCTACATCACTTTTTCTTTATAAAATGCATTCATTGACAAAGGAATATTTTCTCAAAGATTCTTCATACACTTCTTTGTTAGAATTGTATTCTCAACTTGAAACCCTAGTGGGGCATGTTTCCTTCATCATGGGTTCATAAAGAAAGGACTAGGAAACCCTCCTCCAAAGCGGTAAATTCTTAGTCTTCCCCTTGCATGGGCGCATTTCCTTCCTTTTGAATTCCTTGATGAAGTGAGCATCTTTCAAAATGATTCCTTGGTGATGAATTCATTTGAGAAGGAAGATGATAGCTTTTGAATGGTGTGTCTCTTGAGTGGACCCCTCTTTTTCATGTCGGGTTCCCAAGGGACCCCTTCAAAAACTTTTAAGAAGTTCTATGGCATCTAGCTTGGAGGCAACCCAACTAGACTGACTTCACACCTTGATTTCTAGTCTAGGGGCAGCCCAACTAGACCATCCTCACATCTTTACATCTAGCTTGGGGGTGGCTCGAATAGACTTCATTCTTCAAGTAGTTCATCCCTTGAGTGAACCCTCCTTCCTTTTGAAGGGTTCTCGAGGGACCCCTTTGAAAGTCTTACAACTTAGTGATGGTCTTCGAGACTGTCCATTCACTGGCTTGCATGGCCACTTCCTGATGTGCTCTACATGTAGGAAAACATGTCACCCTCTCAGACTCTTTAGAGTCTCCTTTTATATGTCTCCTTCATGTGAGAGTTCTTGGAGGATACCTTCCTTGTAGGTTTGTGGGTCTGTAAGGCACTTTCTTGGTGTCCTTCATGTGAGATTTCTTGGAGGATAATTTCCTTGAAGGTCTACGGGTCTGTAAGGTGCTTTTCCTAGTTTCCTCCATGTGAGAGTTATTTGGGGATACCTTCCTTGCAGATCTACAAGTCTATAAGATTCTCTTCTTGGTTTCCTTCATGTGAGATTTCTTGAAGGATACCTCCCTTGCAAGACTGTGAGCCTATGAGGCTCTTTCATGCTTCATCTTTGTAGTTCTGCGAAACTATGAAGTCCTTTCTTGGACTTTCGAGTTTGACAAACTATGCTCTGCTTCCTTGTCAATTCAAGTATACATCTCTTACTTTGATACCACTCTACTTTACTGAAACACTCATCAGTACTCATGCTCACTAAAGTGGGGAAAAATGTATAAGCATGAATTTGCACCCCTAACGCAAATTCCCTTTTACCCCCTTACACTTTAGAAATCCTAAGGTGGAGGCTTAATTCCACTTAAGCCCACTTTCCACATCACACTTAGCACTGTTTTTGAGTGTCGGTGGGGGTGTTTCTGTCAAGGATGCCTGCACGGTGCGCAAATGTTTTTGAGTGTCGGTGGGGATGTCCCTAGCAGATTCCTATGGTTGGAGTCTACAGAAACGTTACACTTTTGATTGGAAGTCAAAGTGTAATGGTCCTCTTTGGTTGGTCGACCCAAATATGATGGTTTTTCATCCTTTCCTTCATATTATTCATTCTCTCATTCATTCAGAGAGTTTTGCAAGATATTGGATTCATCTCTTCACATTTTTTCCCCACTCTTTCAAGCACTCACAAGCTTTGTAGCAACACTTTTGCACTCCATTGCAGCTATCCACTACTCCATGACTCTGATAGTGCAAGCATAGGACAAACACCATGATGGAAAAGGCTTGAGTTCCTCTCACTTTTCTCCTCCACAAGCCTTGAGCACTTTGAACAAAGATGGTAAGCTCCTCTTATCTCTTCTATCACCTTTGGTTGAGTAAGAATGTATTATTTGTAGTGTTTTGTGTTTACATAGCTTGTATTCTTTCTTTATCTATGTTTATATCATTGAAAACTTGGTTGTTCATGGAGGTGGAAACATCAAAATGGGGGTCTGACTGAGGTAGGCCCCTAAATCACCCCGACACTTCCCCCTCTTTCTATGTGTATGTGGAGAGAGCTTGAAGCAAGCTGGCATGAAGACTGTTGTACGAAATTATCTTCATCACCCTTGCGGTAATTTAATTCCTTTATCATATTAGTATTTGCATTTCACTCTTCTTAATTTCATTCTATCACTTCAGAAACCTCTAAACTAGGCTACTGGTCTTTCTTTTAGAGTTTGAATCTCGTCTTTTTGGTTCTCTAGTCGTACGGATGCAAGCACACCTATGAGACACCAGTGCACTGTGTGTCATCCCAGAACCATGCTTCTCTTCTCAAACAAAGAGCTACTTGAGACACAAAGTTTACTCTCAAGGCTGACTCGTCTAGTCCCTTTCCAGTTCTCAAGATTGCTGAGTGATCAAAGGACTTCATATTCTTCATCAGTCTTATCCCTTCTAGCCTAGCCATCCTTTAAACTGAGGTAAGTTAGGGTACCCTTTCTACTCTTGGCCTTTTGTGTCCTAGGGCCCTATAGTGGTTGGTTCCCCTCTCTTACACTACTTTAAAATTTGTATCAAAATTCATCAGAGATGGCTCAAAGACACCATCTAAACATCTGCAAGATGTAGAAAACATATGTCTAGTACATGGTGTGGTTGGTAAAAACATAGCACTAAGGATACTTGTAGCCTCTTTCAAAGGTAAGGCCCTAGATTTCTATACTGCCCCTTGCAAACCAACACTATTGGTACTTGGGATCAACTCAGAGATCCTTTCTACAAAATATTTTTGAATGATGGAGATCGTTCTTTGCAATGACATCACCTAGCAAAAATAAAGTGGGCCCCATATGAAGCCATGATTAACTTCAACACCCACTTCCACACAACTTGGTAAAGGATCCAGGTTGCTATTCTCCCACTGACTGAGTTGGCTCTCATGTTCTACCTAAAATCCATCAATTTTGACATCTCGATGATGATCCAGTCCCTTGGCAGAACCACTCTACCGAATGCATACAACATCATTGTTAAGGTAGAGAATAACTTGATTGAAACTGGAAATCTGCCACCTCAGCCCATCATACCTATATTTCTAGACATATCAATTCCTTCCTAGGAAATAGCATCTATTAGTGCACCTTCTCCTCCTCAATCTATGTACACATATCTGGGCATAACACATAATACCACTTCTACATCTAATCCTTCAAGGGATGAGATGAACGACATCAAGGAATTGCTTTGGAGCATCTAAAATGAAGTAACTACCATAAAGCACAATCAGTCCACACCTTTAAATTGAGCATACCAAAATTACCAAGGTGGAAGACCTTCCGACCAGAAGAACCAGTACGAAGGAGGTGCATGCATGAGTCTGTGAGCTTAATCAAGTAATCAGATGGTTCTAGTACCTACTCCACTGCCTAATATCCCACCAAGTTCAAATAGAGAGTTGTTAGCGGGGAAAAACAATCTCACTGATAACATCAACCCCTAGTAACTCCCTTGCAATGACGCGTATATACCTTAGAATTACCCACATGACAGCTTATAACAGAAGGTGGTGGAACATTGTAGTTAGGGCATGACATTGAGTTCAAGAGGTTATGCATATACCTCTCAACAAATGGAAAATCTGGTTCTTAGCACTCAAATGCAAGGGATGTCCTTGGAACAAGAAAATGACATAGCTACCAACTACACACTCTTCTCAAGGATGGAAGGAGAAGAAATTGTATTTGGAAAAAGGGAATCCACATTAAAGACCTCACGAGTGCAGTCCAATTATAAAACTCACTCAAAAAGGATATTCATAGGTGATCCAGTCAATCTGCAACCTAAAAGTGCCTCTGACAAGACTCCTAGTACCTTCACAATTGCTCAATAGTTTTAGCTACGAGAGGAAATTGTTATAACAACGCCTAAAGAATCAAAGCCTTCAAATTCCCCACCATTCAATGTGGTGGAACAATTGAAAAAATCCTCTACTAACATGTCCCTTTGGGATATCTTACCTATTCCAGAGGAAAATTCATTGCTACAGAAGGCCTTCTAAGAAGATGTAGTTATTGAACCGATAAAGCTATCACTCAAAGAAAATGTTGTTGATCCATCGCCTCCTATAAAATTTCTTGCAAATAGTATAGAGGAGGCCTCTATTGAAGTCAAAGAGAAGTCGAAACTCAAGCAATTTTTCTTGACTCTTATTGTGGGGAAGAAATTATTGCACAACTCTATGATTGACTTTGGTGCTAGCACTATTGTCATGCCTAGGCAGATAGCTAAAGCCTTAGGACTTAGCTATGAACCTTTAAAAATGGGGGTTATGCAAATTTATGGGAATAAGTTTGAAATCATAGGTGTCCTCAAAAACCTCCCCTTGACTCTATTCTCCTACCCCAGTATCACAGTTCCACAAGATATTGTGATCATAGATGTTCCCCCCATGTTCGGTCTTTGCTTATCTCGGGAGTTCACTTCAAAGATAGGTGGATATCTTTCTTTGGATTAGTCACACTTGATCCTCAGGACAAGGCATGGAGCTAAAATTAAAATAATATCCAAACCTCTACATTCAAATCATGTGGTTGATGAATCAATGATCAAATTTGAAGCCACTCACACCTCTTTCACCAAAGAGGATACACACGATACTGAGCTACTAGAGGATGAGAAGGTGATTGGAGACTAGACCAATCAATAAGAGGTCCTCTTGAGTGAATATATAGATGCTAATCCTTTCAACAACTATCATCCCATAGGATTGGGGACTTATTTCATCTATGATAAAAAACAAGTAATCCTGAAGGTCACTAAGGAATCCAAGGATTGTCTAGCCTTAGAGATATGGATGTTGTACTTTGATGGGGAAAGATGTAAAGTTATCACTTGACATGGGATCTATTTGATGTCCCCATATGATGAAAAGACACTCTAGTGCTTCTGCTTCAAGTTCAATTTTTTGAATAATGAAGCTGAGTATGAAGGCCTAGTTTAAGGTTTAAGCCTTGCAGAGCGGATGGGCATTAACCAAATAATGGTATTTGAAGAATCCAAGCTAGTGGTCAATCAAATCTGAGGGATTTATGTATCCAATAATGTTCACATGTGATCCTATAGACAGAGATTTTGGGACCTGATTGAAAGCTTCAAAGCCTTCAATATCTAGACAGTGCCCAGAGAGAAAAATACAGAAGTAGACCGCATGGCAAAAATTGGATCTCAATTTGATCCTACTTCCGACTTAGTTCATAATATACACTCTATATGATTAATTCTCCAGCCAACCATCCTAGATAATGATCCGAGCTAGAAAGTGTTTGAAAGTGATGAACACATCGACTCATTCATCCAACAGTTGGGAGAGTTCATTGAACAACTCCAACTAGGAATTATTGAGGCATATGAAGGGAAAATTATTTAGTTAAGATCCAACAAACTCCCAAAAGGATTGGTCAATCTCAAAAACCTATTCGATTGTGAAGATGTAAGAAATGAAAAAAGGAGGTTTGTAGCAAATAAAAGTGACTATGCAGATCTCTAGGTCGAAGATAGAAGAAAGCTCAAAGTCAGAAAGGATATCTCGTAGCACAACAAGGAAAAACTCATCCATTTTTGTAAGAAATATGGAGGCGTAGTGGCTTGGTCATATAATGACCTCAAGGGATATGATCCTGAGATCATCCAACATACTATAGAACTAATGGAAGGAGAAAAACTTGTCTACCAAAATTAGAGGCCAGTAAATCTAAATATTGAATCCTTGATGATGCAAGAGCTAACCAAGCTAATTCAGCCCTAGATCATTTTCTCGATCAAGCATAGTACATGGGTATCTAACCTAGTTCCCATTTGAAAGAAGAATGGACACATCCACCTATGTGTCAATTTTCAAGACATGAATAGAGCATCCCTGGAAGACCGCTACCCCTTGCCTTCCATGAATTCTATCTTGCAAGTAGTGGTAGGTGTTGGTTCTCAAAAATGTAGGTTTTAACCATAAGAGTTTCCCAGACCCTTACAACATTATTGGACAACATACAAGGCCAATTATACAATTAAACCTTCTAATCTTTAGGTTCTGCAAGACCTAGGTGGTTGAACCTATGTGAAACATGCAGATTTAAAATGAAATTCCTACCAAATAGTCTACCCACAATGGAAAAAGGTAGTGAATAGATAAAAATACTACAACTAATCCCATTACATAAAAGAAAAGATTTGAATATTATTTGTTATAAATTTTATCCTTTGGGATATTGCTGATCAGTGCCTCCTATCTGTTGGGAAATGGAGTAAAAAATAACAAGGATCTAGGGTGTTTCCCTATCCAATCTAAATTCAAATTGTTGAGCATTTTTAAAACATGAAATTCTATGACTGGCATATTATTTCACCCAATTTATGGCTTGCATAAATTACTCTTGAATATTTTCCTACCAAGTTCTTCTTTAAACAACCAACCTAAATCCCAAAATCACTATGACTTGATTTAAAGAATTTAATTCTGAGCTTGCAGACACCTATAAATCAAACCACACAGAGTGATAATTGCACCATGATAAACCAGATACATACTTGTTATTCTAATTTAAATGATTTAAGAAATTCTAATTGGAAACAACCAAATAAGAAATTCACAAACTATGTCATCTCAACAAATGAACTAAAAAAAAATTGCACCAGTTTGAAAATGTCTACTCCATTACACCAGTTTCAAGAAGGATTGTTCATTGCTTTTCCCAGTTCTGTTATTACAGTGGAAAAAATCCCCACCTCTCGAACCCTTATGACTGAGTTTTCTCAAATATTTATATAGCATAGCTTAATAGTCACGACTTTTCATTTTACCCGCCATAACCGTTTTGCATTCTGATAGGAATGAAATATTTAAATAAGTTGCCTTATTGGTAATTTAAATATTTCTAACTACAGTCGAGCTTTTAAATTTTCACTTTAATATTTTCTCATGGCTATAATTGCTTATACCGCTCTACCACAGTCTCACATTTTCAACCCGTGGTATGGAGGTTAAACATTAAGTGTCATCTTTGCTCATTGTTACCGCTTTACTGCGGTCCGTTCAATGCTTGCTCATGGTACCATGGGGTAACCATTATCCATTTCCTCTCCTCCTCACTTTCCTGTTACCGCACTACCATGGTCTATGGTTTAACCATGTGTGGTACCATGATATGCTCATTGTTGACTGCTAGCCACTTACCACTATGACCGTGGTCATTGTTTTGGCGGCTACGGTATCACAGTAACTGCTACTCGTTCTCCACTTCGCTGCCTTGCCAGTTGCTAACCCTATCACCACAGTCACCGTGGTTAGTTGGATGACTTTCCATGGTACCATGGTGGCTCCCCCTTTGTTGTCTTCTAACTGCTACCACAGTCACTACGGTCACTGCCCTGACTTCTAGCGATACTATAGTGACTATCTTCTACCTGCTCCATTACCTACTACCTCCATATTGCGAGCCCATTGTGGGAGGCTATGGTAAAGTGGTAAGTGATGTAAAATTGAACATTAAGGCAACAGTAAAGGGTATTGGCTATATATGAGTGGAAAAAATGAATTTTTAATGGAAAAGAAAGCAAATGAATGGATTTAAATGGGTAAAAGGCCTTAAGATTTTCATGTGAAATTCTAGTTCTAACAGTGGCTCTTGTTGGGGATGAGTGGTTTAACAAATCACTACAAGAATCTAGAACGCAAATGGGAGAGCAGACCAAAATATGAATGGTCCAGAATATGAATGCAATGGAGGATGGAAGGAATGAAAGAGTGAAGGAGACGAAAGATGGAAAGTGGAGCATGGAGAATGGAAGGTGAAAATGACCCTAATCTACTGTACATGGAAAGAAAATAGAGTTTTAAAAAATGGAGTTCCTGAGAATGTCCATGTATTGGCAAACCCAGACCCTTGAAAATTCCTAAACTACTGTGCATGGAAAGAATATTTAAAGAGAGTTATTAAGAATTGTCCATTCACTGGCAATCCTTAACTCTCTGTTGATCCTTAAGAGAAGAAATTCTTCAGGAACTTCCCATGTATAGGCAACTTCTGCTCTTCTCCAGACATGTTTTGTAGGAAATAAGAATCTTCACCTCCTTTACCAGTTATCACAAAAGTGCCAAGCCATAAAGCTTCAAACTTTCCATGCTTCCTGTTAGGAATAAGGTGTCTCAACCTTGGATAATTCCTATTCTTATTATTTGTTTTGTAAAATGTATTTCTTGCAAATAATGTAATTAAGTGTGAGTGTACATGTCTAGTTTGCATGTTGATGTGTCACTCCACTTAATGTGTCGGCATCTTGAATTGTGTGTAAGGAGATCATGGCTGAAACGGTTATGACGGATTCCTATGACACGTAAGAGCTATGTCTGGAAGATTCAATGACAGGTGAAGACATGTGGCAATTGATAAAGTTGAGTACTGTACACTCTTCCACGATAGTGGGGTTCGGGGCATCGCCCCGAAAAAAATTTTCGAGTTCCTATTTTCTCGGAGAATGGTAAAACCCTAATACAGTTATCTTCGGAAGTTGCCCTAAAAGGGAAGCGCATGATATAAGCGTTTTTTAGGGTTGCGAAGATTTGTGATGTGAGTGTATTGTTGGAACGTTTTTTCATGCTGCCGCATTTTGTCTTCAAGAGTTGGAAATCTCCTGAAAGAACTTGCATTGCAAGTGTGTTGTAACCGTTGTGTTGAAGATAATACATTGTGCAGGTTTTGGAGTGCTGGGGTTTTTTACCGAAAGGTTTTCCCCAGGGTAAATCATTGTGTCATTCTTCATTTTCTGTATGTATGGTATATTGCTGCAATATCTTTGTTAAGTAGATTAACGAATCTGAAATTGTAAGGGTTTAAAACGAATTTGCACCATACTTTCCTTAAGAGATTAGTGTAGGAAGCTGTTTCCGCACCTGAGTTTCCTTACAAGTGGTATCAGAGCCTGATCAACTTTTGATCCTAGTTGTTGGGTAGGGTTTTTTGAGCTAATCTCAAGTTGAGTGGGAGTTTTTTTGTGCAGAGCATTCTGAATCTTATTTGCAGATTGAGATGGCAAGTTCCTCATACAGTAGAATGGAGGTGGAGAAATTTAATGGCACTAATTTCGAGTTGTGGAAACTCAAGATGGAAGACATGCTTGAAGACCGCGATCTATGGGAGGCTACTTCACTTGATGTGAAACCTGTAGCGATACCTCAAGCGGATTGGGATATCAAGGATCGGAAGGCTAAGGGTCTCATCAGACTTGTCTAGCAGATGCCGTTCTTCTGAATGTTCTTGATGAGACTACTGCAAATTCTTTGTGGAAACGGCTTGGGTCTGTGTATCAGGCCAAATCTCTGGTGAATAAGTTGTTCCTGAGAAAGAAGTTGTATTCTTTAAGAATGGAGGAAGGTGGATCCGTAACTGATCATCTCAATGCATTCAATTTATTGATTGCACAGTTGGCATCATCTGGTGCCAAGATTGAGGAGGAGGATCGATGTATGACCCTGCTTTGTTCCTTGCCGGATTCGTGGGACCATCTTGTGATGGCTCTCGGAAGTACTATAGTCACATTCCGTATGGATGATGTGGTGTCTTCGCTGCTGTCTGAGGAGATGCGAAGAAAGACTTCAGATTCGTCTAAGGAAGCCCTTGCTGTTCGCGGGAGATCCAACGACAAAGGAAAGCAGAATGACAATAAGTCAAAGAAGGGCAGATCCAAATCCCGTGGGAGTTCTAAGACTCCTGGAAAGTCCAAGGCGAAATGTTGGAACTGTGATAAATCTGGGCACTTCCGGAGGGACTGCAAAGAACCGAAGAAGAAGAAGAAAGGCTCAGATTCAGCTTCTGAAAAATCTCAAGAAGATGGAGATGCTTTTATTGCAGCTTTGGCAGCCCATGCATCTGATGATGTGTGGTTAGTAGACTCGGGTGCTTCTTTTCACATGACCTCTCATCGAAACTGGTTCTCAAAATATGAAGAGTTTGATGGTGGAAAGGTGTACTTGGGTGATGATTCTCACCTAAAGATAGTTGGACGCGGAAGGGTCACTATCAGATTTCCTGATGGACGAGTAAAGGGAATCAATGGAGTTATGCACATTCCGGGTTTGGCACGAAACCTATTATCTGTAAGTATGTTGAATGATGTAGGTGTGCAAGTTGTTTTTTCGAAAGATGGATGCAAGATGATAAGAGGATCTATGGTGCTCGCTAAAGGTACTAGGAGAGGTACTTTGTTTCAGCTTGATGCATGCATTGCTCAATGCAATAGTTCTTCTGTTTCAAAGAAGAGAGCGGCTATCACTTCATCCCCACCATCTGAACGAGCAGTAAAGAAGATTGTGGCAATGGGTTCCGATGGCAGTGCAGTAAGTGTGCCTAAGGGTGTAAACACTTTGGAAGGCAAGCTTCCTGCAGAAAAGACAATGTTGTGGCATATGAGATTTGGCCACATTGGTGAGAAGGGTCTTAGGACCTTGAAAACTAAAAATCTCGTTGAGGGGCTAAATGATTGTAATCTCGAATTCGATTTCTGTGAACACTGTGTTTATGGTAAGCAAAATCGTGTTCAGTTCTACTCTAGTTCTCACAAGTCTTCTGGACTTTTGGATCTTATTCATTCTGATGTTTTTGGTCCTGTAAAAGTTCCTTCTATCTCCAGTTCTGTATATTTTGTATCTTTTATAGATGATTACAGTAGAAGGACTTGGATATATTTCCTAAAAAGTAAGACACAGGTTTTCAGTCGGTTCAAGGAATTTAAGGCTCTCGTGGAGAATCAGACTGGTAAAAGAATCAAGTGTGTGAGAACTGATAATGGTGGTGAGTTTTGTTCCACAGAGTTTGAACAGTTCTGTAAAGAACGAGGAATCGAGAGACATAAGACAACTCCTTACACCCCGCAGCAAAATGGAGTTGCAGAGAGAATGAACAGGACACTGATGGAGAAGGCTAGGAGCATGCTTAGTGGAGCTGGCCTAGAACAAAAATTTTGGGCCGAAGCTGTTGCCACTGCTTGCTATCTGGTTAACAGATCTCCTACATCAGCTCTTGTTGGTAAGACACCCATGGAGGTGTGGTCTGGTAAGAAGCCTTCAATTAGACATCTTCGTGTTTTTGGTTGTGAAGCTTATGCACATGTTCCAAAGGAGAAAAGATCTAAGTTGGAAAACAAAGCTGTCAAATGTATTTTCATCGGATACAGTGTTGGTGTGAAAGGATACAAGCTTTGGAATCCTATGACTAGTAAGGTGCTGTATAGTAGAAATGTTATTTTCAGAGAGCTAACATCTTCTCCTATTGTGCTACAACCAGATGAAAAAGAAAAGGAAAAAGATGTTGTTCAGTTTCCTCCTACCCCTGAGAAGACTGAACAGAGAGACCATGTTGGGTCTAATGATGAGGAGAGCTCTAGCAGCTCTGATAGTTTGGAAGAAGAGGAAGAACAACCTCAACCTCAGCCCTTGAGGAGATCTATGAGAGAAAGAAAGCAACCAGAAAGGTTTGGTTATTCTATGTTAGATTCCAGTTGTGCTTTTGCTTTGATTACTAACACTGATGAGCCTAGATCTGTGAAAGAGGCTTTGGGCATGGAAGATGCAGGTTCCTGGATTGAGGCTATGGATGATGAGATGGCTTCATTGGAGAAAAACAAAACTTGGGACCTTGTACCTTTGCCTAAAGGGAGAAAATCTATTGGCTGTAAATGGGTGTTCAAGAAGAAATTCTGTGCAGATGGCAGTGTTGAAAGGTACAAAGCTAGATTGGTTGCAAAGGGGTATTCACAGGTAGAGGGAATAGATTATGGTGAAATATTCTCTCCTGTTGCAAAGTTGACATCCATTAGATTTCTGTTATCTCTTGCTGCATCATATGATTTAGAGATAGAACAGATGGATGTGAAGACAGCTTTCCTTCATGGTGATTTGGAGGAAGAGATTTATATGTCACAGCCTGAGCACTACATTGTTAAAGGTAATGAATCCTTAGTTTGCAGATTAAAGAAATCTCTATATGGTTTGAAGCAATCTCCTAGGATGTGGTACCTTAAGTTTGATGCCTTTGTGTTGTCAATTGGATTTGTAAGATCGAAATCAGATCATTGTGTTTATTTCAGAGTTGAAAATGATCGCCTTCTTATTGTTGCATTATATGTTGATGATATGTTGCTGTTTGGGAAGGGTAAGGGTATGATTTCTGATTTTAAATCTCAGTTGTCAGCACAGTTTGAGATGAAAGATCTTGGGGCAGCAAGGTACATCTTGGGTATGGAAATCAGTAGAGACAGGTCTAACAGAAAACTCTGGTTGAGTCAGAGTAAGTATGTGAAGTCTGTGTTGGACAGGTTCAGCATGGCAGATTGTAGACCACTATGTGTTCCTGTTTCAATGGGAACAAAGTTATCTGTAGATGATTGTCCAAAATCTCCTAGTGAGGTGGAGGACATGAGTAGAGTACCTTATGCTAGTGCAGTTGGCAGTCTTATGTATGCTATGGTCTGTACTAGACCAGACATTGCCCAAGCAGTGGGAGTCCTAAGCCGGTTTATGGCTAACCCTGGACGGGTACATTGGGATGCAGTTAAGTGAGTATTCAGATATTTGAGGGGTACATCAGATTACTCCATATGTTACCATGGTAACTCTTCTGGATCTCCACATTCAGTTTGTATTTGTGGATTTGTGGATTCAGATTGGGCAGGTGATATTAACAGCAGGAGATCCACCAGTGCTTATGTTTTCACTATGTTTGGTGGTGCCATCAGTTGGATGAGTAAGCGACAACCTGTGGTTGCTTTGTCCACTACAGAAGCTGAGTACATGGCTGCTACTCATGCTTGTAAGGAAGCCATTTGGCTTAGGAGATTGTGTTCTGATGTTGGTGTTGATGCAGAACAGATTACTATTTGGTGTGACAGTCAGAGTGCTATTTGCCTTGCGAAGAATCCAACTTTCCATGCCAGAACGAAGCACATTGATGTGCAGTTTCACTTTGTGAGAGATATGGTGGAAGATGGAAAGATAAATTTGGAGAAGGTAGATACTGTGAAGAATGTTGCAGATGCATTAACGAAACCAGTGGGCACTGTGAAGTTCAGATGGTGTTTGGAGTCTATGGGCCTTTTGGCCTATAGCGGTTAATTCCTGTTATGTTCCTATTGCTCTTACAAGGTGTTCGACAAGTGGGAGAATGTTAGGAATAAGGTGTCTCAACCTTGGATAATTCCTATTCTTATTATTTGTTTTGTAAAATGTATTTCTTGCAAATAATGTAATTAAGTGTGAGTGTACATGTCTAGTTGGCATGTTGATGTGTCACTCCACTTGATGTGTCGGCATCTTGAATTGTGTGTAAGGAGATCATGGCTGAAACGGTTATGACGGATTCCTATGACACGTAAGAGCTATGTCTGGAAGATTCAATGACAGGTGAAGACATGTGGCAATTGATAAAGTTGAGTACTGTACACTCTTCCACGATAGTGGGGTTCGGGGCATCGCCCCGAAAAAAATTTTCGAGTTCCTATTTTCTCGGAGAATGGTAAAACCCTAATACAGTTATCTTCGGAAGTTGCCCTAAAAGGGAAGCGCATGATATAAGCGTTTTTTAGGGTTGCGAAGATTTGTGATGTGAGTGTATTGTTGGAACGTTTTTTCATGCTGCCGCATTTTGTCTTCAAGAGTTGGAAATCTCCTGAAAGAACTTGCATTGCAAGTGTGTTGTAACCGTTGTGTTGAAGATAATACATTGTGCAGGTTTTGGAGTGCTGGGGTTTTTTACCGAAAGGTTTTCCCCAGGGTAAATCATTGTGTCATTCTTCATTTTCTGTATGTATGGTATATTGCTGCAATATCTTTGTTAAGTAGATTAACGAATCTGAAATTGTAAGGGTTTAAAACAAATTTGCACCATACTTTCCTTAAGAGATTAGTGTAGGAAGCTGTTTCCGCACCTGAGTTTCCTTACACTTCCCCTTCTCCTGACACCGAGCATTCCACATCAATACTAAATCATCCCTTTCAAATTTTCTCTTCTTGGCCTTTTTATCAAAAATGTATTTCATTTGTGACTGCAATTTTGTATTCTACTTCTGAACCACCCTTCTCACTTCATCAAGCTCTGCAAGTTTTTCCATTCTTTCCTCCATTGGATTAGAAATATCCAAGTCTTCTTGCAGAATAAAGTTATATAGTGGCAAAAGATTTTGCTATGGCATCCTAGCTTATGCCCATACACCAATTCAAATGGAGATTTTTTAGTTGCCTTCTTCACTGTAATCCTATCCGCCCATACAACCAATCTTAACTTTGAATCCCATGCCCTTTTATTTGTATCATGCATTCTCCTTACTATCTTCAAAATATTTTTATTGCTTGACTTTGCCTGACCATTAGCTTGCGATTGATATGGGGAAAAATAATAAATATTAATTCCATATGTTTTTCAAAATTCTTTAAATTCATCTGATCTAAAACAATTCCCATTATCTGTGATCAATTTGACTGGAGTGCCAAATCTAGTCATAACATTCTCCATCAAAAAATTCACTACCACTTTGCTTGTTGCTTGCCTAGTTGGAACAACCTCCACTTGATCTTTCCTATATTTCTCCAATGAAATCAACTCCCCATTGCTGAAAAGGTACTTCTACCTACAAAGGTCTAAGTGGCAATGCTCCCTGATACTTCAACTTTCCTTAAAATTTCTGACAAGCCTCACACTTCCTCACATATGCAAAAGAATCATTGAATACCCTAGGCCAATAATAACCAGCCCTGAGAATATTGTGTGCAGTAGTATTAGAAAAATAATGGCCTCCAGACCCTTCATGCATTTCTCTCAAAACATATTTTTCTTAGGATTCATCTAAACATAATAGCAGTATACCATCTCTATTTTTCCAGAATATATCCCCTTCTATAAAAACATATTTAGAAGCCTGCAACTTCAAGGCTTTCCTTTGATTATCATTCAACCCTTTAGGGCACATCATATTTTTCAGATAATGTATTACATTTTTAAACCATGGAGTATGCTCAATACTTGCTACAACTTCTTCCTTACCTTCAACATTGCAGATTTGGTTTGCTTAAATATTTGTTTCTTCCATCAACCTGGCTAGACCATGTCCTCTTACCAACTTGGTAATCTGAATCTCCATGTTGAATTCTTGAATTTTGTTAATCCACCTGCATCTCTTCCCTATCACTTCTATCTACACCAGAATATCCTTCACAGCTGCATGTGGGACATAAGCAATTATCTTAGCTCCAACAAGGTAAGGTCTGAAAGCCTTTGCTTCTTTGACCAGTGCATAAGCCTATTTTTCCATGATATCATACTTGAGCTCTGACCCCTACAAAGATTTACTAAAAAAATAAACAAACTGCTCATGACCTTCATCATTTTTTTGTAGCATGATAGCAACTATGGTATGGAATGAAGCAAAAGAAAAAATATGAAATGGCTTGGTAAAATCAGGAGACTTTAGGATAGGGGCTTCTTTGATAGCCTTTTTTATAGATATGAAGGCATCCATAGCATCAACAATCCAGTCCAATTTTTCTCCTTTTTTCAACGTCTTAGATATAGGTTTAACAATCTCAATAAAATTGGACACAAAACTCCTAACAAAATTTATTTGGCCAAAGAATGATTGGATTGCTTTGACAGTTTTGGGAATGGGAATTTTATCTATGGAATCTACCCTTTCAGGATCTATCCTAATCCCATCTTTAGACACAATATGCCCCAAAAGTTTACCTTTTGTGGTAGGAAAATGACATTTTTAGGATTAAGACTTATACCATATTCCAAAGCTTTGATGAAGATCTTCTCCAAATCACCAACATGATTCTCTTCCCTTTTCGAATAAGTAGTGAGGTCATCTTGATATACCACCATTATAGCATTGATTAGATCTACAAATGCCACATCCATGGCCCTTTGAAAGGTAGCTCCTACATTTTTGAGACCAAATGACATTCTTACATAGACATATTTTCCCCATGGAGTTGTAAAAGCTATTTTATACTACTCAGATTCTTTGACCTTAATCTGATTATAACCAGAGAAACCATCCATCATAGATAATAGCTCACACCCTATTACTTTATGCAATATAGCCTCCATGTTAGGGAGAGGGTAATTATCTTTGAGGGATGCCACATTTAAATTTTTGAAGTCCACACACAGTCTAATATCTCCGTTCTTCTTTCTTACATGGACTAGGTTTGACACCCATGTTGAATTCTTGATTAGTTTGATGATACCTCCATCTCTAAGCTTTACCAATTCCTCTTGCATCTTAGGCTCTAGAGTTGGATTTATAGGCCTCTGCCTCTGTTTGAATGGCTTTGCATCTAGCTTAAATGGAATTTCATGTTGAAAATGATCCTCTATATACGCCTTCAAATCCTCATAAGATCAAGCAAATACATGCTTGTACCTTATTAACAATGTAATCAACATTATTTTGATGGTTGGGCTTATCCTTTTTCTAGTATAAACAATTTTAGGTGCTAATTCAGTTCCCAGATTTATTTCTTCAATGTCCTCTTTTCTAATAGGTGTTTGCTTCATGAGAGAATGATCATTTCCATCATACACTCTCTCCAATGCCACAAGCCCTTTGGGAAGCTTGTTGGTTTTAAGCCGCAAAATTTCCTTACCAAGCACAGTCTATTTCCCATCCACTTCTTCCACAAAAGCATTGAAATCAATCTCTTGTGCTTCGTACTGGTCTATACAGTGGAGAAACTTCAAAATATCAGTGTCATCATTAAAAACCTGCTAGCCATATATGTTGTCAGGGACTACTAGTCTTGTTTTAAATTCAACCTGAGACACTCTTGCCAAAGTGATATCATCCTTCTTCAAGGCTACATTAGCCAAAAAATCAGCCATCAAATTTTCAGATCTATCTATCCAATCAATTGAAAATGCATCAAATAGTTCAATTGTATCCCACACATCATTTCTATATTATTTCAGCCTCTTGTTCTTTGCAGCATACTTTTATCTAACTTGTGACACAACTAACTCAGAATCTCCCAAGACAGACAACAATTTAATCTCATGTTTGACAGCCATGTTCAAACCAATCAACAAAGCTTCATACTTGGTCACATTATTTGTACATTCAAAAGCCAACAAAAATGAATATTTAAATGTTGTACCTTCAGTGATATAAAAACTACCCCATCTCCATTACCTTCTTGACTGCATGCCCCATCAAAGTACATCTTCCACACACCCTACTTATTTCTAGAGACAAGCGTATCAATTGGGTCAATATTCACAAGTTCTGGCTGAGATAATTCTATTCTAAAACTCCCCAAATCTACATCATAGAAGAAATTAAGTTGTTCTTGAGAAACACACTCAACAATTTGATTCACCCTTGGTTCTCTATATAGTTTTACTTCTTCACCATTAACTGGTATTGTGGCATATGATAAATCAAATTGCACATTACCTCCAACTATTGCAGTCCACTATCTTGACAAAAGCATTCCAAACTGAGGAGGTGTATCAATCACAGTTATATCAGTTATAAGTTGCTTGTGGGTAGGCTACTAATTTTACTTCTACATCTTTCATAATCCCCACTACTGGGATAGGCCTACTATCCATGGCATAACACTTACCACCCTCAATATCTATCCACATACCGAGTTGTTTCATTACCCCTACTGGCATAATATTCATAGAAGCACTTGAATCTATCATGCAATTTCTTACGAATTTACCATTTATGAGTAGGGTAGTAAAAAATGGATCAATTTGTGGTGTGTTCATCAATGCATCATTCAGAACAACTTTTATCTTTCATTTCTTATCAACAATTCTAGGATTCTCATTTTCTTCAAAATTTACAATTCGATTCCTCCCACCAGACATTAGTTGAATAACACTTTCCCTATACTCTTTAATTTTCATCATTTCAAGTAATGGGACATATATTTTTACCTAGGATAAAGATTGCACAAAATCAAAAGATGCACCTTCAGCTCTTATCAGCTTCTTTTGCTCTGCTGGTTCACCTTTGTACTCCTCCTCCTCCCTCTTTGATGTTTGATCCATTTTTTGTTTATCCTTGGGGAATTCTTTATTTTTTCTTTGGGAACATACTTCTGTTATTTTTTATGAGGGAACTCATCATTTATCTTTTTTGATATTTCATGGGACATCTTTTTATCTTTCAAGAATATTCCTTTTGGAACACCTTCATTCTCATTCAATGTTCTATTCCTTAGCCGATACTTTCTTTTAGCCAACTCAACTTCTGCAATAGTCAATCTTTCAATTTCTTCCTCAATTGGTCTCTTCATATTTCCCCTATTAGTTTGACATGATGCAGTAGGGAAACCTTGTTCATCATCACTTTCCTCATAGTTAGTAAAAACTTGTTGTTCTGCAATGTGAACATTATATTTATGATGATCAACATCATATTCATACCCTCCTTCCATTGAAGATGAATATCCTTGCTTTGTTGAGTGAAGAGTATGAGAAGTCAAATAGATATTATGATCTTGTTCATTATCATTTTCTGCTATGTCTTTTCTTGGCACTGACTGAGCTACAACACAATGTTCTGAAGAATGTGGCAAGTCACAAACTGAACACCAAGGACTACTATCAGCCATGTATGTTCCTCTTTTCTTCAAAGGGTCAGGTGTCTCTTTATTTCTTGGCCCATCCATTATTGGCTTTCCATTTCTCCAATTTGTATTATAAGGCATGTCATGTAGTCTTGGCCTCTCATTCCTATATGTGTTTTCTTGTTTATTTGGAGGAGCATATTGTGGAATCCTTGGGTTATCCCTCTTGGAAATCATCCCTGCAGCCTTCCTGTTATTTTCAATAGTGAGTACTATCCTTTGAGCTTCAACCAAATTTATGGGACCCCTATTCCTGAGCTCATAACCTTTCTTAGGATTAAAAGCTTTTAAATAAATACTCAATGAAGTAGGATCAGCCAATTTAGATCTAGGAGGTATCTTATTATGCAATTTAGAAAACCTCTTGTTGAAATCATAGGCTAACTCATTTTGATGTTTCTGAATGGTCACCAACTCATGTAATGCAAACTCAGGTGCATATTGATTCCTATACTGCTCAAGAAATTGTTCATAAAACATATGAATAGAATTAATAGAAGCTATTAGTAGACTATTAAACCAATCTTTGGCATCTTCGATTAGTGACATCATAAATAGTCTCATTTGTATATCTTCATACTGCATATCTAAATCTTGGATAAAAGCATTAAAGCTCCTTAAATGCTCTTCAGTTGCAGTAGCACTGCTCCCTATGAATTTTGGAACCAAACTTCTCCAACTGTTGTCCATAGGGTAAGGGCATATTTGTAATCCAACCAAGTCAAATTTCCTAATCATGGTTGCATATTGTGGAGGAGGATTTTGGTAATACTGATGCTAGTACAATGGATTATTATTTTCCACATATTGCTAACCTTGTGGGGGTACATGGTGCTAATAAGGAGGTGGTTGAACACCTTGATTCCTTGGCTGATTTTGGTAGGCCTGTGAGGAATTTGATGGGCCTGAATTATTGTTCCCTTGCCTATGAGGTGGCATATATTTTTGCAAATTAGTCATTTGAGTATTGATCTGCACTTTCCTCAACTTTAGCTCTTCAAGTTCTTTAATTTCTTGGAGCCTTTGCTCATATTCTATTCTGACTCTCTCCAATTCTTGTCTCTCATGTTCTAATCTTGCATTTATTTCATCCCTAGCCATAATTTCATAATTCTCCTCAAAGGCTGCTTCATAGCCAGGACCATCTTGATTCTCTTCAAGAGAGGCCATTTTTTTATCATATTCATGTTGTCTTCTTTCTCTTTCAGCTTCACATTCAGCCATGAACTCTTCAACATTCTTAAAATCTAGTTGAGAAAAGGGATTCCTCTATTCCTCAAGAGTGCGAAGTTCTCTGGAAGGGTTGTCTTCATTTGCTAGTGTGACATACAAATTGCGTATCTCCAGTGATGCTTTTGATGTTTTATTTTTACTTGATGGTCCCATATCATCAGTCACCTTCTTACCTTTATCATTCTTCTCTATCGATTTAATTTTGGCATTAGGACCATCACCATATTTGTACAAAGACCTCCTTCCTTGCATTTTGGGAGCAATTGTGATGGTCTGAACTCTAGGAAAATTCCTTTCTGTTATATACTTCACTTTATCAATTTCGATGCACTTATTCATTTAGAGTCGCCACTCACTTTCCAAAAGTGAGAAAATCTGCAATTCTTTATTCCCAGCGGAGTCTTCTAGAAAATATTGACTCTATAACAAAGGCTTATTTTCAGATTATGATCCCCAACAGAGTCACCAAACTTTGGTTCTCAAAAATGCAGGTTTTAACCATAAGAGTTTTCCAGACCCTTACAACATTCTTGGACAACATACAAGGTCAATTATACAATTAAACCTTCTACTCTTTAGGTTCTGCAAGACCTAGGTGCTTGAACCTATGTGAAACATGCAGATTTAAAATGAAATTCCTACCAAACAATCTACCCACAATGGAAAAAGGTAGAGAATAGACAAAAATACTACAACTAATCCCACTACATAAAAGAAAAGATTTGAATATATTATTTGTTAGGAATTTTATCCTTTGGGATATTGCTGATTAGTCCCTCCTATCTATTGGGAAATGGAGTAAAAAATAACAAGGATCTAGGGTGTCTCCCTATCCAATCTTAATTCAAATTGTTGAGCATTTTTAAAACATGAAATTCTATGATTGGCATATTATTTCACCCAATTTATGGCTTGCATAAATTACTCTTGAATATTTTCCTACCAACCTGAATCCCAAAATCACTATGACTTGATTTTAAAAAATCAATTATGAGCTTGCAAACACCTATAAATCAAACCACACAAAGTGATAATTGCACCATGATAAACCAGATACATACTTTTTATTCTAATTTAAATTATTTAAGAAATTCTAATTGGAAACAACTAGATAAGAAATTCACAAATTATGTCATCTCAACAAATGAACTCAAAAAAATTGCACTAGTTTGAAAATGTCTACTCCATTACACCAGTTTCAAGAAGGACTATTCATTACTTTTTCCTAGTTTTGTTATTACAGTGGAAAAAATCCCCACCTCTCAAACCCCTGTGACTGAATTTTCTCAAATATTTATATAGCACAGCTCAACAATCACGACTTTTCATTTTACCCACCATAACCGTTTTGCATTCTAATAGGAATGAAATATTTAAATAAGTTGCCTTATCGGCAATTTAAATATGTCTGACTACAATCGAGCTTTTAAATTTTCAATTTAATATTTTCCCATGGCTGTCATTGCTTATACTGCTCTACTGTAGTCTCACATTTTCAGCCTGCGGTATGGCAATCAAACATTAAGTGTCATCTCTGCTCATTGTTACCACTTTACCATGGTCCATTCAATGCTTGCTCATGGTAACGCGGGGTAACCATTATCCATTTCCTCTCCTCCTTGCTTTCCTGTTACCGCACTACCATGGTATGCTCATTGCTGACCACTAATCACTTACTGTTATCACCACGGTCATTTTTTTGGCAGCTACGGTATCGCAGTAACCGCTACACGTTCGCCACTTTGCTGCCTTGCTGGTTGCTAACCCTATCACCACAGTCAACGCGGTCAGTTGGATGAGTGTCTGATGTACCATGGTGGCTCCCCCTTTGTCGTCTGCTAACTGCTACCGTGGTCACTACGGTGACTGGCCTGACTACCAATTGTACTGCGGTGACTGTCTTTTGCCTACTCTGTTAGCTGCTACTGCAATACTACGAGCCCATTGTGGGGGGCCGCAGTAAAGCGATAAGTAATGTAAAATTTAACATTAAGGCAACGGTAAATGGTATAGGATATATATGAGTGGAAAAAATGATTTTTTAATGGAAAATATAGGAAATGAATGGGTTTAAATGGGCAAAAGGCCTTAAGATTTTCATGTGAAATTCTATTTCTAACAATAGGATCAAAGATGTTTTGTCTACTAGACAACTTCTCCAGTTACAACTAGATTTAGGTAAAAGAGGAGGACCAACACAAAACAATGTTCACTACTAAGTGGGGAACATTTTCATATGTGGGATCCACCTTCCACCGAGCTATGGACATTGCTTTGAGGGATTTGATCAATGAAATCATCTTAATCTACTTGTATGATCTTACAGTATTTTCCAAGCATAAGGATGATCATTTTGATTACCTTGAAATGGTTTTAAAAAAATTCCAGGAGTTCAAGATATCCTTGAACCCAAAAAAATGTGTTTTCAGAGTGTCGCAAGGCAAACTATTGGGACATGTAGTGTCCAAAGATAGAATTACAATCGATCTGGAGCAAGTAAAGTCAATCTGAGAACTTCCTCTTCTAGTCAATAAGAAGGGAGTCTAGTCCTTTCTAGGAAAGGTAAATTTTGTGGAAAAAATCATTTATGATTTTGCAAGGATAATTAGGCCTATCACCCTAATGCTAAAAAATAATCAATTGTTTAAATTGACAAAGGAAACTAGAGAATCCTTTGAGAAGTTTAAGGAAACTATTTATTCAGCTCCTATGCTAGTAAATCTAGACCTATCAAAGGACTTCATAATGTATGTATTCATAGAAAAACCATAATTGCTACTGTTTTGAACCAAAAGGATAATGAAGGAGAGGGAGAACATCTGATAGAATTTCACTCCCAGACCTTAAAGGATTATGAGACAAACTATAATATCATCAAAAGGAAAAAAATTCACCATTGTTAAGGGGCTCAAGAATTTCTGACACCTCATATCTTGCAACAAGATGATTGTATATGTCACACATTCCAGTGTATGTGAGTATATCATGGAGGGAGAAATCACTGAAAAGAGGGCCAATTGGATCACCAAGATCCTCGAATATGATATTAAGGTCAAGCCCACAAAGACTGTCAAGGGAAGAGGAGTGTGATTATTTAGCACAAGATGAATAAATAGTAGCTGAAGAAGAGCAACCCGAGCTTGTTCTAACAAATGAACCTAAGTCTGAAGGCTATTGGCTAAAAGATAGGGTAAGATTCATGCATACTGGAAAAAAACCGTCGAGCCTTCCTTCTCAAAAGAGGAGATTCTATAGACTATAAAAAAATGGATATTCACTTATTTAAGGGGTCCTCTTCAAAAGGAACTCCAATAGAATTAAACTGTGGTGTATCACCACAAAACAGGCAAGGAAAATTCTTGGCACTTTCCATAGCAGTCCCGTAGGTGGACATTTTTCTGCAAGGACCACTGCTATAAAATTATGTGTGCCAGATATTTTTGGCCTATGCTATTGAATGACTCATGTTCCTTGGTTAAAGCCTGCAAGGAATGCCAATTCTTCATGTGAAGAAGGAAAAGCTCAGTGATGCCTCTCAACCCGATAATGGTTGATGAACCCTTTACGCAATGGGGCCTTGATTTTATCAGAATGATTAATCCTACTTCCAGTGTGGGACACAAATGGATCCTCATTCCTATAGACTACTTTACCAGGTGGACCAAGGCCATGCCCTTGAAGAATGAAATATATCCATAAATTGTGAACTTCCTCGAGGAACTAGTAACAAGATTCGACCTACCAAAGACCATCATGTTCGACAATGCCAAGGATTTCCTAGGTTCTAAGGTATGTCAATTCTCACTCACGCATGGAATATACTTAAAGATGTCTTCAAAATACTACCTATAGGGAAATGGCCTAACTTAGTCAACTAATAAAAAATTCATCTAGCTCATTAAAAGAATCGGTTCAGAACATCAAAGAGAGTGGCACAAAAATGTCCAGGCAATGCTCTGGATGGAACACATAACTCCCAAGAAAGGCCTCAAAACCTCACTATATGAGTTAGTTTATGGGAAGTAAGTTGTATTTCCCATCTCCATAGATATTCTTGTGCTATAGTTTCTCAAATCCCTAGAGATTGAGGAGAACGGAGCAATGGAGGTCCAACTGGCCGAGTTATTGGAAGTATAGGAAAAAAGAGAAAAGTCCCAAACAACCATGACTAACTGCCAACAAATGGTTTGATAAGAAAACCTCATACCAAGGTCTCAAATGTAGAGATCTAGTGCTCAAATTTAATGAAAGGGTCACAAAGCCTGGACAACATAGAAAATTTGATAGTCTATGGGAAGGCCCATCTAGAATAATTCAATGCAAGCAACACAACACATTTGAATTAGAAAGTATGGAAAAAGAGGCATTGGGGGTTCCGGTTAATGGAACCCACCTCAAAGTGTTTAATTAATATTTATCAATTGTTCTTCTTGTGTAAATATGTAATTATTATAAATTTTTCCTTTCTGTTCTTTTGTTCGACCAGTATGTTAGTGCAGGGCACCATGGGCATATTAGATTTAGTAATGCATGTTAGGTGTTTAAGATAATTTTTTGTGTGTTTCATCATAAATAATTGTTATAAGGTCAAAATAAGACCTATTTGGAATATTAGAATCATATAGGGTCATTTGATTGGGCATTGGGAAGAGTTTGGTGGAAGTTGCAAAAATTTGCTTTTGCAATTTGTCACTTTTGCATGTTTTTGAAGATGAACAGTCACTTCTTGGATCTTGTGTGTAACTGATGTTTAGGATGTTGCATGTTAATTTTTTGATCCTCTCAGACCTCAACACATGGTTGATGTAACTTTGGGAAAGACAAAAAGTCAAGGAGAAGATCTATTTTCTAATTTTTAGTGCAATTTTTTGTGTTTGCAACCTCTATACGGCCTGCACAATATTGTTATGAGTTAAATTCAATGTGAAAGGTTTATATCGAGTCTTATCATTCTTCTAAGCTTTGTGTGGTGTCATTTCATAAAGTATTAGGCTAGTTTGAAGTCTTTTTCTTACTATCGCTTGGAAACCCTCCATTTCAAGGGTTTTGTGAGGAAAATGTAAATTTTAGGCCATTCCACCATTGTAAAATAGTTAGATTTTGTGGAATAGTGAATTTAGATGTTGTTTCATTTTTTTTTAGGTTTAGGGAGTAGGGGATGAAGTTTCATGGTGTTCTTTCCAAAGCCGTAGCCTAACATCTTCATGTGTTAAGCTAGGTAGAGTAGAGGATTAGTGGGACAACATATACGAAAGGTGTTTTCTTGCTAAAAATAGGTCAAAGTGACCCTATGTGGCTGGTCCAAGGTGTTGATGAAGAGTTTATGATTTTGCAAGAATTATTTTTAGTACTTCCCTTGTAAAAATGGCCTAATTGGCCTAGGTTCAAGCGTAGCAGACCTGATTAGAGTGATGTAGTCCAAAATAACCTGTGTCTTTGAGAAGATATGGTTGTATATGCCCTAATGGGTATTTGAAAAGGCATATAATTCAATGTGAGACAACCTTCTCTAAAATATATGCCTAATTATATCAATTTGGAAACCTGATTAGAAGAGAAGGCTAGTTATTGAAAATCACATCTGTAGGAGTCTTGAGGGTAAGTTAGTGATTGATTTGTTTTGAGTTGGTTCTCCTAAATATTAAACCATCCCTTTTATGTATTAGGTGGTATCAGAGCTTAAGGATTTGATTTGAGTTAGGAAGTGAGTGTAGGTATGCATAGTCAAAATGCCTCCAAAAGGAAATCCAATGGCCAAAGAGGTGAAAGAGTTGAAAGAGAAATTACTTCAAAAGGAAAGGCTCTACAAGGAGTCACAAGAAACAGCCCTTGTAAGGATAGCATACCTGGAAAATAATTGGAGGAGAAGAATGGTTAGTGGTTACCAAAGTGATAAGGAAGAAGAGGGTGAGAGTGAGAACCCTCTAGCAAGAGTTTAGGATGAGGATGAATAATTAGACCCTAAAGAGAAGAGGATGGTTAAGATGCTAAAGGAAGTCAAGAGTGATAAAATTCTAAAAGTGAAAGTGGAAGTGCCAATGTTAGTGTGAAAATTTAGATAGTGAAGAATTATTGGCTTGGATTGATGCTTTGGACAAATTGTTTGAGTTTGAGGAGATAGAGGACAATGAGAAGGTTAAGTTTTCAAAGACTAAGGTGAAGGGCCCTTCCCTGACATGGTGCACCTACATTTAGGATGAAAGAGTTAAGAAAGGAAATTTGTAGATAAGCTCATGGGACTGGATGGTAGCAAAGTTGAAGACTCAATTCTTGCCTGTAGATTATGCTATACAAACCTTTAGGAAGTTGAAAAACTTGAAAAAAAAGGAGTTAGATGTAATGGCCTATACTAAAGAATTTCATAAATTGAGCATAAGAGCTGGACATACTAAAGATGAAGTGGAGAAAGTGGAAAGGTACTTGAATGGCTTTAGATATAACATACAAGATGAAATTGGCCTTACAACTCCTAGGATAGTTGAGGAGTGTTACTAATTAGATACTAAAGCTGAGGAAAGGATTAAAGGAAGCAAGAGCAGCAAGGAAGAGGAAGACGGATAAATTTTAGAGGTAGAGGTAATTTTAATGCAAGTGGGCAGTCACAAAAACCTCAAGGTGAAACAAGCAACCAACAAGAACAAAGTGGAGAGACAAATAACAAAGTTAATTTTAGAGGAGGAAGATTTTTTGGTAGATGAAGGTTCAATGGAAAAGGAAGAGGATCTAATACCTTTTTAGGTAGATGCTATAGTTGTAACCAATTTGGACACCTAGCTTGGAAATGCCCGGAATAGAAAGCATCTAGCTCTCATGGTGGTGAAAGGAGAAATCAAATAGTGCAAGAGGAGGATAATGAAAGTATTAACTCACCTTATCTACATGCTGCTCTAGAGATAGGTGAAAATTTTATACTGAGGACATTAATCAAGGTACCAACCAGCAAGGAGCCCCAACAAAGAAAAACATTATTTAGGAGAACTTGCAAGGCTCAAGGAAAGGCATGTAAGGTAGTGGTAGATTCTAGTTCAACATAAAATCTTATGTCTTTGGAGATGATAGAGAAGCTAAAAATGAAATGGAACCTTCATCCAACATCCTAAAAATTTTCATGGCTTAATAAGGGTCAACAAGTTTTAGTGAATGAGCAGGCTTGGGTAGAATTCAAAACATGATGGAGAGAAGAAATTTTTGTGATAGAGAAAGATAGGAAATCCTACACCCTTTCACCCATTCAAGAAGAGGATAATATAGTCCATGAAGGACCAAGTGTATTAGTGGTTAAGGAAAAGGAGTTTTTGAAGGGTCTAGAGGAGAAATACATGCCATTATTTGTAAGCCTATATCAAATGTAGCAGAAAAAATAGATGGAAAAGAGGTACAACAGGAGGTGAAGGTCCTATTAGATAAGTATGAAAACATAGTGGTGAAGGAAATACCAAATTATTTGTCACCTACTAAAGATGTGAGTCATTACATTGATCTTATACCGGGTGCAAGTCTTCCAAATAAAGCAGCATACAAGATTACCCCTGGACAGAATAAGGAGATCAAAAATCAGATTCAAGAGTTATTAGATAAGGGTCTCATAAGGAAGAGCTTGAGCCCTTGTGTTGTGCCTACTATTTTGGCACCTAAAAAGGATGGAGATTGGAGAATTTTTATTGACTCAAGGGAAATGAACAAGATCACTATCAAATATAGGTTCCCTATACCCCAGATGGAAAACTTAATGGATAGTTTATCAGGAGCTTGTTACCTTTCAAAAATTGATTTAAAAAAAGTGTATACCATCAAATTAGAATAAGGGAAGGGGATGAGTGGAAGACAGCCTTCAAGACTAATGAGGGTTTGTATGAATGTCTAGTGATGTCATTTGGGTTATCTAATGCCCCAAGTACATTCATGAGACTAATGAACGAGGTCCTAAAGAACTTCATAGGAAAATTTGTGGTGGTATACTTGGATGGCATCCTGGTATACAATATAACAAAAGAGGAGCACTTGCAACACTTGGATATGGTGTTGAGTAAGTTGAATGAGTAGAAGTTAATGATCAATCTCAAGAAGTCTGAGTTTATGAAGAAGGAAATTATTTACCTTGGATTTTTTATTGTAGAAGGAGCCTTGAAAATGGATCCCACAAAGGTTGAAGCCATACTTAGTTGGCCAACTCATAAAGTAGTAGCAGAGGTAAGGATATTTTGTGGCTTAGCTAGTTTATATAGGAAGTTCATTAGGAAATTTAGCCTTATTTGTGCACCAATCATTGATACTATCAAGGGTGAAAAGAAGAGTAAGTTTCAATGGATTGATGAGGAAAATAAAATATTTGAATACTTGAAGACCAAAGTGGCTCAAAAACCTATTCTTACACTTCCTGAATTTAACAAGTTGTTTACAATTGAATGTGATGCAAGCAAGTATGTCATAGGTGTTGTTTTGAGTCAAGAAGGGAGGCTAGTGACATTTTTTAGTGAGAAAATCAATGAGGCAAAAAGAAAATACTCGTCATATTACCTTCAACTCTATGCAATGGTATAGTCACTAGAGATATGGTAGCATTACCTCTTACCAAAGGAATTAATAGTCTTTATAGGAAATCATGCTTTAAGATTTTTTATTAGTCAAGACAAGTTGAGTCATAGGCACATGAACTGGATGGAGTATTGGTAGGAATATATATTTGAAATCAAAAGAAAGGAAAATCAAACAAGGTTGTTGATGCTCTAAGTAGGAGAGCCATGTTGGTTCAAGAGATTAAACTACAAAGTGTAGGATTGGATGCATTGAAAGGTATTTATCGAGATGATGATGACTTTAAAGATGATTTTATTTTTTGTAATTAGTCACAAGGTGTTTTCCACAGTGAACATTCTGATTTTTTCTTGCAAGATGGTTTATTGTTTAAGGGTGCTTAGTTATGTGTGCCTAAATGTTCTATGAGGGAAAATCTGATAAGAGAAAAGCATAGTGGCAGTTTGAGTGGACATTTTGGATATGACAAGACCTTTGAGTAGGTCAAAAGGTTCTACCATTGGCCAATAATGCATATGGATGTGAAAAGGTTTGTGGAGAGTTGTGTGGTGTTTCAAAGAGCCAAAGGAACAAGCCCTAATGCAGGTCTTTCCTAGACTTTTCCAATTCCTAACTAACCATGGGAGTCAATCAACATGGAATTTGTTTTGGGTTTGTCTAAGACACAAAGAGGGTGTGCTTGTATTTATGTTGTTGTTGATAAGTTTAGCAAGATGGCTCACTTCATTGCTTGTAGGAGCACAAATGATTCATCTCATATAGCTAGTTTGTTCTTCAAAGAGATTGTAAGGATTCATGGACTACCTCTAACCATTGTGTCAGATAGGGATGCTAAGTTTATAGGTCATTTTTAGAGGACCCTTTGGAGAAAATTAGGCCCAAACTTGACTTTTAGCTCTACCTATCATCCAAAAATGGATGGGAAGACTGAAGTAGTCAATAGGTCCCTAGGAAAATTGTTGAGGTGACTCACCCAAGAACATAATATGTCATGGGATCTCATACTTCCAGAAGTAGAGTATGCTTATAATGACTAAATCAACTAAAGCACAAGGAGAATTCCTTTTGAAATTATATCTGGCATGATCCCAGGAGGTGTATGTTAGTTGAGAGATCTGAAAGGAATAGATAAAATGAGTGTATATGGAGAATAGTTCGTTGTAGCTATGAAGGACATACATGAGTAGGTCAAGGAAAGTCTGAAAAAGAGTGTGGAGAAGTACAAAGAGAAGGTAGCATTGAGAAAGAAGGATGTTCAATTTAAAGTAGGGGACTTGGTACTTGAATATCTAAGGAAAGAGAGGTTACCTAAGGGTAAATACACCAAAATGATGATGAAAAATATTAGACCTTGTTGTGTGGTCCACAAGTATGGATAAAATTCTTATGAGATAAAACACCCTCCTAGAGTGGCTAACTCACCTATTTTCAATGTTGTTGATCTTTATCATTTTAAGAATACCATGATTACAGGTGAAGAAGTATATGCTACTAGAGTTGAATATGATGAGTAGGTCAAAGACCTACCACCCAACCAACCAATGAAGCTTGAAGCCATATTGGATACAACAAAGGCCAAGAGGACTAGAAACAAAGTATACAATGAATATTTGGTTAAGTGGCATGGCTTAACAAATTAGGATGCTACTTGGATGTTAGAGGAGGATGTTAAGAAGCATGGATTCTTTGTTCATGATCTCATTTCATCAGGAGGGTGAATTGTTTTTCCTCGGTTGTATGGTGCAAGGCATATTAGCTTTAGTAATGCATGTTAGGTGTTTAAGATATATTTTTGTGTGTTTGATCATAAATAATTGTAATAAGGTCAAAATAAGACCTAATTGGAATATTAGAATCATATAGGGTCAGCCGATTAGGTGTTGGGAAGAGTTTGGTGGAAGTTACAAAAAATTGCTTTTGTAACTTGTCACTTTTGCATGGTTTTGAAGATGAAAAGTCACTTCTTGAATCTTGTGTGTAATTGATGTTTAGGATGTTGCATGTTAAGTTTTTGACCCTCTTAGACCTTGAGGCATGGTTGATGTACCATTGGGAGAGACAAAAATTGAAGGAGAAGCTCTCTTTTATGATTTTTAGAGTAGTTTTTTGAGTTTGCAAGCTCTGTATAGCCCATACAGTACTGTTGTGAGTTAAATTCAATGTGAAAGGTTTACACAAAGTTTTAGCATTCTTTTTAGCTCTATTTGGTGTCATTTCATCAAGTACTGGGTTAGTTTGAAGTATTTTTCTTACTATTGCTTGGAAACCCTCCATTTCAAGGGTTTTGTGAGGAAAATGTAAATTTTAGGCCATTCCATCTGATGGAGCTTCAAATTTTGTTCTTTGAATTCCATTATTATCTTGCCTTTGTCCTGGTCTTTCATATTGTTTGGGAATAAACCTAAGGTTGGAGTTTTTATTTTTACCTTAATGAAAATCCTAATGTCCTATGTTATGCCTTGGGTGGGATCTATTCGATCGTTACCTTTTTGGAGTGGTTTTTAAAATGACTTATGCCCCATCACTTTGTCTTGGTCGGGCCCCTTTTCTGATTTATAATTTTAATTTTCTGCCTAACTTCATTATTCCCAAAGTCTAGGTTGGCACGGGACCCACATTTTAAAAAACAACTTTAAGCCATTGTTTGTCGTCAGCCTAGGTGATGTCCCCTTGTGCCTTTAATTATTGTTTTATATTGTGCAGGGAACAATTCTTCATGACCGTTGGTCTACTAGAATTTGATCTCAGTTGTTCCCCACAATCCCATGATGACCCCACCATTGTTTCTCACCTAATTGCGATATCACGGGTGAGCGCCATATGTCTTGACTGGCGATGCTTAAAAGATAATGAAAATGCTTTGATATTTTTGTCGGGTTTTAATATGTTATATGGTAGGTTACTAAAGTGGCTACGAGATGCACATGTTCAAAAGCAATGAAGATTTAATAATCCTAATGGAAAAGATACTTGATGGTTATGTTCAACGTTGGTGATTGTTTTGAGTGAACACGATTGTCGATGGTGGAGATCAACGGTTGCCCGCCATCGCATGATCAGAAGATGCAAGGTGTTTATTGATCATGATATCATGGGCGGGTGCCACGTGGACTTCTTTGGTGATACATAATATGGTGGGCCCTTAGCACTAAGATGGAGATTGTGTTAGCCTATTTTGGAGGTAGTTGTTTGATGATCTGACAAAAGTGAGGATGGACGATTGGAATTTGATTTCACATCAAATATGATTTGAGTTGTTGGTGCGGCATGTAAGTAAGCTTTAATGGTGGATGAGACATCTATTGGCTCTATTTGATTGCCATAAAGAGGTTTTCCTTTGCTCTATTTGTTCACAAAGTATTCAAGCACCTTTGCGAAGCAGTTTCAGAGCCGAGGATGAAGTTACGAGTTATCACAACAAGTATTTTTTTTTTCTGCAAAGCACAAATGCCGTGAGTTGTTTTCTATGCTTCCTAGTTAATTTGATTAATATTTTGGGAAGAATTGTGGTGTGGTTGTCAGAAAGCTTGTTGATAGTTGTTTTAGGGCTATTGGTTAGTCAAATTGTGAGAAATTGTAGGGTTATTTCCTGTAATTTCATTTTTTGTTTAGCCCTAGTATGTCCAAAAGATTTTAAATTTTAAGGAATCCCTAGTTTACCTAAGATAGCACCACGAAAGAAGCATTTTGGCCATGTTGACTATCTGCAGAGGAATTTATATTATTATTTCCTAGATCAACTACCATTGTCAACAAATGATAGGAGGAGGGGTTTGATTTTGATGCATGGAAGAACCCTAGGTGAGGGATTAGTATGTAATTTCTCCAACATTGTTGATGCTAGGGTTTTCATGACTGGTTTGGAGATGTTTAGGTTGTGGTATGTACAAAGGAATCTTCCTCACCCTTTCTTGAATGGCTGGATATATGACATGGGGAAGTTGGGGGTACCAAATGTGCTTTCCGACATGGATTTTCTTAGGGTTGTGGTAGCACGTTATGACCTTGTTACAATAGTGATAAGAGATAATGACAGAGGGGTTTTGTGAAGTATAAATAAAGAATAATTTCAACAAGTTTTTGACTTGAGTGAACCTAGCTCGTTCTTGGTGAAAATTGATCTTGAGGAGATGAAGTAGGAGTATGCGAAGTCAAAATAACTTTTTAGGCAAAAATTGCTTCCTCCTCATCTAGCAAGGGTAGGCGGTTCAAGGATTTATATAGCCCGAGTGACCAAGAGCCTTTCAGGATAAATTGTTTTGCAAACCACTTCTTGGCCACTTTTTATTCATTATGCCAGATTTTGAGTTTTAACCCTAATACAGTAATGTCGATTGCCTACATGTTTATGGGGGTGCAAATACAACACCCTAACTTCTCAGTGATCTATGATTTTTCATATTTTCTAGTAGAAAAGGTACATGAAGGCCTGTTAAGATTGCAGCTAAAAGATGCAAGCATTCCATTCTTCTGGTACTCTTTATTGATGTACATCTTTTTGTACAAAAATGTTGGTTTCTTCTCAAAGAAGATGGAGTTGAGGCGAGAAGTTAATGGAGAAAGATTATCGGTGCAGGCATGGACTAAAAATTTATCCTATAATAGAGAGAATGCCAGTTTTGTGCAATTTGATAAAAAAAATCTTCCAGACTAAGGGTTAGATTGATAATGAATGTACCTAGAATCCCTGAGGATTTACATGACTTTCTCAGACCAAAGGGGAGGAAGTCAATTTTGAAAGTTTTTCACAAATGGGGTGACATTATCATGTACCTAGTCAACACTATTTTAAGAGTGTATGGCTTCCAACAAACTCTACATATCCTTCCATTCAATGTGCCAACAAGAGTAGGGTTTGCTGAGGTTATGTGGCAAATAGGTTGTATTTATGAAGACAACCTAATAGGAAAGGATAAGAGAACCTTTTTCGATGATTACATAGTTGTATCTAATTTTGTGTTCTCCAAAGGAGGTTGGGTCCATTTTGGCAAGTTTATGGATGATTTTCATTTAAGGTGTGGTCCTAAGTGACAACATTACCCTGAGGGATTCTTTGCCCTTTTTAGACAACAAATAAAAGGTGGTAAGTTTGCACATGAGTTCAATTTTCCTGAGGATCTGATTAGCAATGCATTTGACTTGATTAAGAAGGAATTGAACAAAGAAAAATGGATAGCATGTGAGAATCTATTAGACATCCTGCATAAAATGGATCCCAAATATGATCCATTAATGGAATTTACCCCATTCCACAAGAAAATGAATTTCTTGATGGACAATTTCAAGGAGATAATGGGTATTTTGATGAAAAAAAAGATCAACTTGGAGTTTGACTTTGGCATACAGAGACCAGATGTGAGGCCTACCAAAATGAGACCAACACATCAACCTATAGTGAATTGGACTCTTTATAAAAGAAAGAGAAATGACACTAGTGATGAGGAGGAGGAAGATAAGAAAGGAAAGAAAATTATGAAAGCATCAACACAACTAGGTCCCAAGGTCAAAGCACTTGGGGTAATAAAAATTATTGATTCGGACTCATCACCAAAGGATAACCCTTCACCACCACCATCAGAGCCAAGACCAAAGGGGCAAAGGACTAAAGAAGCAAAAGAAGCTCTAATGGATGAAATTATTATCACAGATCAAGATATGCAGGTTGGTATTCCTTCTCCTCCCAGGTCAACTCAATTGGTTTTGTCTGATATGGATGTGAAGGGACAGTGTGTACAAGATTCCAAGATGGAGGCATGCAAGGCATTCTTAGATGATGATGCATTTGTTAAAACTCTAGTGTTCTTGCAATTAGTATGGAGAATGAAATTAGAGGAGTATCAAGATAAGTGCAAGAAGAGAAGAGATTTGAGGCCTGATAGGTCTGACTAGGAGAATGATGATGAAGTAAAAGATGAATTGATGGAAGAATTCAAGAGCATCACTCCTGAGGAGGGGAGGAAATTAGTGAATCAGGTTGGTTTACTAATTTTTCCTTAATGGGATATAGCAAATGCAGCAACATTTAATGCTATTCTAAAATCCAAACACCCCTTGCAGAACTTTGAGGAAGAGGTCAAGGAAGCACTACAGGATTCTTCCTTTAGCGAAGAATATGAGACCCTAGAAATTTGGGCATTGGCACCTCAAGGTAGAAAGCCTAGTGTCACTGACATTAGCCCAAACTTAAGGGGAGGATTGATAATAAAGAGAGCCTCATAAACTTCAACTACAAAGGCTACTAACCTAACTATAAATGTGGAAAAATTGGCCCAAAAGATTGCTGAGACGGAAGAAGCTGAGAAGAAGAGCTTAATGGAGAAATACAACTCTATAATAGGAGAGTGCAATAGGTTGCAGCAAAGGAATGTTGAGTTGTAGACTGAGGTGGATAGGGTGAAGTATAGGCAAGTTGGGGAGTCCTCAAGTGCTCCAAGAATCATGGAATTTCCCTCTACATTAGGATCAATACCTCCTAGTTCTCCAATTGTTTCTACACCAGGGTCCCCCATCAAAACACCTTCTCTCAATCTTGCATTAGAGTCAGTTAAAGAAGAAATTGAATACTCTGTGGATCCTACCAAGAAGCAGTTGATGAATAAGATTACAGAGTTATAGGAAACATTAAAGGCAAGTGAGGTTGGAGCACTTGTAAAAAAGAGTGAGGTTATTAACACAGTTTTGAGGCATTTGAATGAAAAGGTTGATGGCAGATTGCCATCAGTGTATTCTTTAGATTCTTTATTTTTGGATGCAATAAAGAATATTAATAGGGATTAGGAGGTAGTATTTCCCTTACTTGAGAAATGGATCCCTAGGGCCAATGATTTAGATATAATGTCCAAAGCCTCCAGTTTTGATATAGATAATAGACCCCAATCATTAAGGCCTACTCAAATATTTGTAAAGTCATTGGAGGGTTTTCAAGCCTTACCAGATGATTTGAGTAGGAAAATTAGAGAATTGGTAAAGAATTTTGATGATTAGAGTGATACATATTTACCTGATATAATTGATGCATAGGGAAATTTTAAATCACTGCAACAGTGGCAGGATAGAGTAGATGAGGTCATCAATGCACAAATTAAATTGATTTTTGATGATTGAGACTATGACTTGTTGGTGAGTTGTATGTGTAGACACCAAAAATTGGTCTAGGCCTACGACTACCACTTTCAACATAATTTTCTAATGTCCATGGTCATGATTAAATAATGTTTATTATTTAATTAACTTTCTAAAAATATCTTTCCTCTATTAATTAATTCATTATAACCCTTATTCAACTTTGATTAATTAAATAAGTCATATTTATTTAATTATTTTGCTAACTAATTAATTATCTTTCTTAATTAAATAATTTACTATTTAAATAACCCCTTTGTCATATTTCAATTATAATTAAATATTCATTATTTAATTATTCAATTTATCAATTAATCTTTTCAAACAGTCAATTAAATAAATTATCATTATTTGTTTAATTCAATCATTTCAGTTTTGAATGTTGAATTAAAGTAACATTTAATTCATAATTAATTATCTCTATCACATTATTCTATTGTCCATTTATCTAATTATTCACTCACCATCTGACTCGAGATCTATTTAAATTCGCCAATTATCTTCAGATTCGATATCTGATCATCTCTGCAAAAGGACTCTCTGTCACAACCAGTTAGTTAACTAGTTCTAACTCATATGCATGAACCTATTTATTAATTAAATATCTTTACTTAATTAATTAGTTCATGTGTGCATTCGAATAGATTATTCTTCCAGTTCTAACTTTATATTTTTCATTCAAAGTCTAATTCTTCTATTTTTGAAGACTTACTACTAAAGATTAAATCATTTATTTAATCTTGAACTCGTGTTCTTTGTATTTTCGAACAGTCTTAATACCAGATTAAATTATTATTCTAATTTAATCTTTATCCTGTAGAATTTCCCAACTCACGTTCTAACTGACACATAACTCACATTGCATGGAATTCATCAATCTCGATCGTTGATCTCTCTTTTGAATTTGAGCCAATCATTCGAAAACCCGATTTCTATAAATTGACCTGTCATTATCATTATTCCTCCTCTCGAAATCAATACTTTGAGAAGAACTTATAATCTTCAATATTTTTCTTAGAAAATACATCTAGGCTATGCTTGCATACATACAAAAAATCTGAGGGAAAGAATACTATAAAGGAAAAATGGAGAAGGACAATCAAGATAATTCGAAGAGGTGGACTGATATTCGGTGAGATTGTTTCATATTATCATTTTTATTGTTTTAATTCATTTGATTTGTTCTTTGTTGTTTGATTTAGATTTATGCTTGTTGGATTATATTTAACCATCTTTTTTTGTAGCAATCCATTTTACCTACGTTACATTTGGTGAACTTGATGTGAAGCACACTTCAAACTTCATGACTCCTTTCCGTTTTTCCATTTTTTTTTATTTTGCAGATATCGTACGACAAACCTCATCCGATTGAAGAAACGACGCATTTGAGTTCGCGAACTGCATGTGAAAAATCCTGTGAGGCATTCGACAACATGATCCACATCCGTGAAATTCTGCAATTCATTTGACTATCAACATTGTGACACTTCTGTGAGTTGAAATGATGCATCCGCTTGGTAAAAATTTTCATTTTTTATTAACTTCATATTTTCGCGTTTTTAATTTTTCTTTTTTTTTTTGTATTGTTGTTGTTTTTAGCTAATGTTTTGTTTGCAGCTTTGTTTAGGAGAATAACATTATTTTTGTAGGATGAAGCATAGAATACTTTGAAAATTAATTTAAAAAATATTCTTTTCTGTAGGACGAAAGTTGAAGACACGAATAAACTACTAATCAGTTGCATGCAAGACCTTTTGTGGAAGACATTGATTTTGTTTTTTAAATAAAATTAAATTTTTTGTTTGGTAGATTACAAAATTTTCATTTGGCTTAAAATTTACTAGTGTTTTCTTTGTCTGGTGCGAAAGCACATTTTGTAACCCTTTACGATTTGGTCTATCGAAGTATCCTCTCCCCTTGCACATTCATGTGATCTTGGGTGTAAGAGAAATGGTTACTAACTCTAGAACTTGGGCCTATCTTGGTGGGAAAAAGTACTCACCCCAAGATGACTTAGACCGGTAATATTCTTTAGCTAGCGACTTCCACCTAGTATATAAAAGTGGATTATTGGGGGAAACCCCATAAATCACGCTCACTGTTCTGACGAGAAGGGAAAAAATGGTCTCTTGTCATACTGGATGGTGCCTCATGAACGAAATTACCTCACTAAAAACCATGTTGTAGTTTTTGCCAAAATCCTATCTATTTGCTGATGTAGCAGGTTCAGACTTGTGAAGCCGTCATACATTATTATGGTTCATGTGTTGAGATGAGATGTATGCCATGGGAGTTTCATGGGTACATTATCTTGGCTACCCCGTATAAGTGAGTGTTGTGGAGGGGAGCCAGTGGGTTCAAGATACTAGTCATCCACCTTGAATATGCATAGCTAGATTTATCCAAGTAAGAACTCAGTGAATACTATCCAACACAGCCTAGGTTGTAATTGTCTTCTAGTTTTAACAAATTCAACAAATCAAATTGAAAACACTTTGCATTTTGTGATTTTTTTTTATTGTATTCATCAAAAACTTGATCATTAAACTTAGTTAGTCATAACATTATCTTTAGAAAATCACAACTGTCAAACATAGTCGCAACTGTCATATTTCAAACCGTATGTGTCTTAGAGAGTCACAACTATTCAACTAAACACCACATTTGTCTATCAACAAAATTTAGTTTCACAGAGTCTAGTTTATGAGCCACAACTATCATATTTCGAGCCGCATGTGTATTTGTGAGCCACAACTATTAAACAAAAATCCACAAGTGTCTGTCAATAGGTTTAGTTTCATAGAATTACTATTTACAAGTCGCATCTGATTTGTGATTCGCATCTACAATAAAGTAAACCACATCTATCAGAAAGTCACAATTGCTTGTCAACATTCGAAACATAGTTTGGTCAATTCACCACATCTAAATCCTAAAACGCATCTATCAAATCTATCAATGCATATGAAAGGTGAACCACAATTGATTGTCAACAACAAAATTTGAAAAATTCAAACTTAGTCTGAAAGCTAAACTTTCCTTTTCGCTTCTGCTTCTTACGATCAACCTTGGACAAAAACTAGAATTTTTTTCTCAAAAACCTTGCATTATTAGGTGTCATTTACATCATAGTCATAGTTATCCTAAGTTGCAAGCATTTAGACACCCCATAGGAATCTGGATATCATAAAATAGAATAAATTTCCACTTCATTGGATACGTTCATGCTCTGATTTGTTATTATCATTGAACCTAGTCACTATTATCCGAACTATTAGTGAATCTTTCCAACTCAACAGTCTAGTTTGGGAAATGCACCTTGTTAGTTTTCTTTGTCCTAAAATTAGGTTCCTTGGTAAAGTTAGATCATTGCTTGGATTTATTCCATAGGTGGTAGGTTATACCCATCTTAGAATCATTTACCATCATATTCTACAAGAAATTTTTTATATTTTCTGTCCTAGCATACGTCATCTTCGTATACGTCATTTTAGAAATCTTTAGCAACATCCTTTATATTCAAAAAATCCAAAAAACCATAAAAATAGGACATATCAATTATTTTTTAGACATAGTTTGTATTACCTCATTTTGAAAAACTTTTTATGGTTGAAACAAGGTCTAAAAAGAAACATAAAGCAATGTCGGACCCTAATGAATTTGTCAATCCTTTCAGAAATCAATCATCAGGGAAAGAGAGACCATACAAAACTTTGCTTGAAAAACATGTCACTAGAGACACACATGTAAAATTTTATGTTGAAGACATAAACACTGCCGTACAAGATCTCGAGTTTGCATCCTTAATGGATGAGTGTTTGGAAAATGATCCCCAATGATATCTAGCAAATTTTCTAGTAGAAGGTGCCACACTACCACCAGGATTTGATATTCACACTTTGAAAACACCATCTACTCAACCAATGCAAACCATAACGTCAAGTGTTTCTATTCCTCAAATTACCTTAGAAATACCAACTAGCATACCTACTCAAACATCATCAATAGTAAGCACAATCCATTTTACTATAACATAAGGTTTACAATTTACTATAGGAGCAACTTCATCAAACCCCTTTGGCACAAATAGTACTGGTAAGAGATCCAAAGTTGGCATGAATATTCCTATACCAAATCAAAACATTCAGATAGGAAATATTCCTATACCAAATCAGAACATTCAGACATGTAAAATTCCTATACCAAATCAGAACATTCAAACATGAAATATTCCTATACAAGATTAGAACATTCAAATAGGATATATACCCTCACCAAATCACAATTCGTCATAGAACAGAGCATATCATAACACCTACATTGATCCTACCAATGCAAACAACATGTCCTTGACACAAGTAGATGTTCTCCAAAATCAAATTCAAATTCTTCAACAACAAATGGACAACATTTCTATGTCAGGAAAATGAACTATCTCAGTGCAAGATCTATGTCCATTTCCTTTTGAAAAAGCGCTATACATGACACCCTTCCCATATGGATACATTATACCGAATTTTCCTAAGTATAATGGGAGGAGGAATCCTTTAGAACACATTAGATAATTCTCTACAACATGCATGGACATATCATATGACCCCACATACTTTATGAGACTATTTTCACGAACCCTTGTCGGGATAGCACTAGAATGGTTCTCTAAATTACCATATGGCATAAGATCCTGGGGTGAATTAGTTGAAAAGTTTATCAAACACTTTTCCTTTAACATAGACAATGAGATAACAATATCTACCTTGTGTCACACAACACAAGAAGAAGGTGAAACTTTCACCATTTTCTTCCAGAGATGGAGAAGTTTAGCTAGTAGATGTCCAATTGAAATACTAGAAAAATAAAAAGTTATGATATTCCTTGTAAATATCAATCAAAAACTAAGAGGTGACTTAAGGGTATATTGTTGTACTACATTCCTAGACTTGGTACAAAATGGTATCATCCTTGAAAAGGGCCTTATTGACAAAGGAGAAATTAAAGTACTAGGCAGAAACCTAATTGTTCAACATCAAAATGCTCCCAACAATAGAAACACATTTTGGTCTAGAAACAAAAATGTTACCAATGACGGTATTGTTGATGCTAAGACCATACATGCAGGACTGGTCATCAAACTTGGAGGTTAGAACCCCAATCAGGACATGATGAGTAATCCAAATCGAACAGAAATTTTTGTCCAAAATTCACAACAACAACGACCACAAAGGAGATTTCCTAAACATGAATTTACCCCTTTGGGGCAACCAATCGAGACAATTTTCAAAGAACTGGTCAAACATGATCTCCTAAAACCATTGGAACCAAGGAAGTATGATCCTAGATAGTTTAAACCTTCATGGTGGGATTATAACACCTATTGTGAATACTATTGAACAAAAGGACACAATCTACAACAATGTTGACAACTGAAGAATATCATACAAGACTTTCTTGAAGACGGAACCATAGAGGTCAATGGGTAGAAACATACCAAGAACAGTGATCACAAGGTCTTCACGGACCCACTACATGACCACGTGAAAGAAAAAGCCTCCAGTTTGGGATCTAAGAATATTGCATCATCCAATTATGCAAATACCAAGTATGACTATGGAAAAGGTATGATCATAAATCACCTCTGAGCTACAAATGAAAATGTCCATACCATCACCATTAAGAAGTATCTTGAATGTACTATAAATACAAGAAAAACTAAAATAACTCTTCTAGGTCCTTCTTCTGAGCCACCTACATAGTCTTCCAAGTCTATGTACAATCTTCTTGATCAACTAAGCAAGACCCCAACATAGATATCCATTTTGGAACTGTTGAATTTATCACCTGATCATCGAGCCATTCTCGACAAAGCCTTATAGAGCACGACTTTCCCTACCAACTTAGATTTCAATAATTTCAAAGAAATTGTAGGATACTTAACCAACTCCCATAATGCCACATTTTCTCAACAATATTATTCAACAGAAAAGACCGATCATAATGACCCATTACATCTTGAGGTCCTAGTCCATCAAACCAAAGTCAAATGAGTCTTGGTAGATGAAGGAGGAGGTTTGAACCTATGTACCCTAAAATTGGTTAAGGAATTAGGATTCTCAGAAGCATGTGTAGACACCTCTAAGAGTATATTCATTAAGGCTTATGATGATGAGGAAAGATCATCCAAAGGAGTTGTCACACTCCCTATCAGAATTGGCCCAGCAGTTATGAACACCAGCTTCCAAGTCTTGGATCTCACCCTTCCATATAACATATTTTTAGGTAGACCTTGGATACATGCAATGAAATCCATACCTTCCACATATCACCAGTGTCTTAAATTCTTGTATAATGGCATCGAGATCACAATTGATGGTGATCCAAATCCTTTTCAATATTGTACAAGCCTAAGGGAAATTCCACAATTTCATGTGCCAGTTAATCAAGAAGCTTCATCATCCACTTTATCCCTATATGTTGATCCATCACATCTTGTCAAGTCCATTTCATTAAAACCACCATCATCCACTCCTAAGGTTGAGATCTAAGACAAGGGTTGGGGAGAATATTACATCAAGGCATCCTATTGTGTCAGTCAGCCAGTTCCACCTAAGGCATATGGTTTACCCATGGCAAATAGGTGACAATCAATAGTCACCTTTCATGTTCCCCCTACAGTGGCATTGACCAAATGGTGAGAGTTAAGTGAAGAAATTATAGACCAAGATGATATTACCTCCTGGTTGTACCAAGAAGATAATGAATACCCCTCGTTGTCTATTCAGATAGATAAGGATCAATATGGAAAAGGCTTTAAGATAATGCAAAGAGAAGGCTATGATGGACATAGTGGGTTAGGACTACACCAAAATGGAAGGACAAAACCAATCATTGTCTCACTACGACCGAAAGGCCTAGGGCTAGGGTTTCAACTGCTTAGAATTGGGTTTCCTAGTACTTCATCACCATTTCAAGAGGAAGTGAGTGCTTATGAAGACATCGAGATATCTCATGAACCACTTCCCCCAGTTTATGATAAATCCCCTGATTCAAGCAACTATGAATGGGATTCCCTTAACTCTACCAGCACCATGAACCTAGATAATCTATTTGGAGAACTGGACCAAATGATGAAACCCGTACCAAATCCCTCTAGCCCTCATAATAAAAAAACCCTTGACCAAAGAATAATGGCTTAAGCATTATTATTGGGAAGCCCTTGACCCTGCATCTTGGGCACTTGATGAACCATCTTCTAATGACCTATCAATTATAGTCCCACATAAGAGTTTACCTAACCATACGAAAAATAACAAGGAGTTAGTCCAAAACTTCTGTGACCATGTCAGCCACTCTATATTCACCTTGTCCACTTCCACATTCAATAAATCTGATGATGAAATGCATCTCATATATCCCCAACTTATCAACTTGGATTAACAAGTTACACTCATCTTAAACATATTCGAGAATGACGAAGCAATAGTTGATTTCATGGGACTTCGAGAAGGCATACCAAGAGGGGATCATAAAGCTGGTTTTACCATAGAATTAGATGACAAAGCATATTTTGAGGAGTCTATTTACACCTCTAGTCACAAAAATGAAAATAAATATAAAAATAATAAAAATGAGAAAAATGAGAAGTCCCTAGGTGAAAACCGAAAGGCGCCTTTGGATGAAGAAATAGTAAAAATAAAGGATGTATCTAAGGATGAAAACCTTTATGAGGCACCCAAGGATCGAGGTTTGAATATTCTCTTTGTTTCTTAGGAAAATTCATTGATGTTAGTAGAGGATTTTGTTGAAGTCAACATAAACACAAAAGAAAACCCTCGGGTAATATACTTTGCACCTCTTCGATAGAGATAGAACAACAAGAGTTTCAAGACTTCTTTACAAAGAGATAGATATAATTTGCATGGTCATATGCTGACATGCTTGGGCTGGATCGAGACCTTATATTGTATCATCTACCATTACAGCTAGGTATTAAGCCCATCAAACAAAAGTTAAGGAAAATGCATCTATAGATTGCTCTACTGGTCAAAGCAAAACTTAAGAAACTATTAGATGTCGGATTCATAAGATCTATAGATGATGCATAATGGATTTCAAATCTTGTGCTAGTGACTAAACCAATTGGGGAAATCCACATTTGTACAAACTTTAGAGACATCAATAAGGCATGTCCTAAGGATGACTTCCCTTTGTCGAACATTGACATGATAGTGGACCTTATAGTAGGATACATGATGCTATCCCTCATGGATGGTTTCTCCGGGTATAACCAAATCAAAATGGAAGCTGAAGACCAACATAAGACAACTTTCACATGTCCATGGGGAACATATTGCTCGAATTTTATGCTTTTTGGGCTTAAGAATGCAGGAGATACTTATCAACATGCAATGATGACTATTTTTCGTGAATTTTTACATACTCTCATGGAAGATTATGTTGATGATATTAAAGAGAAATTAGTAACAAGGGCAGATCATTTGAAAGTTCTAGACAAGATATTCCAGAGGCTAGAAAATTACAATGTCAAACTAAATCCAAAGAAATGTGTCTTTGGAGTGAAATTAGGGAAAATTCTAGGATATATAATTTCTAGAAGAGGCATTGAAGTAGATCCAGAGAAGGTAAAATCTATTGTAAAAATGCCTCCTCTAGTCAACACTAGACATCTAAGAACACTATAGGGAAGATTACAGTCTATCAGATGCTTCATTGTACAATTAGCAGAAAAAATACACCCATTCCAACATTTTATTAAGAAAGGAGTACCATTTGTATGGACACATAAATGTCAAGAAACTTTCCAACAAATCAAGGATTATATGCTCACTCCACCTGTCTTAATGCCACCTATAGATGGAAAACCATTGATACTATACATTTCAGCAACTCAGTCGTCATTAGGAGCACTTCTTGCATAAAATGATGATCAAGGTCATGAAAGGGTAGTGTAATACATTAGTCGTACCTTGGTTGGATATGAATTAAATTACAATAACATAGAACAATCCCATCTTGCAGTAGTCTTTGCTACTCAAAAAATTTAGCACTATATGCTAAACTGCCAAACCATGTTGGTCGCAAAGATTGATCCCCTCAAATATCTCCTAAGTAAAGCAGCATTAATAGGTTGATTGGGTAAATGGGTGATGATACTTAGTGAATATGACATTCAATATATGGAGAGAAAAGCTATAAAAGGACAAGTAATTGTAGATCAGTTAGAAGATGCACCCATGAAGGAAGACCATCCTTTAGTAGAAAATTTTCTTGACGAGTTTATCTTCAAAGTTAACACTAGAACCAAATGGAAATTATACTTTGACGGGTCACATACTAATCATGGTTCAGGAGCAGGCATACTATTTGTTACACCTCAAGGTGATACTATTCCTAAATTATTCAGGATTTATTTCTCTTGCACCAAAAAAATAGTAGAGTGTGAAGCCTTAGTGGAAGGACTAAGAATGGTAACCCAATGGAAAATTAAGAGTCTACATGTTTATGGGGATTCTCAGCTAGTAGTTTGGAAAGTAAATGATGATTATGAAACTAAAGATGAGAAACTTGCCCCCTACAAGTGCATGGCTAATAGTTTCAAGTAGTACTTTGATGACATTACCTTTCAACAAATACCACATATTCAAAAGAAAGCAAAAGATGCTATGGAAACCTTGGATTCCTTATTGGATATTCTAAGAAACATGCCTAAGTTTGAGTTTTTGGTCGAACAACTATTGGTCCCTGCTTATGATGTCCCCAATTCTATGATGGTGTGTATGATTTTTGGTCCTACTTCCCCTTGGTACAAAGATCTATTTGACTATCTAAATGACCAAACCTTACCATTAGACCTGTAAAACAAAAAACATAGTAACTTTATTCGTAACTCAACTAAATACACCATCATCGGAGATACCTTGTATAGATGTACTTTAGATAACACCCTAATGAGATGTCTTGATGATGAAGAAGCACAAGCAACCTTGTGAGTGGTACATAAGGGTATATGTGGATCCCATTCTAGTGGTCCTACTCTAGCCCATGAGATTATGAGATTAGGTTATTATTGGCCTAAAATGGAAAAGGACTCATATATCTTTGTAAAGAAATGTTGACAGTGTCAGATACGCGAAGATTTGATATGAGCACCAGCACAGGAGCTTTGTCTTATTACTTCACCATGGCCCTTTTCCCAATGGAGACTTGACCTCATAGGTAAGATACACCCTCCATCATCCAATGGCCATAAATTCATCATAACCACCACTGAATAATTCACCAAATGGATTGAAGCTATTCCCATGACCTACATAGCCAGCACGCAAATATCCAAGTTTATCCTAAACTATATCATTTGTCTGTATGGTGTACCCCAATCCATTAAAAAACCAATAAGCTCACCATATATGTGAAGAATTCCATATCAAACATCATTTTTCCACTCCATATTACCCACAAGGTAACAACCAAGCCAAGGTATCTAATAAAATGATTTTCAGAATGCTAAAAAAGATTGTCAATGATGTTGGTTGTGACTGGTATCTATAGCTTAATCCTGCTTTATGGGCTTATAGTACAAGCATATGTACTCCCACTACCATCACTCCATACTCCCTAGTATTTAGATCAAAAGCTATCTTACCTATTGAGGTTGAAATTCCTTCACTGAGGGTATCCTTGAAAGGTCATACTGATGATGAAGAATACTGTGTATCTAGATTACAAGAGTTAGAATTACTGGATGAACGAAGACAAAAAGCACTAGACCATTTGCATGCATACTAGAATCATCCTCGTCGTAGCTATAATAGGAAATTTCTAAATCGATAATTTGACATTGGTGACCTGGTTTTAATGGACAATCCCAAGAATCAAGTTGAACGAGAAAAGCCAGGTAAGTTTGAACCTAACTGGTTAGGGACCTATATTATCACAAATGCTTTTGTATCATGAGCGTATCAACTCTCTACCCCTGAAGGAGAACCACTTTTTTCACCAATAAATACCCTTCATCTAAAGAGGTTCTATGCATAGCTTTTGAGAGTCTTTGTCTTAATCGAAAAAATACAAAAAATGGAAAAAACAAAAAAATGGTTACCTTGATGAAAACCTGGCAAACAGGCGTCTTTGTAACACCAAAAAAAATGGAAAATCAACAAAATAGTAAAGAGAAATAATTCATCCAATAGTGAAAACTACTTCGGTTGCACTATGGATAAGTACCATGGTGAAAACCTAGAAAATAGGCACCATGTGTAGTCAACTTCGCTCCTTCGTCTACCATTATTCCAATTAGACTCTTCACTTTCACTCATAATAAATGGTTGTGTTATCCATTTTTTGGAATGATTGACATCAAGACCACTCCATCACATTCCCCACTCCATCATGTATTTCTTATTCCCGACTGGGGGAAAATCCTTGTTTTGTGTCATGAGGACCTTGTACATAGCAACCCAACATCAGATAATGTCTTGAAAAAATCCAAAAACATCAGAAAATGTCATGAAAAAAATCCAAAAACATCATAAAATGTCATGAAAATTTCCAAAAACATCAAAAAAATTTGAAAAGCAAAAAAATCAAAACATATTTGAAATCCCAAAAAACAGAGTTAGAGTCAGACGTGTTAAGTCAGTCATAGAGATAGTCAAACTACATTGCCTCTACGACTAGACATAGGAAAGGCCATAAGTCGATGTGCCCCTAAGGCATTAGGTTTGTCTGTCTAGGTTTTTCATGTATCACACACATTAAAATCATGACTCTTTGTAAATTCAAAGTCATTGGTTGTGTAGAACTACAAGGTCTCTATGTGTACAATGTAGGCAAGTCTAATCAATCAATGAGCCCCCCAGACCGCACTAGGTCAGTCCAATAGGGTTTATCACATTCATTATCACACATGTTGCATATCATCAACTTAAGTACATTTTTTGGTTAGTTATGTCAATTAAAGTTTGGTCAAACTACGAGGTCTTTGCATGTACAATGTAGGAAAGGCTAATCAATCGATGAGCCCCCAAGGCCGCATTAGGTCAGTCCTTTAGGGTATATCATCTCAAGTCATACACTGTCAAAACACACACCCTCATAACAATCAAGGAATCAGCACAAGTCATGCATCAACAAGGAAAACATCTCAACAACTATCATCAAGTCAAAATCAAACACACTGTCAGAGTGATCAACTTATGTCTTAAGCAAGATATGTCTTTCTTGTTAATGAACATTGTCAAAATTTTCATAGCATCATGTAGCTTGTCACATCAATGACATCAAGATCCAATGTCTTATACGGCACGTGTCTTTCTAAAACCAAGCTTTGTCATGCCTTACAGAGATAGTCACCAAGTCGAAACCGGACTCAGTGTCTTATGTGGTATGTGTCATCCCTCACATCCAGCTATGTCAAACATCAAACAATCCCACAAGATCAAGTTTTGGAAAATAATTTTATTGGATTTATGACGTTATATCTTATTTTGTCTTATCTTTCTATCAATTTGTGCATAATTTTGGTTACTAGCTTTCTCAAGGATGTCCCTTGAAGGATTTAGAGAAGCAAGGATGTCTTAGGACTCTTTTTCTTTGACTTTTTTCTGTCAACTATCTTTTTAAACCTTGGACTTTGAGTCATGTTACTAGTATCCTCAAGGATGTCCCATAAAGGATTTAGAGGAGCAATGACATCTCATGACCCATTTTTTATGTGTTTGTTGTTTGTGGTTTGTCTAGACAAAATGACTAGGGAAATCTTGTCCTTAGTATGAGTTAAGACACTCGTCTACGACTATCTATTTTTTGTAGATGGATGAATTTTTACACTATGGTCTATCTCATATCATGGTGTGTTCTATCTATTTGTGTCATGTTTCACCCAATGATGATAAAATGCAAAGCTTAGTATATATGGAAAAATATCGAAGATCATATGTATTTCAATCAACCTTCATTGTTTCTTACTAACATTTTGAAATCATCCATGCTAACATTTATTTTGTCTAACATAATGATAGAGTCCTATGACACAAAATTTTTTGTAGATAAACTTCATATCCATACATTCTATAAGCATTATGTAAACAGTGTTGTATTTCTATATATTGTGCATCATATAGTTACGTTGCGTTTCAAAAATAGGAACATTAGACATCTTCATTGCAGATCTAGGAAAATCATGGCATAATAGACATTTAATCATCATAAGGTACATAATGAAAATATCACATGTACATATAATCATCACATGTAGATAGCATTGTATGTATAACATTGTATCTCATTATCATAAAGTACATTAAATCCATCATCAATAGAGTCATCATAACATCATAGACTACATAAACACATCATAATGTAGAAACCATCATCCATAGCACATGTACATACATCATCTAGGAAACATAATCATATAGAAAAAAAATGCATCATCATACAATAGAATTGCATATCATATAGAAGTCGCCAAAAGCCATATATATATCGCTCAAAGTAACGTGTCACAGTACAATGTCAGAATGTATCCATAAATAAAAAGGAGATCACAGGCTCTCTGATCAAAAATACAATGTCTACAAATATGAAAGTGTCAACGTGTCCCATTGCTGCTACTATCATGTGGTGAGCATGGAGGAAGCTACCTTAGAGGTACTCTCTGTGAGGTGGAAGGCCTGTCATATGGACCTGTCTTGAGTGGTCTTACCACACCCTCTATACTCTATGTCCTAGTCTAACTCCTGCCCTGTGATCTCTGGCTGTGAACCTCTAAAAAGCTAGGAGCTCATCTATCCATTGGCACCACTGACTCATACAGATCTCTATAATATGAAGCTCTCTCTACTGATCTAACTAGCTCATGCACAAAACCATTACAAGAAGTACCACTATAGAGGCTTATGATCTCTGTGAACTGCTACTTTTTCTCCTACCTCTGGGCTACTGCCTAATCCCTCTCCATCAAATTAGTATCTCTCTCCATAAAAGCACTATTTCTCTCAATCTGTAAAGCATCTTGCTCTGCAGTAACTACTCTGAGCCTCTCCTCCAATGCCTCCCTATAACTATCTCTAGGAGCCTCCTCATCCTGTCTCCCCTCTATTATCTAGTCTCATAGATCTCTCATAGGTATCTCCTCCTCCACATCGTCCTCCCCATAACCTACTAGAATCCTAAGAGGATTCATGTCCATATACTCTCTCTTGGCTTCCTCCTCCTCTACAGGTCCTCTCTTCCAATCTCTACATTTGCATGCTACTTTGCTACTACCTCCTCGGTGACATGCTCACCTCCAATATCAGCCTCTGCTCCACCCCTGAGGTCCAACATTGGTACATCCTCAGCCTCAACCTCTCAAATAGGTGATAATCCACCTACTCGACCACCTCTCTATCCTCACTGACCTCATCTACCACCACCACCTCTACCATCATTGCCACCACCCCTACCACCACCTCTACCACCACCTCTACCTCTATGCTGCCCTCTCAGCCCTGTACCTCATCTCTCTACTAGTGTCGGTTGATTTGAATGTGTAAGGCATAGGATGATGCTCTGCCCACCAAATATCATATGCAGCTATAGTCCCAGGATCCACTGCTCTGCCTCTCCATCCCCACTGTAAAGGTTGTAAAGCCTGAATCTCTGCCTCTATGGTAGCCACTGCTATCCTAGGCCCCCATAAAGGAACCTCTCTGGATGATCGATAAAACTCTTCTTGCCCTCTAGGCTCATCCTGCACCTCACCAAACTATCTCAAAACATAGTTTGGCAGATGTCTCTCTATAATATGTACACTAGAAACAGTCCTACCAATTAGGTATTGTGTCTACCAACAGTAGGATAAATGTCTGTCCTCATCTAACCATCTCTCACAATCCATGTATGGCCTTTGTGTAAAATAAACCAATGTGTCTAGTGCATGTATCCAAAAACCTATATCTCCTACATGACTCTATGCAATGTTTCTTGTATACTAGAAAACATAAGGAGATCTAGCTACCTACTCCATAGTAATAGGAGGACAAAACACAACAATATGCTCCCATGCCCAGACCATGAGAAGAGTCATCCCGTAGCTCATTGACTCTACATCTTTGTATACTATATCATGTAGATGAAAATATAGCATGCCAAACAGGCATGGACCCCAAGCATATACAACTTCCCTTTCCAACATCCCGACTAGCATATCTCCCCACCTGACAAGAAATCCATGACCCCGATGGTCAGGAAGAACTAACCCCCAATCAATGTACATAGAAAAAAATCTATCCGTTCGTATCTATCAGCTAATACCTATCATCTAATCTCATAATTCTCTATCCCTAATCTCCTAATATCATCAAAAACATAGAATTTGGTAATCTCATTGTACCCACATTGTATGTCATACATAACCCTCTCTCCTCTCATGGGCAGCCTCAGAATCCTATATACATCCTCTAGGGTGATAGTCACCTCACCAGTAGGAAAATGAAATGACGAGGTCTTTGAATTGCATCTCTCACATAGGGTAGTGAGCATACCTCTATTTTCCCAGATTGTGGGCATAGTCAACACATGATGCAGTCTCAGTCTCCAAAGCAGGCGTGTCTCCACGCTCACTAATTGATCTCTCAGCTCAAAGGTATCAGGGTGTGACTCCTGGGTATAAATAGGATCTAGGATAACCTGCAAAGTACATTCAACCAAGATGTCAAACATCCAATTATTCATGTTTCTATCAGATTTTTTTTCAAAAATTTGATAGTCAAATGCGCTACACATTTTGTATGCATCATTTTATATGCAAATGTGGTGCAAGATTGCACATGCATCACAAAACTAGGAAAATGTGTCACATATTTCAAATGCATTGTGAAATCATTCAATTCAAACAATCAAGCAAATGCATGCAACAAAAAACATATGCGGTTCAAATTAACTACCTACCTAAGATGCATATGCGATTCACATTATCAAATGCATTTCACTATCCTACATGCGTTTAAGCCAATCTCATATGCGATGCACAAACACAATTGAGGTGCATTAAAGTACATATGTCTGCAATGCCTAATTGACCTAATCATGCCTAGACGTTATTTTACATATGGGTTGTTCTGCAAGTAGATGCATTGCATACGAACGCATGTGCATTGAACAAGAAAGACCACATTTGAAAAATAAAAATTAAAGACCTAAAACTACGTGCAAAATGAAAAATCAAAAGGTTGTTTTAGGGTACATACCGGGGGTCCTACATCCGCTGGCTATCAGAAGGTCTGGATCCGATATCCGCGATGTGAGGTGTATGGAACTGGAGACATTTTCATCGAATACTCAAAGCTAAATTCTCAATTCTTCAAATCTTGAGGGTGCAAATGACTTGGTTTTCACCCTAATTTCTATTTATACCTAGGGTTTGGGTGGCATTTCTTCTAACCTTTTCTATTGGCTGCATAAAATTCCAACTTCTATTGATCCGTACACATCCCTAACACTTCCAAATTCAATTCCGTCAACTCCATAGCATTTATGACTATCAGATTGACTTATTGGGAATATTTCCTGATTGTTTTGAAAATTTTCAAAAATTTATCAATTTTCCCGAGGGGGCATAGCCTAACCTACTTCATACTAGGGCACAATCAAGGCATATTTTATTTGACACAACTCCGAAACGACATTGTATCAAAGAGGGGCAAACTGTAGACACCAAAAAATTGGTCTAGGACTGTGAGTACCACTTTCAACATAATTTTCTAATGTCCATGGTCATGATTAAATAATGTTTATTATTTAATTACCTTTCTAAATGCATCTTTCCTCTATTAATTAAATAATCTTTTTATTATTTAATTAATTCATTATAACCCTTATTCAACTTTGATTAATTAAATAAGTCATATTTATTTAATTATGTCACTAACTAATTAATTCTCTTTCTTAATTAAATAATTTATTATTTGATTAACCCTTTGTCATATTTCAATTATAATTAAATATTCATTATTTAATTATTCAATTAATCTTTTCAAACAATCAATTAAATAAATTATCATTATTTGTTTAATTAAATCATTTCAGTTTTGCATGTTGAATTAAATTAACATTTAATTCATAATTAATTGTCTCTATCACACTATTCTATCATCCAGTTATCTAATTATTCACTCACCATCTAACTCGAGATCTAATTAAATTCGCCAATTATCTTCGGATTCGATATCTGATCATCTCTGCAAAAGGAATCTCTATCACAACCAGTGAGTTAACTAGTTCTAACTCATATGCATGAACATATTTATTAATCAAATATCTTTAATTAATTCATGTGTGCATTTGAACAGATTATTCTTCGAGTTCTAACTTTATCTTTTTCACTCAAAGTCTAATTCTTCTATTTTTGAAGACTTACCACTGAAGATTAAATCGTTTATTTAATATTGAACTCATGTTCTTTCTATTTTTGAATAGTTTTAACACCAGATTAAATTATTATTCTAATTTAATATTTTATCTTGCAAAATTTTCCAACTCACGGTCTAACTGACATAGAACTCACATCACATGGAATTCATCAATCTCAATCGTTGATCTCTCTTTTGAATCTGAGCCGATCGTTTGAAAACCCAATTTCTATAAATTGACCTATCATTGTCATTATTCCTCCTCCTGAAATCAATACTTTTGAGAAGAACTTATAATATTTGACATTTTTCTTAGACAATACATCCAGGCTATGCTTTCATACATACAAAAAATCTAGAGGAGAAAAGATGGATTTATTCACTCCAGAAAAAGGAGATAGCTTTTGGAGAGGTAGAGAAAAGGCTCTAGATTTTTACAACTAGGAAACCCAAAGACCTTGGGAAGATTTGACAAAGCCACCAAAAATTCCAGTCGCGCTCAACGCTTTTAGCAAAGGGGATATGCAAGATGCCTTCTCTATGATGGAATTCATTTGTGGCTTGGACGAGGACAAGTGGGTGCATGAGTTCCAATTGGGTCTAGGTTTTCAAGTGAGAAGGAAACATTCTGCATTCTGGTATGAATTCACAGAAGTCATTGTTTGAGAGATGATAAGCCAAATCAAGGAATACATAATGCAACATAATTTCAGGTTTCCTTCTCTCCTTTCCTTTATGCTTTTACATCAAAACCCTCACTTCTTCAACAAAAATATGAGGCTAGCCATTTTCGATGAGAAGGGAGTTAGAAGGCCAATTTTTGTTTGGAATCCTATCCTCTCTGCAACCTATGACTATTATGCATTATCAAATTATTTCTTAACTCTAATTTTGCAAGACTTGAGAAAGGATGGTGATCTTTATTGACTTTCTTCTGACCAAACGAGATGGATGCAAAATCTCAACCCCAAATGCGACTAGTTTGTTGCAGAGAGTTTCACATTCATTTGGATGCATGGCTTCATCAGGGAACCATTTTGGCTCCCGATATGACTCATAGATTGAGTGTTGGCCCTCGAGGGTTTCTAATAAATGACGATTATTGACTTTACCTTATATGAAGGGAAGGCTAAGGAGAAAGGATTTTTCTTCTGCCCACTGAGTTTCAAAATAGTGGTTATGGCTAAGAAGCAGATGCATAATATGCTAGAGATAAAGATAGCTCATTGAGGGATAGTGTGGATCTCTAAAAAACTGCAATACAACCCTCACAATGACCTTATAGGCACAAGTATTTGGGTAACCCATAGCCCATGACCTTACTAAGAAAAGCAATGGAATCCCCTATCAAATCAAGATGATCTATTTATAGAATTGGTTCACATTCCTATAGAGGATAAGAGGTTGTGATGGCTCAATTTCTTTTTTTCTTAGATGTAGAAGATTCCCTGCCAAACAAAAGGCAACACATGGATGCACCACCTAGAGAGGGTTCATAGGAGCCTATGGCGAGCCAAGGACTAGAGTCAACCATAGATTATGTATCTTTCTCTTCCTCTCTTCTGATGTCTCTGTGTCGCCCTTTACCTCAAGTTTCAACCTTTCTTTCTCCACTTCTATTTTAATGGTCGCGGGAGATTTCTCCCAATTCTCCCAAGTGGGACAATTTTATTTTACTCCCTCGTAGGTTATCCCACCTTTTGGTGGAGTGTAGTCTACAACTGCTATCGCTACACCTTTTTCATCCATTGCGTCAGCTCTAACCCAACTTGCCCAGCAAATGGTGTCCGTTGTACCTCCACTTTTGCAACTGCTTCCCATGAGTCCTCCTACCACTTCATATACTAAGACTTGACATATTCCCCAATTCTCCCCACTCATGCTCTCTCTTTCAAAGAAGAAATCAGCCAAAACCACTACTCTCTCGTTGCCTTTTGTTGTTCCACTTGGTGCACCCTTTGCAAGAAAGCTCATTAGATTGCTAGTAAATTTTTTTCAGAGAGTGATAGAACAAGACACGCTTGAGATCTTAGAATCCAGAAGTAGAGAGACAAGCATGTGAAGAGGATGGTAGATCCAAGGGTGCAGATACTTTTCAATGAGGCTCAACAGTCATTGCACTTTGCAACCATGCATCGAAACATCATCAAGCTCAAGGAGATATGTGGCCTAAATATTATACCATCCATGCTATGGGACTTGATATGCACATAGCTTGACCACAAGATAAAGTTGAGATTATGGAGGAGACTAAGTGTGTGGTGACAACCAAATTTCTAAAGTTTTATCACCAATTGAAAAAGAAAGAGGATGAGCTAAGGAATGCCAAGGAAATGACTGAGGTCCTACTACTGAAGGAAAAGGAAATAGATGCTGAATTTTCACACCTATCGCAACAAGCACAAGTGGAATAGGCTAGGCTCTAGGAGGAGCTTAAAGCATTGCAATCCCAAGATCCCAAACTGGTTGATGATCTACAGCAGAAAAACCAAGAGTTATAGGATTGGTTGGCTTGGGAAGTAGAGGAATTATAAAACAATAATAAAGAGCTTTAGAGCTAGCATGCTCAATTAGAGAAAATAATGTAGCATAAGTAAATGGACCTCCAGGGCCGACAAGCTCAATTCGAAAAAGAAATCTAGAAGTTAAGGCTCTCCCTAGATAGGGAATTTGTGGCAAGAAGCCAAGGCGAGGAAAAATGGCTTGTTGATATGCGAACCCTGCAACAAAAAATCTCCACCATGGACAATAAAATTTCACAGCTTGTTGGAAACATGTGCCTCAATCTTGTTTACCTGAATTTCCCATAAGAGAAAATCAGTGAGACACCTAAGATATCCTGGCAACGAGGTGTTTAGTCTTGAAGGCTTGAAGTGTTTAGATTGGTGTGACATGTGATCGGTCTTTCTGAGGAGAACTATCAGAGTGACTTGAACTATCAGCATGAGTTCCCTATTTCATATCGACAATAGTTTTCTAGTCGATGAGGTTCATCAGTGAGACTCTTGCCGATCTAAGGAATGTATGTGAAGTAGCCTGGATGAGTTTTTGTATGACTCTAGTCAATGTTCAGATCAGGGTGACATTGGTCATCGAGATGACTTGTGAATTTTAGTTCAGTTCTTGTGGTCTAGTTGATGAGTTTTATCACGAAAACTCTTGTCGAAGTGAACTACATCAAGATGGCATTCGTCTTCGGGTAGACCTATGAATGTTGAACTAATTGTGTTAGTCTGGCTGATAGGTCTGATCAATGCACATGTTGTTGATGGATAGATGATCGAGCTAACATGAGACTTCATAATGCATCTTATTGACAGTGGATCTCTAGCCGATGTGATCTATTTGGTGTGTGTTTGGTTGTTGGTGCTTGGTCAGTGTGAAATGGTCCATTGGGATGATTTCTTAGGATTGGTCTGATGGTTTTGTTCATGCTGATGTACTTTGTCAGTATGAGTCTTGTCGATGAATAGGTGGTCGAGCTAACTTTGGTCTTTGGTTAGACCTAGGAAGTTTGGATCGACAATAGAAGTTTGGTCGATGGGATATGGTCAGTGTAAGTCATGTCGGTGGTTCTTCATCAGTATGAAGTATGAATTTGGCCTAGCTTTGAGATCCTCATTCAATGGTTAAAGTCTAATCAATGGATTGGGATTGGTGTGAGTCTTGCTGATGAAAGGTTCCAAAATGCAGTGAGCTAAAGGTCATTGAGATGACTTGGGATCTCGGTAAAAATTTTTGATTCTTCTATGATAGTGTTGTTCTTGTTGATGGTCTATATTAATTGGTCTTTGGTGTGACTCTTAGATAATTTCATGGTCGTGATGGTTCTCTTGGGAAATCAAGGAAACTTGATCTTTCAGTTGGACTTTCTAGTCTATTTTCGACAGTGTATGTCTTGCCAAATGACATGATAATGAATGGAGGTTGACCATTGTGGACTACTAAGTTGTACAATGGAGTGGTTACTTGTTCAATTCACATTTTTGTTGTGAAGCGAATGGAGCAGTTTCCTCTTTGATATGGAAACTGTTGTTTAACAATTGGACTGCATAGAAACTAAACAAACCGTGTGTATAGGAAATAAACAGATCGATGGCTTGGGGAAAGAAAAGGGGTTCGACATTGAAGTTGCCAAAAAAGTGTGTTCGAACTATATGTTGTACATAGTATTATAACAGGGAGAATGTTGTTGTAATACATAGTGAAGAAGAATGTGAACTTGAGAGGCTGTGAGGTTGTGCTGGCCAAAAGACTGGCTAAGTGAGTGGACTGGTGAGATGAAATGAATCTACATTGTGTGTTGTGTGAGGGTACTATAACAATGCAAGGATTCTGATCAATTGTGTTGCCTGTATTATCTAGATGAAACAATATGTAACTCATGTAAAGGCTATGAGCTTGAGATTTTATTGTAACTCTATTTATTTTTTAAAAACACATTGGCTCAATATTTTGTAGTGTGGGGGTTTTTACCCGAAAGGGTTTTCCCCATGTAAATCTCTATGTTCATTTATATTTTTCTTTCTTGTTGGTTGATTTTGTAATTTGAATCTATGCATAGTGTTGAATCTGGTAATGTCTTCATGTGGTTTTCTTAGAAGGGTCAATGTGGGAAATCAACAGTGCCAATTTTTGCTTAATGGCATAGTAGTCGTGTCTTTTAGGAAATTTAAAGAAATTAAAATCATCGAAGGAATTGCTGTTCTTAGATATTTCTTTTTGAGATGACCCGATTTTCCTAACAAGTGGTATTAGAGCCTTCTTTTGGTTGCCAGTTCTGGGTATTTCTCCTGTGAAGATTTCTTAGTCTATCAGGCTTCAAGAAATCTGGAGGAATTTATTGATGATTGATCCTTTGGTGAGTAAAATTTCTTGCTCTTTTGAGACAAAATGCAATGTGAAAGATATTGAAGATAGAGAAATTGGATTTGATCATATCATAATGTTGTGATTTGTGGCTCCTAGTTGGCAACGAATGATCCAGATGCAAGGGGTGTGAGTTTATACTTATGGTTGTGTTGCAGCAAAGAATGGTTCATACTAGGTATCAATGTGAGAGGATCCCTAATGGTATGGAGATTCTTGGGTTGTTATTCAACCATGGAGTATTGTGCTTGTGATGGGTGTTTTGACTTGACATTGAAGGCATTGTTCTTTGTTACCCTGATTGCATAAAGGCTATGAAGCTGATCTTTGGATGGTCTAAACACTTTTGAATAGCCTATATCTATCGAATGTATGTGCATTCTTGTGGTTCTAGAATTGGTTTAGAATGGGTCTAAATTTCCTATACTACTTGTTCCTTTTATGGATACCTTGTACTTGCATGGTTCTAATTCATGTTCTTTGGTTCTGAAGGTTTTTTTATAGATTTTCCTAAAAATTCTATGGTGATGCATATTCATGTTAGTTCATTACTTTGGTTAACAATGATGGTTGTGTGAAGACTCTTGAGTTGTCCAAATGTGCAGTGGATATGGATGTGCATGGGTGTTTTATAAACACAGTGGTTTTGTAGGTTTTGCACGGTCAAGAAAAAACTTATGGTTTTGTGGAGCTGCTGGTAAAAACTATTTTCTAGACCCTAGATGTTTGGGGCATTATTGGATGAGATAGTTGCAATTCTACATGTAAGTGTTTCTTGTTGGTTTCCTAGACTATGGTGCTCTATTTGTGGACATTATTGGAAAGTCAGATTTGGTTGTGATCTAGTGTTTGATTCAAATTATCTACATTGTTGTTCTCTTTGAGATCTTAGTTTTATAGTTTCCATTGCGATGATGGGTTTTCACTTTTGTTGTGATTGATCTTCGAGTTATGCAGTTGGTGGATTAGCTACCCATTGGCTATAGTGAGATAACTTGGAAGTGGACTATCTATATCCACAAGGTTGATTCAGTGTTAGTACAAATCTGTTAGTTGGCCTTTTCTATGGTCATTTGTGCATTGGAGTGGTTTCTTCTAAATGAGACGAAGGATGGCGTTGAATACCTGAATAGTCAATTATGTGGACTTGTAGCATGTGTATCATGATGTAATGGAGAGCTTGATACACATTATAGTGTAAGATTTTGACAGTGATGGTGTGGTTTGTGTGGTTTGGAGATCTTGGTGTTGCTTAGCATTGTTTTTAGATGGACATGTTGATTGTACCTGGAGGTTTTTCAGATCAGTAGATGTTTGTTCATGATGCTTGGAAACCTTGGATGTCACAGTTCAATGGGAGCTTTAGCAATGACTATGGTGGTGAAGAATCTTCTTTAGTGTTGTAGATGTTACCAAGAGGGACTCTTAGATCATGTTTCAGATGGACATGTTGTTGATTGTACCTAGAGGTTTTTCAAATCAGCAAATGTTTGTTCATGATGCTTGGAAACCTCGGATGTCACAGTTCAATGGGAGCTTTAGTAGTGACTATGGTGGTGAATAATCTTCTTTAGTGTTGTAGATGTTACTAGGAGGGACTCTTAGATCGTGTTGCTATAGAAGAGTTATTTTGCATTTGCATGGACACTATTTGAGGATGTGCAACATCTTGGAACCATGGAGGATGTTTTCAGTCTTTGGTTGAGGTGTTGGTGGTGCTTGATAGGTGATGTTGGTTTGGATTTTGTTTGCTTGATGTCATGTTATATTCTTGATTGCACATTAAAGTTTTGGCATGAGGAATTGCTCTTGAGACCATGATGAAGTCACTTGGAGTGTGATATCTCCTAAGGGGGATGAGTAGATCATGGTGTCATGATAAGTTCATGTTTCAGATGTTTCAAGCTTTGATAGTGGTTTGGAGTTTCTCCATGTTTTGGGTACATTGGTCATATAGATGAGAACTTCATGTTAAGTGTAGTAATGTAGATTGGAGTTTAGCATGAGATGATCGGTTGTTGGTGTTCATGGATACATGGAGAATAAGGTGAGGCTGTAATTCTCTTGAGATGGGAAAGGTGCTTATTTTAGCATAAATTTCGAGTAGCCTACACCTTGGTTGAACATGAGTTCAATAGAGACCAATTATGAGATTACTCTTGGATGTGTCATGGTGGCTTGTATATCTTGGAGGGGAATTTTCCTTTTCCACTCTTGGTCTTATCAATAGTGAAGTCTAGTTGAGAGGTATTTGCCCATTGTATCTTTCAGATGCATTTGATATTTTATTTCATGTTATGGATCTTGAATTGTTTTTTAATGGTTTTGGAGGATTCATAGTGGAAGATGGGAATCATGGTTTATCTCCTTGAGATTTTGTGTTATATCATTTTTCATGAGAGCTAGTAGGAGATGCTTTATGGGTTGATTTCCTGAAATGGGAAATGAAGTATTTTGATCTTCTTTGAGAGGATTACATCCATTATTAGTTACATATTATGTTTTTTTGTACGTTTGATATTGGTGATTGAATGGTTGGGTGTTGTTATGGTTTTTCTCTTGGGGTTGTGAAGGAGATCATACTTGACACAAGTGGCTTTTAGAGGTGTATTTAGGATGATGCTCTACAAGTTGTGCATATCTTTGTAGATGTTCCCTTGGTACTACATGGTTACAATTTCTATGTGTTCTCATTGGTATAATTTTTATGCCTTTGATCTTTTAGATTTGGTATTACCCATGCAGTGGGAGTACCTATATGTGTTTGGTCTTTTTTGACTGGTTTGTACATGGTGCTTGTATCTGTAGTTGATGGGTTGGATGTGCTACTGACATGAGTTTACTAATGTGGATACCTTGAAGGTATGTGAGATTGGATGGATAGCATGAGTTGTGGGTGCTATTTTTAGTTGCTTGGCTTAATCAGTTGGATGGGAGTAGTCATTTTTTTGGTTGTTATTCTAGATGATGTTCTATCTTGTTTCTGGAGAATGTTTTCATAGTTGTGTTCTAGTTTGGGCCTTGGAAGTTGATTTTGTTTGTACTTTTGTATGGTTTTTTTCTGGTGCTCTGGAGTGGTTAGTAAGATCTTTGTCAAGTGGGAGATTGTTGGAAACATTTGCCTCAATCTTGCTGAACTGAATCTCTTGTAAGAGAAAATTAGTGAGACACCTGAGATATACTATCGATGAGCTATTTAGTCCTAAAGGATTGAAGTGTTCACATCAGTGTGACATGTGATCGGTCTTTCCGAAGAGAATTATTGGAGTGACTTTAACTGTCAGCGTGAGTTCCCCATTTCATATCAATAGTAGTTATATAGTTGATGAGGTTCATCGATGAGACTCTTCCCAATCTCAGGAATGTATGCGAAGTAGCCTAGATGATTTTTGATATGACTCTGGTTGATGTTTGGATCAAGGTGATATTGGTCATTGGGATGACTTGTGAGTGTCATTCCAATGCTTGTGGTCTGGTGGAAGAGTTTCATCGGGAAGAATCCTACCGAAGTGAACTACATCAGGATGACATTGGTCTTCAGGTAGACCTATGAATGTTGAACTGACTGTGTTAGTTTGGCTGATAGGTTTGATCAGTGTACGTCTTGTTGATGAACAAATGATTAGGCTGAAATGAGACTTTTGAATTCATCTTATCGACTGTGGATCTCTGGCTGATGTGATCTATTCGGTGTGTGTATGGTCAATGGTTCTTGGTTGGTCTCACATGGTCCATTGGGATGAGTTCTAAAGATTGTTTTGATGGTGTTGGTCATGCTGATCTACTTCATTGGTATGAGTCTTGTCGATGAATAGGTTGTTGGTCTAAATTTGGTCTTCGGTTAGACCCAGGAAGTTTTGACTGACAATAGAAGTCTGGACGATGGGATATGGTTGGTATAAGTCATGTTGATGGTTTTTCATTGGTGTGAAGTATGAATTTGACCCAACTTTGAGATGCTTGTTCGATGGTTAAATTTTTACCGATGGATTGGGATTGGTGTGAGTCTTGTCGGTGAAAGGTTTCAAAATGCAGTGAGCTAAAGGTCATTGGGATGAATTGGGATCTGGGTGGAACTTTTTGATTCTTATCAGATAGTGTTGGTCTTGCTGATGGTCTATTCAAATTGGTATTTGGCGTGACTCTTGCCAAATTTTGCAGTCATGATGGTTCTCTTGGGATATTGGGGAAAATTGATCTATCAACTGGATTTTCTAGTCTATCGATGATAGTGTCTGTCTTGTTGATGGATGTGATAATGAATGAAGGTTGACCATTGTAGACTATTGAGTTGTACAATGGAGCAGTGACTTACTCACTTCACATCATTATTGTGAAGTGAATGGAGCAGTTAACTCTTTGATATGGAAACTATTGTTTGATGGTTGGACTATAGGGAAATTGAACAAACCGTGTGTACAGGAAATGAATAGATCAATGGCTTGGGGAGAGAAAATGGGTTCGACATGGAAGTTGCTAAAATAGTGTGTTTGAATTATATGTTGTACATAGCATTATAATAGGGAGAATGTTGGTGTGATATAGAACAAAGAAGAATATGAACCTGAGAGGCTTTGAGGTTGTGTTGTCCGAAAGGATGGTTGAGTGAGTGGACTAGTGAGATGAAATGAATTTGCATTATGTGTTGTGTGAGGGTACTGTAACATGCCAGGATTCTAATCAATGGTTTTTTTTGCATTCTCCAAATGAAACAAGATGTAACTCATGTAAAGGCTATGAGCCTAAGATTGTATTGTAACTTTGTTTGTTGTTGAATAATACAATGACTCAATCTTTTGGAGTGTGCCAGTTTTTTACTTGAAAGAGTTTTCTCCACATAAATCTATGTGTTCATTTATGTTTGTCTTTCATGTTGGTTGATTCTATAATTTGAATCTGTGCATAGTGTTGAATCTAGTAATGTCTAGATGTGCTTTTCTTAGAAGAGTCAATGTGGGAAATCAACTATGCTAGTTTTCGCTTTATGGCATAGTAGTCATGTCTTTGAGGCAATTTGAAGAAATCAAAATCAACAAAAGCATTGTTGTTCTTAGATATTTCTTTCTAAGATGACCCAATTTTCCTAACATAGCTAATGCAGGACATTGGGTTGAGGGATGTAGAAATTGGTCTTTTTAGGAATCCTCCCCAACCCCCTGCTACCCAGTTGGACTCCCTTTTGGTAGCTCGACAACTATATGTTTCAAATTAGGAGAAGGTCAAGAAATTCTACCTAACTCTTCAACCGATGATATAGTTCATGGCAGAAGCATCGAGTTTGAGTTGAGAGGTCTATGAAACGATTGAGAAATTCCCACAATTTATTGCGGAGAATGTTCCTGGGGTAGAAAGGTTGATGGATAAGCTATACACCATGTCAAATGATGGCTTGGTGAGTGTAAGGATCAAGGACTGAAATTTGGCTGCTAAAACAACAAAGGATTTCATCCATTGCAATGCAGCCATACTCCATGCTAGCAATTGTGCACTACCACACTAGGTCAAACTATGAACAACATGTGGGAAAAATTCTCCCAACTGATTCAGATGGGCCTGCCCTCTATGTTTCTCTTTGATGATTCAGTGGCTATGGTGGAGCTGATTGCAACAAAAATAGAGGAGAAGTAGCAAGACATATCCACTTTTCAAAGCTTTAGTCATCCCCAAACTACTTAAGATATAGAGGGCATTACTCAATAGATTGCACTACTGCTATTTCAACTTGAGTCTGAGATCAGGATATCCATGAAGTTGTCATTTAAAGAAGTGATTGATCTACATGAGGCACATGAGAATATTCACTCCATATCTATGCCATCCAAAGCCAATTGGCTACCTCTGGAGATTTCTCTCTCAAAGCTTTGATTGCATCACCCCAAGATAGGGACTTTGATTCGAGAACAAGAAATTTTGGGTTCCCCATTCCGCAAGAAAAAAAACCTTGGTAGTCGCCAAAAGCTATGGATATAAAATCCCTCGAGCTACCTTCAGGTTGATATTTTTATTTTGATTGGTTTATGATCATGCACTATGTATTTGGATATCTTTGGTTCCTGCTTCTCTTTTGAGCTCCACCAGCTAACACCACATGTCCAAAGCACACTCCACATGAGGATTTCATCCTTTGCTTCTCTATCAAGCCCTGCCATGCATCGATGTGTTAGCAGCATGCACCTTTGAGGCTTGCTTCCCTTCAATTTTATATCATGCTACATCTATGTGATATGTAGCATCTTTTCACATACACCTTTTTGCAGACCCCACACTCAACATAGGCAATGAGGACTTATCGATTTGTCTTCTCCATGGGAATTTCAGCAAAGGGAAGGATGGAACAAGCAATGGGTTGCACCACACTACCACATGTCCTAACTAACTTCATGGGTTAGCAAAACATGCTTGCTAGAGGGTTATTATTTCTATGTTGGGACCACCTTCATCATTTGCAGAGGATGCATCTAGCTCGAGGGTAACTACATTCTATGGCTCACAATATTTTATGTTGAAATGGCCTGGAGAATCATTGATATGGACATCATTTCTCTCACAATAGAATATTTTCGATTAGTGGCAAATTGGTGGTTGGATCATTTTCTAATAATACGGCTTCTTCTTTTAAAGAATAATTTTAGAACATACAGAAAAATAGTGGAAAGACACCACACCTTTGTATTTTTTTTAGATTATTGTATAAGTCTCACAGATTGTGCCATTGTTCGACCTTTCTATTTCTTAGCTATTTGATAGAACATTATACTATGCCATTATTGTATTGGGTAGTTTATTTTTATAAATTCTATGATTTCAATATAATTTTGGTGATTCAGACCATGTCTTAGACTCTTCTTTTCAGTGAATGTGTATGGGAGTTATTTTATCTTATTTGGTAAACTATTCGGGTTTTTCATCTATGATTTATGTTATTCTAGGACATAGTAGATTGATGAACAATCCTTAAAACATATCTAAAAGGAAGGTTTCTTGTGCCTGAATACACGTATAGCTTAGCACATTGCCTTAGTTAGATCTTTATTTTATATACCTACTTTCTTTTCCCTTTCCAAACCCCAAATTACAGAAGAAGCCAACTTTTTCAAAAACTTGGAGGTTACTCGGTTGAGCATAATAGCCCCCCCTTGAATTGAGTTTCCCATAAGGCTAATGCTTGTCAATTTTTTGCATCAACACCAGATGTGGTAGTATTCCTTTTTGGGGACATCTGTTGAATTTAGTTGATTCAATATAATGAAGACTATTCCTTTGATGATGGTTGTTGTACTTAAAGCTTACTTCGAGTAACCTTTCTATCTGGAACTTCATGTATCATTTTACAATTTTTTGTATAACAGATTGTGTTTCTCTAGTTGGTACTGAAATTAATGTTAATCTAGATCTGGTCTTGGTTGTGGAATTCCTATCAAATGAATTTTGATTGATATTTGGTCTTGGTTGTGGCATTCCCATCGGCTTCAGAATATAACTCATGTAATACAAAGTATACTATCTTATGTATGACATATTTTTAGTCCCTTGGTAATGTGGTAAGAAGATCTTTATGTGCAACATATCTTTTGTGTCTAGTGTTAGTGTGCAAGATCTTATTGAATATTTCAAGCTTGTTCTTCATGCCAACATGTTTTTGGTGATCTAAATTCAAATGGTGTTTGGCCAACTTAGAAGACTATGAAGACATTATGTGGCTAGCTCAATTTGGCTCTATAGCCATACATGCATATATATAGAGAACATAATTTTGATTGAAGACATAGATGTATGGAAGTAGTATGATGTGTGTGAACACATAGAAGAGTGTGAAGGAAGGAGTAATATGTTTTGGTAGAAATTTGTGCAAAGGTTGTGCAAGGAAGGTGTGCATAATATTCTTATTGGATATACTGTAAACATAAACTGTGCTCTTAACCGAAACTAAATTCATGCATATGTAGATGCAACTTCATTAGTTCACTTTTCTCAGTGATACTATTTTGTAATTTGTTTTTCTATATTTGGGTAGTGATCCCACCAATAGTGAGCCACCTTGTAGTAAGAAACTTGGCAGTGAGCCTTTGTAAAAATCACCTTAACTGGTGGCACCTTAACCAGTTCTTTATAATTGAGAATTAACATTCTCTATGGTTTTTCCCTTCTTGGGTTTCCACATAAATTATAGTGCTCATTGTGCTTGGTGTTGATATGTGCATTTATGTTCTTATCTATTTAATTTTTTTTGATTGGTATAAGTCTACTCCAGATTAATTAAAGAAAATAAAATTGTTTTAAGGTAACTGATTCACCCCCCTCTAAGTTAGCTGGACTGTTCAATAGAGAATATGGAATCACATTGCACTTCCAAAGACCAAACATAGAACAAAAGCTTATAATTTGTTTTTGAATTCATAGATTGTTTTTGAGTATGGGGAAAGATAACTGTGCATGACCATTGTCTACCTCAGGCTATGGAGTCACATATAATATACATCATATCATAATACTATAACATAAAACTTGATGGTCTTCTATTAGATTATCACCTAATGATAATCAGACTTGAGCAAGCCTATTATGCAACATACTTATTAATCCCCAGAAGATGATAACATAACCATTAGTTAATGGGAAGTATTTTATCTATCCCTTGGATGAAAAACAAACCATCAAACTAATTTAGAACAACAAATATGCTTGAAAATTTGATATAACCCTTGATTTTCTAGTTTAAAGCATATTATCTCTCACAATTGGAGAAGATTGCATAATAGATTGTATTCATATTTCTGCATTCAAGTTATAGGAGAATTACAATATATGGAGCTTTACCCTAAGTATTCAACAACCACAATACATAGCCTCTTTCATGGAAAAAACCTAAAGCTAAGAGCCTTCCCAAAAATTAGAACCCCTTACAATGAAACCAACTTCTCATTTTAAGAGAAAATGAGAAAAAATTAGAAAAGCCCAAAAGTTGATCCACCAGTGACACATGGCACATCTAAGCTCCACTGATTAGAAATGAAGTCTCATTTATAGAATACCTCTTTACTATTCATTTTCCCTCTCTTCATCTTGCCCTTATTTTCAAATCTCGTGCACAAAACTACCTTGCATGTAAAAACCATTTTCCAGCTCTATTTTCACTTAAAAATGAAAAATATTTCACTTATGGGTCAAAACACATTTAACTAGGTTGTTAAAAATGTTGTTCCATCTTGTATTTTAACCCCTTTTTCTCTGTAGCTAAAATTTTCTTTTTTTTCCCATATGTTGGATTTAATTTTGTGGTCATGAGAAATGGTTGCCATAAATTTTTCGCCTGATAGGTAGCCAAAAAGTGTATAAAGTTTTTCCAAATTTTCTTCCCAGGAAATAGAAATGGTTATGGCACCTTTCTGGAGCATGAAAGAGCACTTCCCAACCTATACAAGTCTTTGAAAATCAACTTAAAGCCAAACAATGTGAAAGAGTTTTATTTTCTACTCCTTTCAATAACCATGGCACCCAATATTTGTGCCTAATTATTTAGTTTCCCTTTCAATATGAATATTAATAAATTATCCCAAAACTCATTGGTCATCAATAATTTTTTTCCAATATTCTCCATGAAAGAAAAGATGGGCAATGGAGTTACAATTTTTAATAAACTTTAATTCAACTTCACAAGTTTTTAATAAAAATAGCAAAGGAAAATGCAACCCATTGTAGCCCCTTGAGCTACTATTGTTTTCCTCTTTCCTCTCCACCTAAATCTAGTGATGCATGATACTATTGTTTCCATCAAAATGAATGATTTTTTTAAAAGTACACCTAGCCAATAAGAAACAAGAATTATTCTTGTTTAATAATAACATTTAAAAATGTTTTATATTTCCCTTTGATGTTTTCCCACAACAATCACTTGGTTTGCATTATCACTTCTTTGTGAAGGTAAAGGGAAATTAGATCAGTTATGGATGATAGAAAAAATCCATAGTTCAAATTTGGCCATCGCTGATTTATTTTAATTTTTCCACTTCAACTGGTAGTGTGTGTGTTGCAAGTATGGTGGTGTTGTCATTAATGTTGTCATTGATGTCAACCTAGTTTAGGTTTTTGCAGAGAAAGGAATCAAGAGTTTTTAGGTGGTACATGTATGGTTGAGATACTGTAGAAGTGTTGAGAGTACATGGAGCTATCTTTATGGTGTTGCAGGTGTGTTGATATCAAGTGCTTTTGAGAAAATAATAAATAGTAAAGATAGAGTTGTGTGTGTGTTCTAAATGTGCTCTGGTAATGTGATTTTCATTTATTTTGTGTTGATCCTATGCTTGTACAAAATTTTAGTATTTTTGATGATCATATTTGGATAATATATCCTAGTTTATAGCTTCTAGGTTGATGAAGAGTGAAATTTGTGTTCACCGGTTTGTGAATTGGTTTGGTAGAACTTTTTGTCTATGAACTAGGAGAGATGTTTCTATTCTATAGTCCTTTATTGGTTTGTATTAGGTCCTTGTGATCTAGAATATGGTTGATAATGGTGTTATATGTGTTCTAGAAAACACGCTCATGGTTTGGTGCTCTGAAGGACTTACTCGAGAGCTACTATATGTGTCTACACGATCCAGTTGGACTGTTGGAAAGAGTTATGTATATGAAGATTATTGCATTTGTTGCAGATGTATCTGAAGGTTTATAAGAGGTGTTCTAGTTTTTGGTGAAGTGTGTTATGTGATCTATGTGTTATCATATTGTTATGGGTGTGCATGTACTTTAAAGTTCATTGGTATTTTCATTAGGTTTGACTGACCTGGTGTCTACACGTTACATGAAAGGTTAAGCATCAATTAAGAAAGAATGAGATTGATCCAAGATGTTGTTTGGATTTTGATTATGTATGTATTTTTTTCACTCTCATTCTTATCCATTGTGGGAATGTTGAATCACCAATCGAACTTGAATTTGTAAAATAAAGAGTGTGTAGTCGACCTTGGAGAAAGTTTGTAAGATCAAAGATGGTATAAATTCAAGTCAAGATGTTGTGAATTATTAGTGAAAAATGTGACAAGTGTGAAACAAGTGTGAAAAGTAGAGTGTGCAAAAGTGAATCAAATTAGTAGTACTTCAATGTGTTAGATTCCCAAAATTAGTGAGTTGATGGTCTTTGCAATTCTTTGATTAAGGATGTGAATGTGTGGAACCTATTGTGGTGGATTTTTTTTTATCTTTCTTTATCTATAGGTAGTGAGCCTCCTTTTTGATAGTGAGTCCTATCTGTAGACAATGAGCCTTTGTATCCAATTTTTCATTATTATTATATTATGAGTTAATCCTCATCATTATTTTTTCCTCATTGGGTTTTCCATGTAAATATGGTGTCTCTAGTATTTTATTTTTGTTATCTATTCATTTCATGTTTATACTTAATAATAGATTAAAGTGAATGTGGAATTGATTAAATTCAAAAGTGAAAGTAATTAGATACAACTGATTCAACCCCCCTCTCAGTTGTCTTGTGCATTTCAACAATTGGTATTAGAGCTTTGGTTCCTTAGAGAAGAGCTTAACTGCTTGAGGTATATCATATGGTGCACAAGTTGAAAATCTCTATAGTTGATGGAGCTAACTATAGTGACTGGAAAGTATAGATGAGAGGTTACCTAATATCTCTTGGTTTCAAGACTTGGAAAGTTTTTGAGACAAAAAATGTTGAGCTAAAAAGTGATCCTTCTTCTACAGATGATATTTTTCGCTATGAGGAAAATGAAAAAGAAAGGTATGCTATCTTTAGTGGTTTATCTAAGACTGAGTGAACAAAATTTATTTCTTTAGGCACTACTTATGAAGTATGGGAAAATTTGAAAGATATATATGAAGTTAATGATAGAGTCAAATTATCAAAGAAGCTAACAATAAAGTGCAGATATAAGAACTTGAAAATGGAAAAAGGTGAAGACATTGCAAGCTAGTTTCAAAGAGTTCAAATTGCAGAAAATGAAGTCAAAAATCAAGGTGGTACTCTAGTAAATGAAGATATAATAGAAAATATCTTGATGAGCCTATCAAAGAATTATAGTGACAAGGTCTCTCATTTTAAAGAAATATATAATCCAAATAAATTCACTCAAGAACATCTATTTGGAACCTTGACTACATTTGAGATTAGGAAGTTTGGAAAAGGAAAGGAGAAAATAGTAACAACCTTAAAATCCTCTAAGATAGAAGATGATTTGGATAGTGATAGTTTAGAAGAGTTGGAAGCAAACTTTACAAGGAAGTTGAAGAAAGGTACCAGTAAGTACAAAGGTATGTTACCTTTTAAATTTTTTAGTTGTGGAAATATTGGTTACTATGCTTCAAGATGTCCAAATGGAGTTGTACACAAAAATAATATAGATAATAAAGACAAAAAGGATAGAAAGTTCAAGAAATTGTATTATGTTGGAGAAGATACTGGAATTTGTGATGATGAGTCTGATTTTGAGGATAATAAAGATGAATGATTGTTTCTAGCCTTGGATAATATATCTATATCTACTAATCATGGAAGATACGCAAGTAAATGTGGTCCAAAGAATAAGAAGGATGAGATGGAAGGTACTTTGGTTACTGTCTTTCATCCTAAACGAGATGAAGACAATTGGGTAATAGACAGTGGTTGTTCAAATCATATGATTGGAGACAAAAGTAAATTCACTAAACTTGAGAAGTATGATGGAGGATTAGTCATGTTTGGAGATTATTCTAATGCAAATATTGTTGGAAAAAGAACAATTAGCCTTGATGGAAAAATAGTATTGATGATGTCTACCATGTTAAGGGCCTAAGGCATAATATTCTGAGTGTTGCACAAATGTGTATCAAAGGATTCAAGCTTGTGTTTCATGATAATACCTATGAGATTAGAAAAGGGTCTAGAACTGTGGCAGCTACAAGAAAAAGAACATATGGACACATCTATCAGCTTAAGAGTTGTGATGGTCATTACTTTTCTACTTAATTTAATGAAATTTGGATATGGCACTAGAGAATGGGACATGTAAAATTTGACAATCTAATTAGGATCAGCTCAAGAGAAGTTGTTAGGGATCTTCTTGAAATCATAAAGCCTACCAATACTATTTGAAAAAGTTGTCAATTGGAAAAAAAACAAGATGTGATTTTAAAGGAAAAGAAAATTCATCTAATAGAATGCTAGAATTGATTCATACAAACCTCTATGGTCCCACAAGAACAAGAAACCTTAATGGTGATAGGTATTTTATGCTTTTGATTGATGATTACTCTAGAATGACATGGGTTACTTTTCTTAGGGAGAAAGCTCAAGCTCTAGATAGATTCAAAGTGTTCAAGGAAAGGGTAGAGAATGAAGTGAACCTAAGAATCAAATGTTTAAGGTCTGACAGAGGTGGATAATTTACATCTAGTGAGTTTGATGCATTTTGTGAAGAGCATGGTATAAATAGAATTTTTTTTACTTCTAAAAATCCTTAGCAAAATGGAGTTGTAGAAAGAAAGAAATGAGTTTTTCAAGAGGCTGGAAGGACTATGATGAAAGAGGAAAATGTTCTTGATGTATATTGGGGAGAAGAAATCCACACTATTGTTTATATTCTTATCAGAGTTTAGATCAAAGGTAACAACACAGACCCCTTATGAATTATGGACTGGTAGGACTCCTAATTTTAAGTACTTTAATGTTTGGAAGTAGATGTTACATTAAAATAGATGATGAGAATATTGGAAATTTTGATGCAAGATGTGATGAAGGTATTTTCCTTGGATATTCAACTAACAACAAAGCATATAGATGCTTCAATAAAATACTAAGGAAGATAGTTGAAAGTGAAAATGTAAAAGTTGATGAAGATATGCACAAACCAATTGAAATAAGTGAAGTTGAACAAGATGAACCTATATGTAGACAAATAAAATAAGAGGATAAGGAAGAAAAATAATAGATTGAATAAGAAGAGACTTTGGAACCTGCTCCTAAGAATCCTAAGTATATACAAAAAAAATCATCTAGAAAAATAGATAATTGGAGATAAAAGTGAAGGTGTAAAGACAAGATGTAAAGTGGTAGCAGTTGAGGTAAATTTGTGTTTATTTTCTCAGATAGAACCTAAAATAGTGTTTGAAGCATGCAATTATGAGAATTGGGTTAGAGCAATGAAAGGAGAATTTCAATAGATAGAGAAGAATCAAACATGGGAACTAGTTCCTAGACTAGTAAATAAGAATGTAATTGGTACAAAATGGGTGTTTAGGAATATGTTGAATGAAGATGGTGAAGTAGTAAGAAAAAAAGCAAGGATTTCATGTAAAGTTTATTCATAGGTTGAATAAATAGACTTTCAGGAGACATTTTCCCTGGTGGAAAGAATGGGGGCCATTCAAATGTTTTTGGGTTTTTCTGCTCACAAATATTTAAAAGTATATCAGATGGATGTTAAGTCTAAATTTTTGAATGGTGAATTGGAATATGAGGTGTACATGGAACAACCAAAAGGATTTCAGTTATCAAATAAATGGAACATGGTCTGCAAGCTGAAAAAAGAACTATATGGACTTAAACAAGCTCCTAGAGCATGGTATGCAAGGTTGGACAAATATCTGACATAACAAGGGTTCAACAAAGGCCCCAAAGATAGAAATATCTAATTCAAATTTTAATTAAACAAAATGTTTATAATGGTTGTGTATGTTGATGGCATTATCTTTGGAAGAAATGAAGGTATGTGTAAGAAATTTGCAGAGGAGATGCAAAAAGAGTTTGAGATCTCTATGATTGGTGAGATGAATTTCTCTCTTAGACTTCCAATGAATCAAACTAATAAGGGCATATTCATTTCACAATCTAAGTAAGTTAAAGAATTGCTAAAGAAGTTTGGAATTGATGGAATTACCTGAATCAACCCATCCCCATACCAAAGATTCTTCAAACACCATGCCCATTCTTAAAACCCCATGATGTAGTCTCCCCCTTGAGCCTATTCAAGAATCTCCCCCATTGAGCCCAATTCAACCTCCATCATGTCTCCATGTTGTTTACCATATAGATCATATCAAGCTTACTCAAGACTTATCCCATTCCACCTCATTCAATGAATCCATGCCATCTCATAATTTTACCATATCCAACCCATTTGATGATCCAAGCATATCTACCTCATAACATGATCTTATTATACCACCTCCATGGCATGAGCCTAGTCCATCACATGAACAAAATTTTCCATTCATTACCCCATCTAGTGATACCCCTCCCAATGAAGATCAAGATGTCACACCCAATCCATCTCATAACACCCCTCCCAATCAAGATCAATATTTAACACCCACTCCATCACATGATACCCTTCCATCTCATGATCCCTCTCTAAATCAAGATCAAAGTCTAACTTCTATTCCATGAAATGATCCCCTTCCTCTAAGAAAAGATCAAAGCATCCCTTCATCTCAATGTCATGATCCTCTTCCATCTTATAACCAGGATCAAATTATACCATCCATCCCATCCCATGATCCTACCTTAAGTCAAGATCAAAGCACCTGTTTATCTTCATGTCATGATCACAATCCTCCACAAGAGTCTCTCACCCCTACTCAAGCTATCCATGAACCCCACACTTATAAAAAGGATTCCTCTACCTTTATCCACTCCGGTTTACTTCCAACACCTATCCTTTCATCCATATCTTATCCTTCACAAAATGGACTTGCATCTTGTTTTGTAAACATTACATATCCATCAGACCTTCCATCTATCCTAGGTCCTTATCCTAGTCCATCAAACCTTCCATATATCCTTGGTCCTTATCATCCAAACCTTATTTCATCAACCCTTCCATCCATATTGGGGCCCTACATACCTCATATCCCTAGTCAAGATCAACATAGGTACACACCCTTGAACCTTTTCCAACATACCTACACCAACCCATCCATAATACCTTCATATAATTCATATTTATCCACCCATCCCATTCCTCTTGGAAGCAATTTGGGTGCCAAATTTCAAAATCTTTCATATCAAAATCCACATACATCAAAGGATCAACATGTATCCTCGAAGAGACATGCAAAAATAAAATAAAATCTGATCCAAATTCAAAAGAAAAAATTCAAAGGCCACAAAGGCCCACAAATCAAAAAGAAAAATTGCAAAGGCCACAAAGGCCCATAAAGAAAAAATAAAAAGTCAAAGGCCACAAAGGCCCATAAAACAAACACAAAAATCTCAAAGGCCACAAAGGCCCATGAATCAAAAATCAAATTCAAAAGCTATGTGGATTCCTAAAAGTCTTGTAGAAGCAATAAAATCAAAATTGGCATCCAAACTTGCTTATGCAAAAACTCCATCCAATTCTAAATATCATTTATCACCACCATCCATTTTGGATCCTTATATCCCAAAATCCCCATCCACTCCTCCATCTAAATTGTTAAATTTGAAAGCCACTTCTCTTCCATCACTCCACCACCCTTCAAGGTGTGTGCTGATGTTGATCTTGGCATCCTTTCCATCTATCAATCAACAAGCCTTCCAACCTTCTATCCATGATCCAACATCCATCCCCCATAATCCAAACCTTTGCTTAAGTCCTTAGCTTTTTCCATCATGCCAAAATTCATGAGTCTATTTCCATGGTTTATTAAGGAACATTTCCAACGGATATTAGCCATGAAACTTGATGCTTGAGTCCTTCCTTTGTATCCCTATCCACATCCTATCTTCCATATTCCTCTTGAAATTTACACTTGGGGACAAGTTTTGTCCATTATGTCTTTAATATCCATTATCCTCTTTACGTTCATCCTTTACCTTTCCACCTTTGATCTTGGAAAGGTTAAGGATCTTATTGAACATCATACATCTTATCCTATACACTTTATCCATATCTTCTGTAACATATCCTTCACCTTATCCATATTCCATCATTTTATCTAAATACATCATTTCTTCCCTTCCTTTGTCTTGATGAGGAATAGGGGAGAAATACTTAGGAATTTGTGTCCATATCTTATCTATTTGATCTTGACCATCCTATTCATTAGCCTCATCTTGGCATTCTTTCATTAAAATGTCCTAAATTTTAAAAAAAAAAAATTTACAAAAAAATTAAAACATTTCAAAAATACAAAAAAATGGAAAAAGGTCCTAAAAAAAAGACAAACAAATCAAATAGCTAACAAAAATCCAAGCAATAAAATCAGTCCATCTAATCACTTCTTCCAATTTCATCTAATCAATCCAATACCTTAATCCAATCATACAACCATTCAACCAATCAATCATCTTCATCAAATTCATTCATCCATACATCAAATCCAAATGCAAGTCATCATCAATCCATACCAATCAAGTCGATCAATCTTGTCAAATTATCCAATTGAATCAATGGTCTTGATCATAATCTTGTCGTAAACCAAATCAACCAATCAATCAATCAGTCAATTATTCATCCTTGTGTTTATCTAGGGATATATCATTCCCCACTATGAAAACACTATCATCATTAGTCAATCAATTAATCAATGTTTTACTGCTTGATAGGGGCAATACCTTGTTTGTTTTTGTATCCTTTGTGCATGATTGCTTGCTTTCTTGTGTGTGTTATCATTTTATCTTGCATTTGTATCTAATCCATATCATTCCAACTAGTATTCATATCTTGTGTACGTTGGAATAGATTTTTGCACTATCCTTTGCATCTAAGGTCTTATCATACCTTTTGTGCATTAGGACTTTAATGCTCTAAGTTTACTCCCTCATACATTTAGACAAGGTTATATTATGTTGGGGCTAAGACACATCGTCACCTTCATCCTTATACCTTGGTGCATAACATCTAGTGCTATATCAAACACCATGATTGCTCACTTTCTTACAGCATAACGTATTTTCCATCTCTTTATCCATCTTTTATCATTTCATCCATTTTGAGAGCATACCCATCTCCTTCCAACCCACCTATCCTCTCAAGGGGGAATCATCATTATATTCTTATATCATCATCATATCATTACATCATCATTACATCATCATCCTATCTTTCTATCATCATCCATTTTCCTCTATCCATAGCTTAGCTTCTTTGAAATGATGTTACTCAATACAAATCTCATCATATCAAACATCATCTCAAAGAGGGGAAAAATATAGACACCCAAAAATATCCTCTTATGATACTTTGTCATGACATTACATCATTTAGACATCTTGTAGCATGTTTCTCCCTAGGTACCCATCTCATCATCTAACTAGTTAAATAAATCTCATTTATTTGACTAATCTCATTCATAAGCCCTCCATTCTTCTAATGTTAATTCAATAATTTATATTATTTAATTAACTAAATCATTTTCATTCATAATCCCTCCATTCTTCTAATGTTAATTAAATAATTTATATTATTTAATTAATTAAATCATTTCTATTTGTAATCTCTTCGTTCTTATAATGTTTTTAAAAATTTAAGCAGCATTTACAAGGTATTGTACCCTTCACGAGGAGCCACAAGGGCCAAAAATGAATAAGTCTAAAAAGATAACATAGAAGCAAAAAGTAACACAGACAACACTTTGATAGCACATAAACCACGAAAAGGAAGCCAAAACATAGAACATCGGCATAGGCAGTAGCTAACTGGCATTATCCCAATTTTTAGAAAGGAGGTCCACGACATCATCACCAACCCAGTCTTTATTTTCCTAGCCATTATTACCCTCCAGCTCCTCCTTGATAAGAGTGGACAGGGTGCTAGTGATGAAGTGGGCTAGATTTATTGTAAAGCAGGTCAATCCACAAAGCCTATTGTTGAGCTTTTCCATTTTCTTCTCCAAGGCACAGGGCTCCTCCCCAATGTCCATAGTCCCCAAGATCTCTTCAGACTCATCAACCAGGGAATGCAAAGAATGAGAGGCCGAGGTTTCTTTTGGTAACTTGTTGTCTTCCAAGGTAAACTGGGGCCCCTCCACATTCTCATCCTCCTCTTCCTTAGTTTCCTTATCCTTATACTCTTTGCTGTCAGATCGCCCCTCCTCTGAATCCTCAATTACCTGTCTCATTTTACTATTTTTTGCTAGCCTCCCAGATCTATTTATGGTATTCTTGCCACCAGTCATAACCGTGGTTTCCACAATAGTATCTCCTTTTGAGTCTTTCCCTATTATGTGTTAGAACTGTAAAATTTTGAATTTTTATAGTCTATTGCATTCATGAATATTCCATCATTTAGTCCTTAAGCATAAAATCCCCTCTTTGCATTATATTGCATATTCCATGTCATATGACCCATTTTTAATCCAGTTACCTCTTCTCATTCTATTGAAAAAACCATAATCGGCAAGACATGATAAAAGTCTCCCCGAGATATATTTTCACTAACATGTATTGGTTGCAGATAGTCAGCAGGACTTTTCCTTTTGTTTCAGCAACTAAGAAGATTCATATCAGCATATGTTGAGACATCATCATAGTGTCACAAGAAACTTTATCGGTCTTGCCGACTAGTAATGTGGCGGGGTCATTTTGGCCAAACTAATGGGTATCGACATGAAGTCATAGCGACATCATTGTGTCTTGCCGATTGACTTGTAAGCAAAGTATTCTACCAAAGATGGTTCCAAATAGGATTGCATATTTGGAAATTGTTAGGCAAATGGATTACAGCAGTGTCATGATTTTCAGTTCTTACGGGAAGCAGGCTTCTATGCCTAGTACATTATGCTTTGGTGATTTCACTGTGTTGGCTAAGGAGGGATATAATTCACTCCATGATAGGTTATTGCATTATAACATGAAGAGTGGACCACCGAGGAAAAACTTTGACCCTGAAGGATACATCAATTCAGCCAAAGAAAGGATTAACTTTGGAAGGTATCAGCATGTACCTTATCCTTTTGATGACATGATCAGAAATCTAGATGAAGAAGAAGCAGAGGCAGTGGTTGAAAGTTATAATTAGGGGTTACAGGATACAGGAAACTTTTCTTCTGGGAGTGAGGAAAATCCAACAAATAAAGTGCCATAGTGTATAACAGAGAAGGTATCTAGGTTGAGGACTCAGAAGTATGTTTGCCCGATTAGGGAACAGATCCTTGAAAGTGGTGATGTTGATGTGAGACATATGGAATACTGGTCATTTGTCTCAGATAATGAATTTATAAATTCTCTGGAGTTTAAAGCATTCTTGTACAAACAGAAGGAAAAGGAAATAAGAGAAGGAGTCGGTGCCATCACTTCTGGGAATGAAGAGAAACTCTTGGATGCATTAAAAAGGTGTGTGGATGATGAAATGACGAATATGACTCCTGAAAAAAGGAGAAAAATGTTGGAGAATGCTGGCATAATGATCTTTCCTAGACTTGATTTAAATTTTGCATTAGTGTTTGATAGTTTCTTAAAAGATAGTAATAATGCACATAAATTGGATAAGGATAAGGTGACAGAGGTATATGCAGGTTCTAAATTCAACACTAATGAGGGATCATTAATGATATGGGCTTTATACCCACCCCACAGGAAATCAATAGTGATTGATATAGAAAAGGCATTTGGTCATGTCATGACCTTAAAAGTTGGAGAGGCTGATCCTGTGGTTACTGCAGAGATTGGTATTGATATTGCCAAACTTAATAAAGCACAAATTCAGGCGTTGATAAGGGAAAGAGAAATGTATAAGGCAAATAATGAGAGATTGTTAAGAGAGAATGATAAGTTGAAAGACTTGGTTGGTGTTCCAATAATTCCAACCAAAATGCTCACTCAAGGAGAAAGCTCTCAGACAAAAGATCATTGGGTCAGGTCAAGTGCTTATAATCAAGGAAAGTATGATGCCATTACAGCCATTGTTAAGAAAAGACAGGTCATTTTCACATCCTAGTTAAATCAATCATGGGGGAAGTATTCTTCTACTCTGGATGTGGTGAAGGAGCATGAGCGGATGAATAAGTGGATTATGGATAAATTTCATGAATTGACCACACGAGAAGAGGCTAGTAGTACTACACTTGAGTCTGCAAACAATATTATCAATCGCCATCAAAAGTTCTATGATGAATTGCTCGGGGATAAACAAGGATTGGTTGAAGCTACTAAGATAACTATGATTGCATTTTCAGATAATGAAGGGGAATTGAAAGATGCTACTAGGTGGAAAAATGGTGATACAGTGTTGAAGGAAATCATGAAGACAACTTTTGCAGAGGATACAACATTAGAGGAAGTGAGCGAGCAGATTGAGGAAATGATCAAGATGGAAACAACGATCAGGAATGTCATTGAAGATGCGGATACTTTTAACTACCAAAACTATTTGGATTACCTTGCTACGACTCACTTATGGTTAACTAGAGCTTAAATTATCCCCTTTCTTTGTTTTATACATTTTTTTTGTTTTCTCCTATTCCCGAAGGGACGCGTCCTTCCATATTCTCAATGTATAAATGTCTGCTTTAAAAGCAATGTAAAGAGAGTGAAGTAGAATTAGACAGAGGATAGAGAAGACACAATAGAATACAATTTTGAAAATGGATGAGACTGGTAGCATATGTAAATCATGGAGATATCAATGAAAATTTAATATAATGGTGTGATGTTTCTGGTATCAGTTGTTTATGATATTTGTTGAAGGGTATTATTGAAGTTGTCTTCGTAATGGTGTTTCCTGGTTATTTGAATTAATGTAAACAAGGTTTTTACATAGTTCCTCGATGCACATTTGTTGTACTTGTATGATCAATTAATTGTCTCTTTCCTGTAAAGATTAAATTCTCTGAATTGGTCATAATAATTAGGGAATATCAATTGGATTATTAAGAAGAACTCAGTAATCACAATATTGCATGTTTATACAAGTTATAAACCAGATAAAATGTTGAACAACTTGAATGTCTGCCAGAACAAATAGACTTGTTTTAGATTTTCTTGACTTCGTAAACCCTATAAGGCACTGGTCTTTTCGTTTTCATCCTTTAGTTTCACCCACAAATCTTTTATCTGTCATTTTGAGCATTTTAGGTTTTAGTTTTAAAATTATTGTGCTAAGTTGTACCAAAATTGTTTTATTTTATTCATTTCAAAATTGCCATCTTGGATAAATTAGGGCAATAAGAGAAATTCAAAGGTCAAGTCTGCTTAATTCAAAGTAGGTTACCCGCCTAGGTCTAGCAGCATCTAAAGAGTAGAAGGTTTAATTATTTCAAAGCCTTGTTCTATTACCCTAAAACGTCATGGAATCTTGGCAATATTTAATGGTTCAAACCTGCATTTTTGAGAGCTAACATTATGTTTTTCCCCTTCCCCTCTCTAACACTCAGCTTCAGCATACCTTTCTTACTATCCTTTCCTTTTTTGCTAGTGTTGGCCCTATAGGTAGACTTTGTTAGGGTGGACATCAAATCATAGAGGCTGGCAGCTGCACTAGCATGTGCATTACCCAACCCTCCCTTTAGTTTTTTGGTAGCCGGTTTGGCTTTGGGGTTTCCCAAGGTACCCATATTGGATTTTCAAGGAGGGCTTTCTGACTCAGCTGGGGAAATATTCACAATAGTCAGGGGTTCAATTTCATCAATGCACATAACTGAGATGGCTTTGGGAGGACAAAGGGCTAGGTGGAAGTGGTAAAGTCTCAGGATAAGCCCTTGATGGAGTGGAAGAGGCGGGAGGTCATTAGGGTTAAAGTTGGCTAGCTCTTTTCATTTCTCGGCCGAATTTTCTAGGTCTATAAACAAAATGAAGGGAAATCTTAGAAGCATCTTATGTCTTAAATGATTTAACAAGTGAAAATGATAGAAGAAATAGGTTTTGAACCTACCTTTCAAGGTGGCATATTTCATCAACGCTATGCACACCTAGTCCCAAGGCTCTGGAAGAGCTTCACGCTCAAAACTCAATTGGTTCCACAAGGTACCTCGTTCCCCATGAAGAGAGATTTCAAGCTTTCATTGTCCTACTTCTAAGTGTTCTTAGGATATTTTTTCTTGGTACACAACATTCCAGTGGCTTGCACGATGACTTCTTTGCTAACTTCAAAAAAAATACCACCTATTGTGACCCTTCAGTCCTTCCACGAATTAGCAAACTGGCTAGAAAAATTAGGGTCATGGAAAACCAAAATCTCCATTAGAGGAGAAATTCCACCTTCAACACAGATGTGCCATACTAATATATTCTTCTAGAATTCATCACAGTTGTTTGGCTCAATTCAAACGCGGTCACCACCCATTCTATCCACCTGCATAGAAAACCAAAGAGTTCCCATTAGACACAAATTATAAAAGCCAGCAAGGCAATGAATATTCATCACAAGGTCATTAATGTGAGAAATACAGTGATGTGTAATGACACCAGCATGCAGGTCACATGTACATAAGGGAAAATCACCATAGGGTGACTTAATAGTGGAGTAAAGGTGGATCATGAGAAGATTGCAGCTAGTGAAATAGGAATTGGTATGCATGCAGGGTTCCTTAGCCTTGGAGTAAGCCCACAAAACACAAGACAAGTTGGTCATATGGCTAAAAATAGAAACATTCCTATGGGTGTAATATGAAACCCACATTAAAATAGCAAGCATAAAGGTGCTAGAAGGAAGAATTCCTTCATAATGAGGGGTTAAATCAGTATTTAAACTCATAGTCTTACGGAGGCTATGATGAGTTAAAACAAGATATCGCACAATCCTAATGAGGAGAGATTGTATGATATGGCCTCTCAAATTCATCAAAGTCATGTACTTTCTTATTCCTTTCATAAAGCCACCTTTTTTAATCATATTACAATCCTCAAAATTTAAACCCCACCACCAGTCAGCCACCTTAGTAATAGAGCTCGTCCACCACGCCCAAAGGACAAACAAGTGGGTCCCCCAACCAACACCCAACATCTGAAGATCTCTAAACACATAATGAGTCAAACAGTTAGAATCCCTCCACATATTGGCCATCTCAATGTTAGCGCTCATCCACCAGACCCAAAAGATAATCAAGTGGACCCCCCATCCAGCACCCAACACTCTAAGATTTGAATTCATCATGATAATTAGTTGCTTTGTTCTCTCAAGATGATATCTTGAATTTTTGGCAGTATCTTCTCCATTTTCCTCCAACATTTAGAGAATCCCCAACAAGTGTCGAGATTATCCAAGGCATCTACCACTTGGTTTCCCTCCCTAAATATATGTCTCACTTTTTTACCTCTAAGTCTGGATAAAAGGAACCTAGTGCCCAACAAGATATCCTCAGTATTTTATCCAATTACTCTATCCATATTCACAACATCAGTAATGGACTTAGAGTGTCCTTTAAAGTGAAGATTAGCAATCCGTAGAGAAAAAAAAATTTGGAGGCCCATGAGCAGCACCCTAGCTTCTTCACAATAGAGGACTGAAAACCAATACCTCCAGAAAATCCCGCAACCATAACCCCCCCAGGGTCTCTAATCACACCACTGATACTAGCCCTACCTGGGTTGCGCTTAGTAGCCCCATCAAAATTAAGATTAAACCAGCCTCTATCCAAAGGCTCCCATTTGGTATTTTTCCTGGCTAAGGATTTCAAATTTTCAAATGAGCTAGCCTCTAACCCTTGGTGCCAAGCCTTGGGCATTCTAATTTCATAATCAATAGGTTCCTTCTTTGGGAGTTTCCTATTAAAGAGTGATATGTTTTCCTCAATGAGCCAGATGCCAATGCCAAAAACATCCCTAGGATTCCTTTCACTATTCCTATAGACCCTATTGTTCCTCTCCTTCCAGAGACACCAACCCAAAATAAGAGGATCCTGATTCAAAATTTCACTAGGCAGGGGATGGGAAGAGGGACCACTCCAGCCCAGGATGAAGGATAAGATATCCTTACTCATTAGCCAAGAGACTCCCAGACTTGCAAAGGCCATCCCCCAAACTTCAGCAAAAAATGGGCAGTGTAACAACAAGTGACTAACAATTTCCTCCTTGCACTTACAAAGTAAACATCTATTAGGAATAAAAAATCCCCATTTCCTCAAATAGTCCTGGGTAAGAATCCTGTTGTGGCAGGCCATCCACCAGAAGAAATTTATTCTAGGGATCATGTGCCGGTTCCATATCTTCCTCCAAGGTTCCTCCATAGTACCCTAGTTTTTCAATAGATTGTACGCCGACTTAACAGAAAGATCCTCCTATTTGTCAAAGGTCCAAAAAAACTCATCTTCTCTGTCATAAGATGGAAACCTGGTGGTAGAGAGGATCTCCTAGAGGGACTAGGCCAGACAACAAAGCTCATGAGACTAAGGACATCAGAGGATTAGGTCCTTCCAATCCCTAGATCCATGGGGTCCAGAAACATAATCACTAATATGGATACCAAAATACCTCTGAGTCGATCCCATAAGAGTCCTAAAATCAGAACAAACTAGAGGGGTCTCAATTAGCCACGTATCCTCCCAGAATCTGATCCACTTTCCATTTCTCATTCTCCACTTAATCCCATTCCTTAGTAGGCCTTGTGTGCTACAAATGCTCCTCCAAGCCAAGGAGCCCTGGGGGTGAGACTCTGAAAGACAATTGATGAAAGGTCTATCTTGAAGATATTTGGAATTCAAAATTTTGCACCAATCCTTAGTGTTCCTTAACTGATCCCAACCAAAATTTTCCATCAAAACCTTGTTAGTGTTGATAATAGCCTGAATCCTAAGCCACCACAATTTTTGGCCTGATAGACCTTTTCCCATTTAACCAGAGCAAGTTTCTTCTTATCCTCGATCCCAGACCAGAGGAAATTCCTTTGAATTTTTTCAAACTTATCAACAATGTACTTAGGCATCTTAAATATGGAAAGGAAATAAGTTGGTATACCTTTAAGGGCCGCTATGAGCCATTGGAGTTTTCCAGCATGGCTTAAGATGGATCCTTTCCACCCAACCAAATTTCTTTGGATTCTTTCTAGTATCGAATTCTAGAATTCAGGGGTAACTTCTTTAATTGTGAGAGGGAGCCTAAGGTAGACTGAGGGGAGGGACCCACTAACACATCCAAGAATCGTAGTCACTTTGTTTTGAAAATTAGGTATGTTGTTAAAGAAATAGATCATGCTTTTATTGTAATTGATGCATTGACCAGAACATGAAGCATGATTGTTAAGGAATGCTTTTTATTTCCTGGCTTCCACCACAGAGGCTTTCCCAAAAAGAAAAAATTCATCCACAAATTGTTGCACAACCACCAGTTCCAGGGAAGAAGTCGCTCTGATGCCCATAATGGAGCCTTCTGACAGCAGACCAGTAAAATTCCTACTAAGCACATCATCAATCATGATGAAGAGATAGAGAGATAAGGGGTCACCTTGTCTGATCCCTCTTCCAGTAGAGAAGAACCCAAAGGGGGACCCATTAACTAGAACAAAGTACTTAACAGTATTAATACACTCCATAATGAGTTTGATAACTGAATTATTGAATCCAAACTTAGCCAAAACCTTTGGGATGAAATCCCATAAAACTTTATCATAAGCTTTAGAGATGTCCAGTTTAAGGGCCATCCTCGCATAGTTACATCTATCCATAGAATGGAGCAGCTCAAGGGTGGTCAAAGTGGCATCAAGATGGTACCCAGGGACAAAACCGTTTTGGGTAGGACTAATTATTTTATCCAGAAGGGGCTTGATACGGTTCACTAAAATCATAGAAATTATTTTATAAAAGGTGTTACATAGGCTAATGGGCTGAAAATTAGTCATAGATTAAAGCTCACTAATCTTAGGAATAAGGGAAATGAAGGTGTGATTCAGTTGTTTGAGGATTTTACCAGATTTGGAGAAATCCCTGGTTGCAAGCACGAGATCCCCACAAACAATATCCCAAAAAATCTGAAAAAAAAGGCAGGAGGAAAACCATCAGGGCTTGCAGCTTTGAAAGCCCACATGCTAAAGGTAGCCAACCGAACTTCTTCCACAAAAACAGTACTGAGAATCCCCTTATTATCTTCTTGCGAAATGATGGTAGGTAGATGGTTGAGTAGCACATTGTCCAAAGCTAGGTTTGGTGCCTCAGTTGGGGAAAAATAAGCCTCCTGAAAGTAGTTAGCAACACAAAGGCCAATATGGGCAGGATTTGAAATCACCACACCAGAATCATCAGTTAGTTTAGAAATTTGATTCCTTTTTCTATGCTTGATGGCTGACACATGAAAGAAATAGGTATTCCTGTCACATTCCTTCAACCATTGGAATCTAGATTTTTGTTTCCAAAAGACTTCCTCATTTTTGAGAACCCATTCTCATTCCATCCTAGTTCCCCTTTCCTAGTTGTGAGTCCGTTGACTGTCATCTCCTTCTTCCATTTTCTTTTGTAAGGTCCTCAACTCTTCTTCTAACAACTTTTTTTTGTGAAACATGTCACCAAACACACTCTTGTTTCATCCTTTAACCATGTTTTTAATTTGTTTGATTTTCAAAAAAATCCTAAACATGGGAGAGCCATTGACAGGAATATTCCACCATTCAGCAATTTTATTTTTGAAGTCAGGGTGATAATTCCACATTATCTAAAAATAGAAGGGGATGGGACCCACAACAAGACAAATATTAATGGTCAGAAAAAGGGGGTTATGGTCAGAGACCATCCTAGGCAAGGTTATTAGATTAGCATCTAAAGCATTATTCCAATGGGGAGAGTAGAGGAAACAGTCTAAATGGACATGAATCAAGTGTTCACCAGAGCATCTGTTAGACCAAGTAAATTCCTGACCCATGAGCTCAATATCAATTAACCCTGAAGAATTTAGAAAATTAGCCAAGTCAGACATGCTGTTAGAGTAATCCAATAGGCCACCACTTTTTTCCAACGGAAAGAGAGGAGAGTTAAAATCTCCAGCAACCAGCTAGTGGCCTCCCCTATTCTAATTAATTTTAACCACAAGGTCATGCCACAGCGTACTCCTCACATTCCTCTAATTAGGAGCGTAAATATTAATTATAGACCAGGATTCACTAGGATAAGTAAACAAAGCCCCCACACTATTTTTACAATGGAATAGTTTAGAGCTTATAAATTTTGAAAGATTCCAAAGCACAGCCAGACCCCCCGAAGCACCCTTAGCATCACTATAGACATAGGATGCATTTGGCCAAATACATTTAGCAACTTTATCAAAATTTTCCTTTATCATTTTGGTTTCTTGTAGTAGGAACACATCAATCTTATCTTCCAAAACATAGTTCTTCAGAGCAAGTTGTTTGTGGGTGCTATTGAGCCCACAAACATTCCATGACATAACTCTCATTTTTGACCTTTTTATAAGGACACATCCAATGTCCTTAGTTTACCAAGGGAAATCTCATTTGTCGTTTCTCTCATCCTAGTGTTTCTCTAGGAGGGCCTACCTAGCTTTGAGTTAACTCCTACATCTACCTTCTTCTTCCTTCATTTTTTCTTTGGCGTTGCCTAGATCCCTTCTTCTATAGTTTTCTCAAGCTTCAAAGCCCCCATACTTTATATAGATTCATCAACCATTCTGATCCTCTCTTCTTTCCAAATTCCACCATCCTCAATCATTTTCTCACAAGTCCCCACAAAGACCATCGCAACTGGAGGAACAATCACTAAAGAGCCAGGATCCAGGGTCATTTGGATAGTTAGGGGTTTAACAACAGACTCCAATAAGGCACTGGGGTTGACTAGGCCAGATGGTGGTTCAATAAATGTGGGTGAAGGTGCAACATTTGGAGAAAGAAGCCCAGAGTCTTCTGAAAAAAGGGGATCGGTTCTCGTAGGATTTGTAAGATTCTCCAAGGTATAGTCAACCTTAACCTCCCGAATGAAAGAGGATTTGCAGTTAGAGATAAGATTACCAGCTTTTCCACACTTTTGATAGTAGACCACAAAATTTTCATAACACACTGGTTGTGTCCACTTACAAAACTTAGAGCATAGCTTAACTATGTTCAGAAGGACTTTATCAACACAAATACTAACATAGAATCTTACAAATACTAACCTGGATTTTGACTTGGTAATAGAGTCGGTGATGAAAAACTAACCCAATGAATCCCCAATACATTTGAAAATGACTTCATCCCAATACTTAAAAGGTAAGCCCGGAAGCCTCACCCAAATTGGAGCTGACTTATTTAGATCAATAGCAAGATCAAAACCTGGCTTCCAATGACACATAGCCAAGCTATGTTTCCCATACACCCACAGAACCATTGAAAGAGTCACCACCATGTCTTCTGCAACCATGAATCTGAATAGAAAAAGACCACCAACCATCGCACATATCTCCACACTACCCTTGAGACGCCATTTTTCTGTCACCCATTTCTGAACCATATCCACCATAGGATGAAAATAAAGAAATCTCCCCACCATAGCATTCTCCATGGAGGAGAGAATCCTTTCATAGACCAAATCAGGAATGTCAAAATTTATCCCATAAGCCATGACAACCTTAGGTAAAAGAGGGGTCATGGAAGAGACTTGCTTTCCATTTGATAACACATCCTTCTAGCCAACAACTGGAAATATCTCCATCACCAGCATGGAAGATTCACCTGGGACTGCAAAGGTCTTTGAAAGGCCCATAGATGAAAGCGTTGTCCCCACATGGGTGGTATGCGAGGGACACAGGCCCGAAAGCGAGGTTCTCAAGACAGGGGGGGATAGAGGGGGACCATTGGGTACCCCCAAAATAGAGTCCACCATGCACGTAGGAAGTTCAAACGCATGCAGAGGAGAGGGAAGCAGGAGAGGGAAGCTACAGAGTCTAGCTTGTTATTCATGAATGCACTTCTCACTTTAGATTCACCTTCTTCTAATGTTAATTAAATAATTTATACTATTTAATTAATGAAGTCATAAATCCAACATTAATTAAATAAATCAAATATTTTTTTAATTAATAAAATCTTAAAATATCTTCTCGCTTTCTTTCTAAAATCACAACTCATGTGTATCTAATTAATTTATTTAACTAGATAATTCATCACTTATCCTTCTCGTCTTTTCAGAATTTATTTCCTTTAAAATGGAAAATCAATATCTTTCTATTTTATTAGAATCTTATCCCATCTTGTTGTATTTCCTCTTTTGTCAAAAATCAAATCTTATCAAATCTTCTTCTATGTCCACATGGAAACTCTATAAATATGGCCTCTCACAAACCATTTAGGGGGGATTTCAGAAAGTACCATTACTCTTTCAAATTCATTCCACAACTTTTCATCATCACCCTATCATTATGTTGCAATAGTGAGCAATCAACATTCCTTCAATAGTCAAATCCTTTGAAATCATGCATTCTTATACGAGATTGAGAAGAACAATGGAGTGAATGCCTGGTAACATAAAAGTTTTTTTAGCTTATATTATTCATCATGCATGTGTGTGTGTTTTATAGTTAATTGCATTGATGATGGTGAAAATTTGAATCTTAATCTAATAAGATTTCATATTTCATATTTTTCCCTATCTACAACTTCCACTCAAGACAATCAATGTGTCAATCCTTTATATGTTTTTGTTATTTATCTATTCATTTGATTCACATTGCATAAATTATATCATGATTTAAAAATTATTAAAGCACTAGATGATTTAGTTTGTTTGTTAACAATGATTCACCCCCCCTCTCAGTGTTAACTTTACTCCTACAATTGGTATTAGAGACAGACCATGTTGTTGAGTCAAACGAGGGGATTCTGTTGATGAGTACTAATGGCAATGCAAGAAGGCTTGTCTACAACCAGAGCACCACTATTTGATGGTACTGATTATTCTTTCTTGAAGTTTAGGATGAAAAATCATATTATCTCTTTAGGATATGATGTGTGGGTAGAAGTTGAAAAATAATATACTATCACATCAGCCTCTTCTGATGTTGATGAGAAATGAACATATGATTGCAATGCAAAGGCTGAAAATTCTATTTGTTGTGGAATCACTAATGATGTCCTGGAAAAAGTAATGGATTGTAAGAATGAAAAATCTGTATGGCATAAATTGTCTACCATCTATGAAGGTGATGAGAAAGTGAAATAAGCAAAACTACAGAACTTTAGATATAAGTCTGAAAGCCTAAAAATATCTGAAGATGAGAAGATTGCTAACTTTTTCTTGAAGATTCAAGAAAGTGTAAATGCAATTAGAGGTTTTGGAGAAGACCTTCTTGAAAAGTTTGTTGTTCAATTTTTTTTGAGATCTTTACCCACCAAGTTTGATCCAAATATTGCAGCAATTGAAGAAAGAAACATTAATACTATAACTCTTGATGATCTTCATGGTTTCTTCACTACTTATGAAAATTGAATGAACATAGCTCTGTATGTAAAGAATCTGCATTTAAAGGTATTAAAAAGGATAATGATAAAGCTAGGTGATGTAACAGAGTTATCTTCTATGACTAAAATGAAAAGAGGCTCAGGTAGATATAAAGGGAAATTACCCTTTAAATACTTTAATTGTGGAAAGATAGGACACTATGCTGAAAACTATCCTAACAAATATCTTGAAAGTAATGATGACAACAATAAAAGGTTCTCAAAGAAAAATCAACCAAACTTCAAAAAGGGAAATGTGATAGGGAAGGGTTCGATGGAACACTCACTATTCCATGCTCTGGATCCTTGCTCTCAAGATATCCTAGGTGACTCTCCCACCTTAACCTTTAGGTCCTATCTCAGGTGTAGGTACCCCTAGTTCTATTGGCCAACCCCACTATCATCCCAATTCACAACTACCAAGCCAATCTTGGTGCCTTGCCACTATCTCACCCTTGACCCTTAATCTTCCCGAAAGGTCAAACACTCTCAACACTCAATTAGGTTCTTGCAAGGGTGTAGAGATGTAAAATCAAGCTTCATAGCAACCTATTAGGGTTATTGGACAATCACTAGGCTCCAATTCTCCATCGCTTCCACCAAACCCTCTCCTAGGGTTAGAAAAGGGCTACAAGCCTAGAGCCCCAATTAGGCCTCCTAACCCGAGAAAAGTGGAAAATTTTCCTAATTTCTCCAAACGAACCCAATTCTTTTCTTCGGATTCGTGGTACCCTTTCCCACACCTTGAAGATTCTTGGGGTTTGGAGCCCCCACTGGCTGTACATTGTTCCAAACCTTAACTTAGCAAATTTAGGCTTGTTTAAGCCAATTTCTGACCTCCTTGAGGATAGTCAATTTGTCTGCAACTTCCCATTCTATGTTAAACCTCCTTCTTGTTGCCAAGTCTTTGTAAGGCAATCCACATTCTCTCCACACCGTGGTTCACCAGGAGATTGGCACCCCTGCAACCCTAGTGCTCTGCACTCTTTGACTGTCCTAGCCGGGCACTGCCAAGCTCACCTAGGAATAGTCTTTGTCCATGGTTTCCTTACCCCTAAGGACTCCTAGCTCTACCTTATGTACAAGCATGGAGTCTAGCCTCTACTTCCAAGAACCCATACACCAGGTATAGGGGAAACACAGTCTAGACCTCCATCTCTGTCAGTCTGCCAGTCATGACACAATTTCAAATAAAACAAAACAACTAAAATACTACACCTAAAAATTTAACACACAACTAATTACTACCACACAAGATTAGAGAACAATCCACACCACAATCTAGAACATGCTATAGAGCCATGCTCACTTCTGATCACCCAAACACAAAGCAAAAGAAAAAAATATTAGTTATTCTTCTCACTGTCCACCATTAAAATTCATGAACTTTCCAATTACAAACCTTCCAACCTTTCACACAGGTCAAGGAATCCTATTTAAAGGTTCATAAAATGGTTACCCTTCCCCTTGGTCGGACATAACCACCACATTAGGGCAAAATTCCACAAATGCAACATTTTGGGCTTTATTTCCAATTCCTAGTGAATCCCAGTGGAAACAAGTTGCTAAACTCATCCATTCTACCATGAGCTACTAATCAACCTTCCTCCTAACATGTTCTAACAACTCTAACTCAAAACTAAATGGTCAACATGACCTTAAAGCATTAAAACCATAAAATTTCATCCTAGGCTCACAAATTTGCCTAGTGCTACCTAATGCTTCCTAGGTGCTCCTGCACCATTCTCCCCCTCTCTAACCAAACACAAAGGAATGGAAGGAGAGATCAATGACAGGTCAATGCCAAGCTTTGTGAACTAATCTTCTTGTACCCATGTGGCTTCTGATTCATGCTTATTCTTCCACTTGATAAGGTGCTCCATGTACACCTTATGCCTTGTAGAATTTTGCACTGTTGACTCCAAGATTCATTCTACTTGTTGCTTGCCTGGAGTAGGTAGGGATATGTTGTTGACATCCTTGAAGATTTCCCTATTGTTCTGATCCACATCCTTGACTGATCCCTTGTATTTGATCAAATTAGCTACATTGAACACTGGTGAAATTTCCAAATCAGAAGGTAGCTCCACCTTGCATGCATTATTTCCATACTTGGCTAATATCTTGCATGGTCCTACTCTTTTCATTTGCAACTTGGTTGAAATTCCCTTCTGCAACCTTGATTTGTTAAGGTAAACCATGACAAAGTCTCCTACTACAAATTGCACATCTTTCCTTGACCAATCTGCCTTCTCCTTCAACTTTTGTGTAGCCTCGGTGATTGTCTTCTTCACCTACTCCTGAATCTCTTTCATGGTTTGACTGAAGTCTTCTGCATGTCCACTTCTATGGTCCATAGCTCCAAGATATCTGAGCTCACATATGCCTCTTGGGTGCATCCCATACACAACCGCAAAAGGACTCTTTCCTGTGGTCTAGTTGACACTATCATTATAGGCATACTCAGCTTGTGAGATGACCATATCCCATGTCTATCCATATTCCTTGGTTAGGCACCTAAGAAGATTACCCAACACCCTGTTAACCACCTTTGTTTGACCATTGGTCTGAGGATGGTAAGCTTATCCAAATGACAGGTTGGTACCCAATCTACTCCATAGAGTCTTCCAAAAATGACTCATGAACTTCACATCCCTATCGGAAACAATGCTCAAAGGCAATCCATGGATCCTTACAATCTCCCTGAAGAAAAGGTGGGCTATGTAACTAGCATCACGAGTAGTTTTGCTAGGGATAAAATGACTCATTTTGCTAAATCTGTCCACTACTACATACAAACTGTCAAAACCAGTCTTGGTCTTAGGGAGTCCTACCACAAAATCCATGCTCACACACTCCCATGGTCTGTTAGGAATGGGTAGGGGTTGATATAGAGCAGCATTACTAGCTCCTCCCTTAGCTTTCATGCACGCAACACATTGTTCCATATACTTTCTAACATCTCTTGACAACTTAGGCCAATAGTAGAACCTTTGCACTAGTTCTAAAGTCTTGTTGATGCCAAAATGTCCACTAAGACTACCATTATGCTTCTCTTGAATGAGGTTTTCTCTCATTGATCCTCTTGGAACACATAACTAATTCCCTTTGAACAATAGTCCACTTTGCAATGTATACTCAGCATATTGACTATGAAAATGATTCTCAAAGTCAGAACATACCTCATAGGCCTCTGAGAAATCTTCATCCTCTCCATAGAGATCTTTAAAGCTTTCAATCCCTATGCTCTTCACTTGTATCTCTTGCACTATCAACAACCTCCTACTCAATGCATTTGCTACCTTATTCATATGTCACTTCTTGTGCTTGATGGTGAAGGTAAAAGCTTGGATGTATTCCATCCACTTCAAGTGTCTATTACTCAACTTCTCTTGGGTATTTATATAACTAAGTGCTTGATTGTTAGTAAAGACTACAAATTCCTTGGGTAGAAGGTAATGCCTCCACTTCCTAAGTGACTAAACCAAAGCATAAAGTTCTAAGTCATAGGTTGAATATTTCTTCATTGCTTCATTGAGATTTTCACTAAAGAAGGCTATAGGCCTGCCCTCTTGACTTAGCACTCCTCCTACTGCAACTCCACTTGCATCACACTCCACTATAAAAAAATTGTCAAAGCTTGGTAATAAGAGAATAGGTTGAGTTGCCACTTCTTGTTTTAGTTTCTCAAACCCTCTCTTAGCTACTTGAGTCCACACAAACTTGGTTTTCAAACCACCCTTAATTGTCTCTAGAACTGGTGCACATATACCACTAAAGTTCCTTATGAATTTTCTATAGAATTGAGCCAATCCATGGAAACTTCTTACCTCAATCCCTATGGTTGGTGTAGGCCAGTTTAGGATAGCTTCCACCTTACTTGGATCCATTTTCAATGATCCTTTAGACACTACAAAACCTAGATATACAAGTTCTTGTTTGAAAAACTCACACTTTTCTAGGTTGATAGCCAACTTTTCCTCTTGCAATCTTCTAAGTACCAACTCCACATGTTTGAGATGCTCTTCTGCTATCTTGCTAAAGATGAGGATGTCATCAAGGTATACAACCCCAAATATCCCTGTGAAGTCTTTGAGCACTTCATTCATGAGTCTCATGAATGTGCTAGGGGCATTGGAAAGGCCATATGGCATAACTCTCCACTCATACAACCCATCTGTTGTCTTGAATGTTGTCTTCCACTCATCTCTATCCTTGTTTCTGATATGATGGTATCCACTCTTGAGATCCAACTTGGTGAAGTACTGAGCTCCTCCAAGACAATCCATCAAGTCTTCAATCCTTGGAATAGGAAACCTATACCTAATTGTGATTCTATTTATTGCTCTAGAATCAGTACATAATCTCCATTTTCCTCCTTTCTTAGTTGCTAAGACCACTGGTATTTCACATGGGTTGATGCTCTTTCTAATCAATCCTTGATCCATTAGCTCTTGCACTTGTCTAGCTACTTCCAAATTGTGATCTGGTGTAAGCTTATATGCTACTTTGTTAGGCAATGATGCTCCAGGTATGAAGTCAATTTGATGAATAATAGCTCTTTTAGGAGGTAAAGTTGTAGGTGTACCATCACTTACTATGTCTTTGTACTTCTCAAGCAAATTCTGGACTACTCTGGGTATGACTAGTTTTTTAGTCTTTTCTTCCTCTTTGGGTTTCACCATGATCACATAACCTTCTCCTCCTTTGTGTAAGGTGTTAAGGAACTCTTTACCACTGCTCAACAAAACACTTGGTGTCTTTGACTATCCTTCATCCTCCTTTAACAATGACTGCAACTTAAAGGTCTTCCCATCCTTCCTAAAAGAAATTGTGTTCTCGTTTCCATCATAGATGGCACTTCTGTCATACTGCCATGGCCTGCCCAATAGAAGATGACATGCATCCATGGGTAATACATCACACATTAGCTTATCCTTGTACCCTCTAATAGAAAACTCCACCACTACTTGCTCATTAACAAGCACACTCTACCCTTTGTTCAACCATGTCACTTTGTAGGGGTTAGTGTGGGGTACCTTCTCCAATTTTAGCTTCTTTACTTCCTCTTCAAAGATGATATTATCTATTGAGCCTGAATCTACAATGACCTTGCATACTTTCCCAAGTATCTTGCATATCACTCTAAATAGAGCCCTTCTTTGTTTTGGTTCTTCCTTGACCAGTTGTCTGATCAACACTCTCTTAAACATCAAATTCTCTCCTATTTCAGATTCAATATGACTGATCTTAGGTGATTTGATGCTCATGGTGTCCTCTTGTGCATATGCCACCCTCTTCTCAGCATTTGAAGATGATGCTTTCTCCGGGCACCTATAATCTGGATGGCCTACTTGACCACAATGATAACATTTCATGGTAGCAAAGTATGAATTTCTCCTACCTGCTCCTCTTCCTTTATTGGATCCTCCTTGAGAACCTCTACCTCTTCCATAACCTCCTATAGAAGATGCTTCACCTCCATGGTCTGTGAGTTTAGCCTCTCCTTGGTTTCTTTGCTCATTGCCTCTACCTTGGTAGCCACGTCTATGTCCTCTTTGATCTCTTTGATCTCTGCCTTTTCCTCTACTCTTAGAAGCCTGATCATCTTTCCTCTTGCTTCTTTCCTCAATATTGATAGCTAACTAATAGCATTGATGCATTTTCTTTGGAATTAGAAGAGTCATCTCTTCTTGGATGTTCCACTTCAAACCGATCATGTACCTAGCTACTTTGAGACTTTCATCTTCTGAGACATTGGACCTTATACAAAGTTTTTGAAACTCCTTAGTGTAGGTGTTCACATCTTGGTCTCTTTGCCTCAAACTTTTCCTCTTCTTGTGTAACTGAATCTCATAGTCATCTGGTATGTAAGCTTCTCTCACTTTGGCCACCATACCTTTCCAAGTTGAAATAGGCCTCTTGCCTTCCTTTTTCCTCTCTGTCTGAATGAATTTCCACCATGTCAAGGTAGATCCTCTCAATCTAGACTTGGCCACCTTCACCCTCTGTGCTTCAGTGACTCCATCACATTCAAAATGGTTCTCCATGCCTTCTATCCAATCTATGACCGAATCAGCTTCCAATTTTCCACTAAATAGTGGTATTCCTTCAAGTGCTTTCCCACTCAAAGCTTTCAATGCCTTCAAGAAAGGCTCCTCTTGTAGAATAGGGTCAGGTTCAAGGGTCTTGTCTTCCTTTGCAACCTCTTCAATCTTTGGCTCCCTACCCTCCAATCTATCACTGACCTCTTTGGCCTTGATTTGCACATTGCTCAATGCTTGCTCCAGTTGAGCTAGTATTTCTCTCAACCTCCTATTATCCTCCTACTGATCTTCAACCTTCTTTTCCAATTCAATGTTGGTCACCATAGTTGTGGAACCACTAGATTCAAAGTCTGACACACACAATGCACTCCCAAATCTTTAACTTGCTCTGATACCAATCTAATAGGGAAGGGTTGGATGGAACACTCACTATTCCATGCTCTAGATCCTTGCTCTCAAGATATCCTAGGTGACTCTCCCACCTTAACCTTTAGGTCCTATCTCAGGTGTAGGTACCCCTGGTTCTACTGGCCAACCCCACTATCATCCCAATTCACAACTACCAAGCCAATCTTGGTGCCTTGCCACTATCTCACCCTTGACCCTTAATCTTCCCTAAAGGTAAAACACTCTCAGCACTCAGTTAGGTTCTTGCAGGGGTGTAGAGATGTAAAATCAAGCTTCATAGAAACCTATTAGGGTTATTGGACAATCACTAGGATCCAATTCTCCATCACTTCCACCAAACCCTCTCCTAGGGTTAGAAAAGGGCTACAAGCCTAGATCCCCAATTAGGTCTCCTAACCTGAGAAAAGTGGAAAGTTTGCATAAATTCTCCAAATGAACCCAATTCTTTTCTTGGGATTCATGGTACCCTTTCCCACACCTTGAAGATTCTTGGGGTTTGGAGCCCCCATTGGCCATACACTGTTCCAACCCTTAACTTAGAAAATTTAGGCTTGTTTAAGCCAATTTCTAACCTCCTTGAGGATAGTCAGTTTGTCTACCACTTCTCAGTCTATGTTAAACCTCCTTCTTCTTGGCAAGTCTCTACAAGAAAATCCACATTCTCTCCACACCGTGGTTCACCAAGAGATTGGCACCCCTGCAACCCTAGTGCTCTGCACTCTTTGACTGTCCTAGCTGGGCACTGCCAAGCTAGCGTAGGAACAATTTTTGTCCATGGTTTCCTTACCCCTAAGGAATCCTAGCTCTACCTTATGTACAAGCATGGAGTCTAGCCTCTACTTCCAAGAACCCATACACCAGGTACAGGGGAAACACAATCTAGAGCTCCATCTTTGTCGGTCTACCAATGAGGATATAATTTCAAAGAAAACAAAACAACTGCAATACTACACCTACAAATCGAACACACGCCTAATTACGACCACACAAGCTTAGAGAAAAATCCACACCACAATCTAGAACATGCTACAGATCCATGCTCGCTTCTGATCACCCAAACGCAAAGCAAAACAAAAAAATATTAGTTATTCTTCTCACTGTCCACCATTAACATTCATGAACTTTCCAATTACAAACCTTCCAACCTTTCACACAGGTTGAGGCATCCTATTTAAAGGTTCATAAAGTGGTTACCCTTCCCCTTGGTCAGACATAACCACCACATTAGGCCAAAATTGCACAAATGCAACATTTTGGGCTTTACTTCCAATTCCTAGTGAATCCTAGTGGAAACAAGTTGCTAAACTCATCCATTCTACCATGAGCTACTAATCAACCTTCCTCCTAACATGTTCTAACAACTCTAACTCAAAAATAAATGGTCAATATGACCTTAAATCATTAAAACCACAAAATTTTATCCTAGGCTCACAAATTTTCCTAGTGCTACCTAATGCTTCCTAGGTGCTCCTGCACCAAAATGCCTTTAAAAAGAAGAAAAGTCTTTATGTTGATGTGACTGATAGTGATTCAATTGAATCTTGTAATGAAACAGAAGAAATTTTATTTATGGATAAAGTTGTTCCTGTAAAGAAAGATGAATCCAATTCTAAATCAGAAATTGATCTTGAGGGAGAATTGAAATCTGCTCTCAAAGAGATTAATAAATTGAGAAAAGAAGTAGTTATCTTAAAAGATAAAGATCAAAATAGTGTACAAATTGTTTCTGATTTGACTCTCAAATGAGAATAAATCAGAAAAATTCTTGAGATAACTCAAGAAAGACTCAAACACAAGGAGAATAGATGCTACTCTTTGGAGGCAAAAGTTGTCAGTCTGAGAAATCAGTTTGCCTCTCTTGATGAGGGTCAATGTTCAAATCAGGTTGGAAAAGGAAAAGGTAAGATTTCTGATGACAATTCTAACTTCAATGGTTATTGTTTCAATTGTAAACAATTTGATCATAAGTCTAGTATTTACAATATTTTTTCTAAAAGAAGTTATAATATTGTTAATGGAAATCTCTATAAGTACCTTGTTAATCTTAAGTTTTATAGATGCAATGAAGTAGGTCATATAGCAGTGTTTTGTAAATATGGTTTAAAAGTGCATTCAAATAGAACTATTGAAACTAAACTTGTTTGGAGACCTAAAGATGTTAAATCCCTGATAGTTGAAACAACTTTTCACTGTATTAAGAGAAACTTTTAGGTTCTTGGTAGTGGTTGTTCTCATCATATGACTAGTGACAAAAACATGTTTATAGACTATGAGGATTATCCTTGTGGTTTTGTTAAGTTTTGGGAATGATCATTGTATTTCTATAATGGGAAAAGGTACTATTTTTCTTGAAAATGAAATTCCTTTCAATGATGTTTATTATGTGGGAGGGTTAACCCATAATATTTTGAGTGTAAGCCAGATCTATGACAATGGATTTGATATAATATTCTCTAATTCAAGGTGTGAAATTCAAAGAAATTCTGGTAAAACAATAGCAACAGGTTTCAAAACAAATGGTAATGTGTATTATTTGCAAGAGAGCTCAAATAATAAGCAAGAAAGTAATGTTTGTTTCATAAGCCAAATTGATGAGTCTAAGTTGTGGCATAGAATATTTGGTCATATTAACTATGATAATCTAGTAAAGATAAGAAAAAATAAAAATGTTAGAAACATGCCTATAATATCCAAACTAGATAATCAAATTTGCAAGGAATGTCAGGGAGGAAAACAAGCTAGAGCAAGTTTTAAAACTAAAGAATACACATCAATGAGACCTTTCCAACTTGTTCACACTAATCTGTGTGGTCCGACAAGGACTAAGTCCTTGAATAATGGAAGGTATTTCATGCTCTTTATAGATGACTATACCTGCATGACTTGGGTAACATTTCTGGTACATAAGGGAGAGGCCTTTCATAAGTTTACAATTTTCAAAAATTTGGTTGAAAGTGAATCTGATCTGAAAATCAAGTGTCCTAGATCAGACAGAGGATGTGAATATATGTCATAGGAATTTATTGATTATTGTGAAGATCATGGAATAAAGAGGTGATATACAGCCTATAGGACACCACAACAAAATGGTGTTGTTGAACGCAAAAATCGAATAGTGAAGGAAATGGCAAGAGCTATGATGTATCATGTAGCTCTATCAAACAGATATTGGAAAGAGGCATTGCATACTACTGATTACATTCTAAACAAGGTTTAGCTAATGACTAATACAAATCATACACCATATGAATTGTGGTATGGTAGGACTGCCAATGTGGGATATTTTAAAATATTTGGCAGCAAGTGCTTTATAAAGAGAGACAATGATAGCATTTGAAGTTTTGAATCAGAGAGTGATGAGGGTATATTTTTGGGATATTCTACACATAGTAAAGCATATAAATGTTACAATAAAAGATTAAAGAAAATTGTGGAGATTACAAATGTTAAATTTGATGAAACCATGCAAAATTATGAATAGCAAATGAAAATTGATGATAATGAGGAATTTATTGAGTAGACACTTGATAAAAGTCTGCAAGATCAAAATGATTCTTCAAGTTCAACAAAACCTAAGCAATTAACTAAATAAAAAGTTCCTAATGAAATTGTTGAATCTTCCTCTCAGTTATCCTCTAGGCTTATGAAAGAGAATCATCCTCCCGATCAAATTATAGGAGATATGACTAAAGGAGTTCAAATAAGAAAGAAACTTTCAAGTATAAAAGGTAATGATGAACAAGTTTATTTATCTTTTATTTTAGAATTAGAGCCTAAGACATATTCTGAGGCTAGTAGTGATAGTTGTTGGATTAAGGCTATGCATGAAGAACTTGCACAAATTGAGAAAAATAAAAATTGGGAACTAGTTGCTAGACCTGAAAATAAAAATGTCATTGGTGCAAAATGGGTCTTTAGAAATAAGTTGGATGAACAAGGAACATAGTCAGAAATAAAAGCTAGACTAGTTTGCAAAGTTTATTCTCAAATTGAAGGTTTGTACTTTGATGAAAATTTTGCTCCTATAGCTAGATTAGAAGCAATTAGAATATTTTTGGCTTATTCTGTGTATAAAGGTTTTAAATTGTATCAAATGGATGTTAAAATTGCTTTTCTGAATGGTGACTTGTTAGAAGAAGTCTATATGGAACAGCCTGAAGGCTTTGCTGTTATAAGTAAACAAAATTATGTATATAGGCTGAAAAAGGCCCTCTATGGTCTAAACAAGCTCCTAGAGCTTGGTATTCAAAACTTGATACCTATTTACATGAACAAGGGTTTTTAAAAGATGCTATAGACAACAATATATATTTCAAAATGAAGGGTGAAAGAATTATAGTTGTTTTTGTTTATGTTGATGATATTATATTGGTAGTAATAATGTTGATTTGTGCTCTAAATTTCATGTCATCATGCAATCAAAATTTTAAATGTCAATGATTGGTGAACTTTATTTCTTTTTGGGTCTTCAAATTAGTCAACTTGGTAAAGGGATATTTGTTTCACAAACTAAATATGCTAAAGAAATGCTGAAAAGTTTTTAGATGTTTGATTGTAAACCAGTTGTAAAATTTCAAAGGAAGTTGATCATCCTGATGTGGATCATACCATGTATAGATCCATGATTGGTAGTCTCTTATATCTGGCTACCACATGACCTGATATTATGCATGTTGTATGCTTGGTTTCACAGTTTCAATCTGCACCTAAGATGTCCCATTTGAATGTAGTGAAAATAATTATGAAGTATGTTTCTGGAACAATAGATTTTGGTTTGTGGTACCCTAAACACAGTGATTTCACTTTGGTTTCTTACACTAATGTTAACTGGGCAGGAAATATTGATGATAGGAAAATTACTTCAGGGGGTGCTTTCTATCCTGGAGGTAGGTTAGTAGCTTGGCATAGCAAGAAGCAGGATTCAGTATCTTTGTCCACTATTGAGACAGAGTTTATAGTGGCTGCTACCTATTGTACTCAGGTACATTGGATGGTTCAGACCTTGAAAGACATACAGGTTGATGTTGCTAGACCTGTTCACATTTTTTGTGATGATACAAGAACCATTAATATCTCCAAAAATCATGTGCAACACTCTCGAACTAAGCATATTGATATAAGCTATCATTTTTTCCATGAAAAATTGTTGGCCAATGAAGTTGTCCTTGATATTTTCACATTAAATGATTAGGTAGCTAATATATTTACCAAACCTCTTCCTAAAGCTCTATTTAAGACTCTAAGAGACAAGCTTAGCGTTGTCTGCATCAGTTTTCTTCCATGAGCACTTCAGTTCATAGAGTTAGGGGAAGCTTGTTATGCTTATTCTTACCTCTCTTGGCAATGCTGGCATTCTGGTTTTCTAATAGGTTTTTTTGTCTCTCTTTTGGAATTGTTGTCAAAAGGGGGAGAAATTGTATAGTTTTGGTTTGATTGTGATTGTGCAATGGTTTGAATTTGAGCAGTGAATGTGGTTTGACAGTGATAGTGATTATTGACAACAATTTTTTTCTATTCAGTGCACAGTTTTGGTGCTGATATTGTGCAATGGTATGTTATATTGCATATATTGCAGTTTATATTATGGTGGTATTTTCCAATGAAATTTGGAGGTTTATATTATTGTGGTTTGTTAATATTAGTTCTATGGTAGTGATATAGCCTGGCAATGATATTTTTATATATTATGGAAATTCTATAGTATGGTAGTGATATGCTTTGCTTGGTGTTTATTCTTTCATGTTCATGCTTGGGTTGTTTTTAGAGGTTTTCGAGATGGTTTCTATTGCTCATCTATGTGTTCATGCTTGGCTATATTTATGGTAGTGGTACTGATGGATATGGTTATGGTTTCAGGATTATTACAGGTTTGTGTTTCAACAGGTTGGTTATTTGATACCAATTCAAAAGGGGGAGTTTTTTGACCTCAGTGGCATTTTTTTTGGCATTGTGTCAAATATGGCTGCAAGGTCTGATGGTAAGATTTATATGGATAAGTTAAAAAGGATTTATTAAATTCTTTGAGTACTATGCTTTACAAAATGTCTTCACAAGAAGCTAACATGCTTTATGTTTTGAAAACTCCTATACTTGTTATATTGAAAGCATTTCATGTATCTCATTAACTTCATATGATCGACATTGTGGAAAATTCATTTAAACAATAGGAGACAATATTATTGATAAGGCATCATTAACAAGATTGTCTTTGGTACTGGCAAGGATTTAGTTGATGAATATGTTGGGTTCAATACTCATTATGAGTATCACACATGGTATATTTGGGTTGAATACTCATTATGAGTATCTCTTGGCTTATTCAATGGAATAGTGGTTTCGAGCATGCTAGGGTTCGATGGAGTTTAATTTTAATACCCAAAATAAAGTGATTTTTTATTTATCCTAAATTATTACTCATTTTGAAGAAGATAGTGCAAGGAATGTGCACTCGCTTCTAGAAGCTTGGTGAGCAGGTGAAGAAGACTATGATTTCATGGCTAACCACTTAGGAAGTAGTTTCTTAGACCACTGTGATAGTTATGGCTTGCAATGAACAACAAAATTGGTATTTTTGTTTCTTGTTTTTGAGTTTGTTTTATGAAATAGTGACAAAACCTAGTTTGAGTTCTTGGTTTAGTATTGACTAAATTTTTTGCATTTGGATCTATACAATGTGTTTCATTTTAACTTGGGTTACTTCTTTTTATCATTATTGCATTCAAATCCAAGGGTTTTTTTTTTTTGGATTTAGTCTATGTTCAAATTCTCATTCTTTCTCTCATGCATGCTTTAGATCTTGGTGCTATACATTTTGTTGGGTTGACTTACAATTGCATTATGTATGGCTGAAGATTTATCTTTTTGAGGGTTTTTGTGTGAATGGTATTGTTGAGCCCGTGGTTCTTTGAAATTAATCAAGGTTTTTGTTTTTGTTAAGAATATTGTTAAGTTTTTTGTTGGTATTAAGTTAAACTCTCGGGCTTTGTATTTATCTGTCTTGTATTAAGAGTTTGCTTTGTTAAGAGTTGATTATCTCTTGTCGACATAGATGGGTAAAAGAATAGTTATTATCTAATGCTTCTCATAATGAAAAAGAATTATGTTACAAGATAGTTGAACACAAATAGTTTGATGACAGTCTTCTTTTTTAGTTCAAAAATAGGGAACATTATATACACTTTGTTGTAGGAATTCAGAAACAAAGAGCGAGAGAGATTTTTGAGAGAAATGGAATATATGTTTTCAGAAAGGTGATACATTATTTTGTGTAGTTGTCATTTGTAACTAATTTTGAGGTCATGGCAGAACAAAGTATGTAATATTTGAAATAGATATCAACTCTATGTTTACAATTCCTTCATTCATGTAAATCTCAAGAGACTATCAGTGAGATAGCATTATTGTTAGTGAGACAAATCAGCCAGTGAGGCTTTGTACAAAGATCATTTTTTTCTGATAAGGCCATTGAGTCCAAGTTTGAGTGGTTTTATTCCCTAGGAGGGTTTCCACTCAAGACAATCAATGTGTCAATCCTTTATATGTGTTTGTTCTTTATTTGTTCATTTGATTCACATTGCATAAATCATTTCATGGTCTAAAAATTATTAAAAGCACTAAATTATTTTATTTTTTTGTTAACACTAATTCACCCCCCCCCCTCCCAGTGTTAACTGTACTCCTACAGAAGTATTAATGCCCTAAAATAATTTAAAAACATTAGAACTAGGAGAAAATTTAATTTTGCCAGTAGGCCAAATAGAGAAATTTCATTGCATGCAAATGAAGACTCCTGGAGTTGAGATTTTTTTGTGTGCAAACATAACCAATTATTTAAAACATGGGTTAAAAATCAGATTTTTCCCATCCATAAAAATTCAGGTACATGGGTTGGATGTGTTTTCCACAATTGAAAAGCATTCAAATAATGTATCATATGGCCTTTTTTTTTGCTGAGATCAAAACTATATGTGTTTTAGGCCAAAATGAGAAATGGGTTGCCCTTAGAATTTGAAAAATTTTAAGTTTTCAAAACACTAAAATTAGCCTAGTCGTAGTCAACAACATATTAAGTAACCCATCAGAACTCATCCAAGAGGTGTGAAACTATATAGGAACACTACCATAAGTACAAAAAAAACATTCTAGCAAAGGGATTTTTAAGATGATCTCTAAGTTACAAAATATTAATCAACAAAGAGGGGCTCTAGGGTAGATTTGATAGGATGAAAGCTTAGGCTTTGTCAAAATGTTGAAGAGATATAGGCACTTCAAAATTGCAAAATTTGAAAGTGCCATTAGTGGCTCACATTTGGGGATGCATGTCCCTTACGGTCATGGAGAGATTCTAGATCTATATGGAGTAAACCAAGTTCCAAGTCGATTGGGAAGCTCTGCAACTTCTCCTTTATTCAATTTTTAAACCTCATTTGATGGTCCTAGGCCACAAAATGAAAATAAGAGCCAATGTTCGCCTCTGTCAAACACTAGCCTATTGAAGGAACTGATTTCCCTCAACCCACATTTACCTCTTCCACACCATTGCAACAAGTATAACCCCCTTCTCACAATCACAAATATGTGATTAACACTAAATAAGTGAAGACTTGGTCCATGTTTGATGCCACTTTTGCATGGAAACTATATAACATAGGTACCCACATTATCACGCAAAAAAAAATTCATCTTTGTAGAAGGTGGTGGAAAAACTTGCAAACTCTCATCAACACCATATAAAAGCATGGTGTCTTCATATATTTTGACCTCCTCAAATGAATTAAGGAAAAAAGAAAATACCTCCAATTCACATGGCAAAGAAAAATGTGCCCCTTCATTATGCTAACCTGGAGAGGTAAACTCATCCTCTAACATGTCAAAATTATAACTTTGAAGCACAAGAATATGAGAAACATGAGTAGCCAGAACATCACCAACCTGAAAAACTTGTTGTTCATCATCATTGCAAGATGTATGTTGAGTCAAAGTGAAGTGATAAAATTTAGGAACATTGGAATCCACATTGGGAGAAACTAATTCTTCAACCACAAAGGGACACATCATACTCATATTCACTCAAAACAAGGACCATGGATGACTAGTATATCTTGGGGTCACTTATATTGATGCAAAAATCATCAACACCTCCATCCATGTCATGAGACATTTTTTCTAAAGATCAATACTCCTTAGATTTTCTCTCTATTTCAATATCTTGGTAATCTATTGAGATATATGTGCCATAAAAATCAGATCTGTGACACATATCTGGCATGCTTAATTCAATAGTGTTTCCCTCCAATGACTCATTTGAATTACATTGTTCATGAGGAAGACTAGAACTATCACACCAAGACAAAAGTTCTCATATGCATCCATGTGATTGACATAATCACATTCTTCAACTGAAAACTCATCATAAAGAGCTTCATCAATTGTACCAACATTTGTCTCTAAATTTTCACATTAATGTATTGTTGGATATTGTGGTTGTGTTTCTGATATTTGGTTGTCACTGATGTCAACACTAGTAGCATTGATGTCCTGAAGGCTATATATGTCGAGGATATTGAGAAAATTATAATAGATATGTTGAAGACTTCCTATGAAGCTGTGAAGTTTAGTGTGGTGGAAATTTCAGTATGATGGTATTCAGAAGTTGTTCTTTAAAGGGTTTTCTACTGAGCCTATCTAGTTTATACTCTATAAGTTTCAAAGGTGCGCATCAAGATTGGAGAAAGTTGTGAGTATTTGTGTTCCTATAGTTTTTTTGTTACTGTAGCTGATTTTTCTGAAAGAATAGAATGTAATTCTAGTAATTCTAGTTGTTGTGTATGCTCCTGTGATGTTCGTTGATGTTTCTAGATCATGCTCTATCCTTTTTGCTCATCTACATTGATTGATGTGATCGTGATCGAAGATTTTTCCTTTGTGTGTTCAGGTTTTCATGTTATTGGCCGACATGATGGTTGTAGTGTGTTGTGGATGATCGTGGATTAATATTTTAATGCTTGGCATGTTTGAGGATGTTGGTTTATTTCTTCATTATGTTATGACCAACATTGGTTGGTGCCCATTGAGATTTGTTCATGAATTGGGCCGACAGTTTGTAATTCATTTATTCCTTTATTTTTTGCTGAAAAAGTTTTTGATGTAATTCCATGAAGCGGATATATAAGAGCAATTGTTTCTTCATTTTGAAGTGTGTGTGATGTATGTGTGAGTAAAGATCAGATCATTTGATTTTAGATCAGAGTGTGAAGAAGTTTTTCTATGTCTAACTGAAATTATCATTAGGCTTTTGAAGAAGCTAATTTCTCAGTTTAACCTCTTCAGATGGATTTAATCTGAAATTTGTGTGTAAGACAGTGTGTCTTCTCTAAGAAGTGAGCTCTAGGTAGTGTGCCATAATTCATGTGCATTTGTTATTCATTTTCTTATACTTTTAATAGGGTATAATTTGTGGATTAACTTCCACCATTTTTTCCCCCTAACAGGGTTTCCACACAAAAATCTTGGTGTTATGTGTGTTTCTAATGTGTTGTTGATTCATGCTTTCACTATTATTTATCAGATATGAGATTAAAGATTAATAAAGTTCAAAAAGTTTGACATTTTGTGATAAATAATTCACCCCCCCTCTTAGGTGTCTACCCTTTTTTTTCCAACAATTGGTATCAGAGTAGGTTCCTCTGAAGAAGTTTAATAGCTTGAGGTGATCCAAGATGGCATCATATAGGAAGGATATTCCTAGATTTGATGGAACAAACTACTCTATGTGGAAGGATATAATGGAGTGTCATTTGAAGTGCATTGGTTACCCCTTCTAGAAGGCTACAAAGAATAGGTATGTCATTCCTCAGAATGGTCCCTCTACTTCTGATGAGATCAAAGAATTTGAAACAAATATCAGGGCTATAGAAGCATTATTGAGTGCTCTAACATATTCAGAGATGACAAATGTGATGGGTCTGAAAAAAACATATGAGATCTAGAAGAAGCTGGAAAAATTGAATGAAGGAGATGCACAAGTGAATGTTTCTAAGCTACAAAGTCTAAAAGGCAAGTGGGAAAACTTGAAAATGAGCGAAGATGAAAACATTATTTCTTTCATGCAAAAAGTAAATGAACTAGTGATGGGTATTAGATGTGCCGGTGGAATCTTGGATGAAGGAGAGATTGTGGATAAAGTGCTCAAATCATTGCCTACTTCCTACCAAATGAAATCTCATGCTATTGAAGAGCTCAAAACAGTAACAAATGTGACAAGAGATATGTTGATTGGTAAGATTATTTCCTTTGAACTAAATGAATTTGGTGAATCTACTCCTAAGATAGAATCTGCATTTAAAGCTACTATATCCCAAAGAAACCAATAGAGATATGATCCAGGAGAAAGTTCCAAAAAGACATTCAAGTATAAAGATGAGATGAAATAGATTGAAGATGAAGAAAGAGAGTTAGAAGAGTTGGAAGCATTGATTGTGAAAAGAGAAGCCAGAGGACAAGGTAAGTATAAAGGAAAGTTGCCTATTAAATGTTTCTCTTGCAATAAGATAGGTCATTTTGCATCAAGGTGTCCTGAAAGAGTTCCTAGGTTCAAACCTGATAAGCCTAGATTTCAAAATAAATGTTAATATGATAAAGAAGGTGTTAGTGATGAAGAATCCGACAAAGAAAATGTAAATTAAGATGGATGGGTATTTATTGCTATCAAGGAAAATGGTCAGGTGTCCAGTGAATCTGCCAATGATAAGAATATTGAGAAATCTCTTGCAGCTATAATTGAAGAAAAGGATGAGTGGGTGATTGATAGGAGATGCTCACATCATGTGACTGGTGACAAAAGAAAGTTTATATGCTTGGACAAGTATGATGATGGTGTTGTAAGATTTGGAGACAACAATGTTGGTGTGATTTGTGGCAAAGGCACTATTTCTCTTGGTGGTAAATATAACACTGATGATGTCCTTAATGTTAAAGGATTGAAGCATAGTCTATTGAGTTTTGGATAGATGGCTAACAAGGGATACAATATTCAGTTCAAAGATGGAAAATGTAGGATACTGGGAAGTTTTAGAAATGTAATTGCTTCAAGTACAAAGACAAGAGGTAACATTTTCCACCTAAGTACTGCTAGTGAAAGTTGATTAATTCCTCAAGTTGATGTAAGATAGTTATGGCATAGGAGGCCATGTCATGTGAATTTTGATAACATTGTAAAATTAAGCTCCACTCAAGCAGTTAGAGATCTTCCTAAGCTAGTGAATCCTACTAACACCATATGCAAGGAATGTCAGATGGGAAAGCAAACTAGAATTTCTTTCGAGAGAAAACAACATCATTCTAATGGAGTACTAGAGCTGGTGCATACTGATCTATGTGGCCCCTCCAAAATCAAAAGTCTACAAGGAGAAAGGTACTTTATGTTCCTTATTGATGATTACTCTAGGATGATATGGGTTGCTTTCTTGAGAGAAAAGCATGAAGCATTAGAAAAGTTCATAAGTTTCAAGGCTATGGAAAAGAATGAGATAGGTTTAAAGAATAAATGCTTAAGGTTAGATAGAGGTGGTGAGTTCACTTCCCAGGATTTTAATTCCTTCTGTGAAGAGCATGGAATCAAAAGATAGTTATCTTCTCCTCAGACCCCTCAACATAATAGAGTTGTTGAGAGAAAGAACAAAACAATTCTAGATGTTGCTAGAACTATGATGTTGGAAGGTAATGTTCCTCATATCTATTGGAGAGAATTTGTAAGCAGTGTTGTATATACTATCAACCGGGTAAATGTAAATGGTAATTCTAGTAAGAATCCTTTTGAGTTGTGGTTTGGTTATAAGCCTATTGTTAAATATTTCAAAATATTTGAAAGTAGATGTTATATCAAGAGAGATGAATATATAGGAAATTTTGATGCTAGGAGTGATGAAGGAATCTTTCTAGGTTACTCTACTAAGAGAAAGGCCTATTGGTACTATAATACAAGATTAAGGAAAATGGTTGAAAGTGAAAATGTTAGAGTTGATGAAGAAACTTCTAGATCATCTAGAAATTGTGGATATGATTCAGATGACCAATATGATAGTAATGATAATGGAAAGAATTCTCAGACACATAATCAAGCTCAAATTGTTTTGGTGAATCAAGAGAATCAAGAAGGAGAAGCTAGTGGAAGTGCAAAAGAAAGAATTGAAGAACCAGAAGTTAGAGAGAATCCCCAAGTCTTAAAGTATGTAAAGCTAAATCATTCTGAAGATTAGATTATAGGAGATAAGAACAAAGGTGTGTAGACTAGAAGAAGAATTGCAGAAGAGTATTGTCTTATTTCCAAGACTGAGCCCAACAATGTCAATGAAGCATATAAAGATGGATATTGGATGGAACCAATGAAGGAAGAACTGATGCAGATAGAGAAAAATGATACATGGATTCTTGTTCCCAGACCTTAGGATAAAAAATGTGATTGGAACCAAATGGGTCTTTCAGAATAAGCTGAATGAAAAAGGTGAAGTGGTCAAGAATAAAGAAAGACTGGTATGTAAAGGGTACTCATAGATGGAAGGTACTGATTTTGAATACACCTTTGCCCCTATTGCTAGAATTGAAGCTGTAAGATTGTTTCTTTCTTATGCTACTTTCAAGAACTAAAAATTCTATCAAATGGATGTAAAGTCAAAATTTCTAAATGGTGAGCTATAAGAAGAAGTATATGTTGAGAAACCGGATGGATTTCAACTGACTGATAAAGGAGATGGTTTTTTAATTGAAGAAATCACTGTATGGACTCAAGCAATCCCCTAGAGCCTGGTATGCTAGACTAGATAAATACTTGTTGAAGCTTAGATTCAATAAAGGTACAACTGATAGTAATTTATGTTTTAAGATGAATCAGGATAAAGAGTTGATTATTGAAGTCTTTTTTGATGACATCATTTTTAAAGGTGGTGATGACTTATCTATGAATTTTGCTGATGGAAATGAAAAGTGAGTTTGAGTTGTCAATGATTGGAGAGCTGAAATTCTTTTTTGGATTGCAAATTACTTAGTTATACAATGGAATGTTTATATCTTAGTCCAAATATGTAAGAGAGTTACTAAAAAAGTTTGGCATGGAAAAATCAAAGCTAGTTGGTACACCCATGGTATCCGGATGCAAGTTAACACAGAATGATGATTCTCCTAAGACAAATCAAACAAGATACATTTCAATGATTGGTGGATTACTTTATTTGAATTAGAACATACTAGAAATCATGAATGTTGTATGTATGGTTGCTACATATCAAGTTGATTCGAAGGAATCTCATGTGACTGTTGTGAAGATAATTTTCAGATACCTCAAAGGGATAGTTGACTTTGGTCTTTGGTATCCTAAAGATGATGATCTTACCTTGAACACCTTTACTAATGAAGATTGGGCAAGAGATGTGGATGATAGGAAAAGTACTAGTGGTGGTACCTTCTTCTTGGGAAAGAAGTTGGTGTCTTGGTTAAGTAAAAAGAAGAATTCCATTTCCTTATCTATTGCTAAGGCATAATATATTTTTGCTGCAAACAATTGTACTCAAATAATATGGATGAAGGAAATGTTGAGAGATATCAAAATTAAGTATGATGAGCCTATTGCTATATTTTGTGATCATTCAAGTGTAATAAACATCTCTAAGAATCTAGTGTTGCATTCAAAGACAAAACATTTATCTATCAAATATCATTTCTTGAGAGACAAAGTGAGTTACAAAGAAGTCAAATTGGAGTATGTGCCTACAAAGGAACAAATTGCAAACATCTTTACTAAGCCATTGCCTAAGGATAATTTTGACTATCTTAGAGGGAAGTTAGGGGTGATTTCCTCTCCTAATCAGACTAAGATGCAAGTCTTTGCATCAATCTATGCATTCATAGTCATATCTTGATATGGATTGATGTTGTGGTGGCTGCTACCTAGGAAGATTAGTCAAATGATTCAGATATGTGGGTCAAAGCATGTGTACCTTTTCCATTGATGTCAAAGGGGGATAAGAACAATGTGAAAAAGTATAAAAGGGGGAGAAGAACAGTATGAGAAGAGTAATTTGTAAAGGGAAGATTGTTGAAAGAAGAGTTAGTTGTGTTGATGGTGTGTTGATGGTATTTTTCACATCTTGTGTTGCCATCAATTCCAAAGGGGGAGATTGTTTTATGTTGTGGTTGTGTTGTTGATATGTGGTTTTCATTGATGTCAACACTATTATCATTGATGTATTGAAGGCTATATATGTTGAGGATATTGAGAAAATTATAATAAATATGTTGAAGGTTGCCTATGAAGCTGTGAAGTTCAGTGTGGTGGAAAGTTTAGTGTGATGGTATTCGAAATTTGTGCTTTAAAGGGTTTTTTGCTGAGCCTATCTAGTTTATACTATAGAAAATTCAGAGGTGCACATCAAGATTGGAGCAAGTTGTGAGTATATGTGTTCCTGCAGTTATTCTGTTATTGTAGCTGATGTTTATGAAAGAAGAGAATGTTAGTCTGGTAATTCTAGTTGTTGTGTATGCTCCTACAATGTTTGTTGATTTATCTAGATCATTCTATATCCTTGTTTCCCATTCGTGTTGATCGATGTGATCATGATTTGATATTTTTCCTTTATGTGTTCGGGTTTTCATGTTCTTGGCCGACATGATGGTTGTAGCATGTTGCAGATCCTTGTGGATTAATGTTTTAATGCTTGGAATGTTGAAGGATGTTGTTTTAGGTCTTCATTACATTGTGACTGAATTTGTTTGGTGCGCATTGAGATTTGTTCATGAATTGGGCCGACAATTTGTAATTCATTTATTCCTTTATTTTTGGCCAACAAAGTTGTTGATGTAATTCCATGAAGCAGATATATAAGAGTGATGATTTATTCATTTTGAAGTGTGTGTGATGTATGTGTGAGAAATGTATATGTGAAATGTGTGAGTAAAGATCAGATCATTCGATTGCAGAGTAGAGTGTGAAGAAGTTTGAGCGAATTGTGAAGAAGTGTTTTTGTGCCTAACCAAAACTGTCATTAGGATTTTGAAGAATCTAATTTCTCAGTTCAACCTCTTCAGATAAATTTAATCTAATTTTTTTATGTAAGATAGTGTGTCTTCTCTAAGTAATGAGCTCTAGGTAGTGTGTCTGAATGCATGTGCATTCCTTATTCAATTGTATTACACTTTTAATAGGGTATAACTTGTGGATTAACCTCCACCGTGGTTTTTCCCCTAATAGGGTTTCCACGTAAAAATATTGGTTTTATGTGTGTTTTTTATGTGTTGTGGATTCATGCTTTCACTATTATTTATTGGATCTAAGATTGAAGGTTAATAAGGTTAAAAAAATTTGAAATTATGTGACAACTGGTTCACCCCCCCCCCCCCCTCTCAGTTTTCTACTCTTGTTTTGCCAAAATGTATAGCTTCACTCATGCTATTCTTATGCAAATAATTAGTGATAGCTTGAAATTTAGAAAATGGGATAAAATAAGGTAAGAGATCAAACAAGAAATGAGTTCCTTATTCATCACTTAAATCACCCACACATGCATGCTCTTCAAAATCAGCTTCTTGAATTGATTCATCTAATATATATCTTGCACATATATCGATCTCTATTTCCATACTGGTACAATAATCAACAAGGTCACATACCTCACTATCAAATTGAGAAACATCATTTGTTTCTTCATTTCAGCTTCTCATGGATGATTTCTTTAACTAAATTTTATTGCACACTTTGTCATTTGCATCTGATATACTACCATTTTCTAGAGTATTCCATAAATTAGTAGACTCCTTTGTCTCATCATCATGAAGAGCTGCATCAATGCTACACTCAACACATGTAGAATTGGCATGACCAAGTGTATCATAGAACTATTGATTACATATCTCCTCTTCAAAAATTAAATTCAATTTATATCCCTCATCATGATCTTGTCTAAGAGAACTTGGAGTTCCATTGTGTTTATTTGTAGAAAAGAGGGTGTCCAACTCACCTTGGTTTTCATCATTCATCCTTTCCATACAATCAGATAATCTTATATCACCAACACAATTTGAACTAGGAGGATCACTCAAAGGATTTCCAACACCATAACAGAGTTTCATAACATCACCAGAAATTTGTGAGCTTTCAAAACTACTATCATCATCTTCATTGGAACACTTTTCACTTAAGGAAAACAATTCTACCTCCTCTTCTTAAGAGGAATCACAATCACTAGGGCTGCAAATAGAATTGTAGTGATCTTGATCACTTCGAAAAGAATTTTCTTCATCTAGTTGTAGACTTCCATCTAAAATACTAATGTTATCACCATGAAGACTTGAAACTTCATAATCATCATAGTAAGTGAAATGACCCAAAGATATATCTTCAACTTCTATTACATTTTCAAATGATATAGATGAGAAAATACTTTCAATATCATTTGCATCATCACAACCTTCATTTGATACAAAAAATTATCTCTCTATGTCCATATTTTCAAAGAAAATAGGGGTGACTTTGCATGTTTCATTCATCTCATCATGTCTTACATCTTGACTAAAATGGCTACAATCTCCAATCTGCACATATCATCTCTATGGGCTGATTAGATACAAAATCATCATCACTGCAAGATGGATTATCATTGTCTTCTTCTATAACATGCATATCTATTTGATGAAGTTTGGAAAAAGTACCATCACATAGTTTAGTAAGGATATTATTTCCATATTTCTCTATCATTTCTTCAATCACTAAAATCCATTGATATATGCACTCAAGGTTAAGGGCCTTCAAATCAGTCGGTATGGTACTCAAACCTTGCTCAAGATTTCCGCAAAAAAAATAATACATAGTGATTGAACAAGTCTATTTGATACTAGTATAGAAAATAGAATTCTAATGAATCTATCATGAAAATCATAGGGGGATTCACCCTCACATATTTTTATATCACATAATTCATCAATAGGTGACATAGATTCAACTTTACTTTCAGATTGCTCTTTGAATTTTTCTTGGATATGTAGATTTCTATCCTCAAATAGGCATTCATTGTCTAATGAAGTTCCTTAGAACTGATCAATGAAAATTATATTGATCTCAAACCATGAACATATATAATGTATTGGTAAACCAGAAAACCAATATTAAGTAGAATTTCTAAAGTTCACACAGAAAACTTTATGATAGCATCCTCTTCTTCTATTTGACAATCCCCCATCAAATCAATGAAATTTCGTAAATGTTGTGATGTTGGCTCTTTGAGATCTCCTTTAAAATTTGGAAAATATTCATCAATTCTTCTTGGGACAGAGTGTGGATATCCTTGGATTTTATTGAAATCTAGATGGTTATATCTTTCACTAGTGAACACCTTTCTTTCAGATAATGAATTTGTTTTAGGCATGACATTAAAGCTTGTAGAGGGGGAACCAAAATAGTCATACATATTTTCAAATAAAACTTATTCCCTCTACAACTATTTAATCCTCAATATCCATTTATCACTTTCTTGTAGTGCTCAAAATCACTCAATAGGGAACCAAATTTTTCTTCAGACTTTTCAAACATGGTTTTCATACATATAAATATTTTTTATGAAAAAAAAAACATATTAAATACCTAGATATGTTGTAGCTGCTGTAACTTTTCTTTCCTGACTAGGAATCTTTGTAGATCTAAAACTTTCTTCACATCTTCATCAAGTTCTTTTGACAGAGTCGCTACCTCTCTTCATAGAGGACTAATCTTCAAACAATATGAAGCTCTTTCAAAGATGAATTTCATTTTGGGTCTTCTCTAATAGTAAAGTCACACATAAATTATTTAAAATCTCCTACAAAAAAACGTCTTCTAGGTAAAAAAAACTTCAATATCTAAACCAGATGTTCAGATTCACCAAATTTTTCACTCTTTCCTAATAGATACTCTTCTGATGTTCCCTAGTGGAGTCACTAATCTATTGATGTTTTTTCTAGTTGAACCTTGAGAATCCTCTAAAGGATAGCCAATCCTTATGGTTAATAAATTCAAGATTAGTTGCCAATGATAGAGAGATGGATTCTACACTTTTCTCCCCCATACTTCAAGCTCTACTAAACCTAGGAGGGTAATCCCACACAATGTACCTATAAATTTATGAAGTGAAATGAAAATGTACATTGTATATAATAGATGAATTCTCATGTAAGTGCTCAATAAACAAAATATTTCAAAAGGATGGCTAATCCTTCACAACACTTGATATTTAGAGCATGAGAATATGGAAGCACATTGCACTTCCAGAGACCAAACATAGAACAAAATCATTTAAAATTTGTTTGAATTCAGAGATTATTTTTGAGGATGGGGAAAGAAAAATGTGCATGACCATTTCCTACCTTAAGATATGGAGTCACATATCATACACATCATATCATAATACTATAACATAAAACTTGATTGTCTTTTCCTAGATTATCACCTTATGATCCTCAGACTTGAGAAAGCCTATTATGCAACATACTTATTAATCCCTAAAAGATGATAACAAAATCCATTAGTTCATGGAAAGCATTTTCTCTATCCCTTGGACAAAAAACAAACCAACAAAATAATTCAAAACAAAAAAATGTGCTTGAAAAACTAACATAACCATTGATTAAGTAGTTTAAAGCATATTATCACTATATATTAGAGAAGATTGCATAATAGATTGTATTCATATCTATGCATTCAAGTTATAGGAGCATTACAATATATGGATTTATAGCATATGGACCCTTACCCTTAGCATTCAACAATCACAGTACATAGCCTCTTTCATGGACAAAACGTAAAGCTAAGAGCCTTCCCAGAAATCAGAACCCCTTACAATGAAACAAGCTTCTCATTTTAATAGAAAATGAGAATAAAGTAGAAAAAAACTAAAGTTAATCCATTGGTGACACATGAGACATCTAAGATCCATTGATCAACAACAAACTAGCATTTATAGAATGCCTCTTTACTCTTCATTTTCTCTTTCTTCAACTTGTGCTCATTTGCAAATTTTTTTAAAAAAGTTACCTTACATGTAAAAACCATTTTCTAGCTCCATTTTCACTTAGTAGTGAAAAATATTTCAATTTTGGGTCAAAACACATTTAACTAGGCTATTAAAAATGCTTTTCCATCTTTCATTTTAACTCCTTTTTTCTCTATAGGTAAAATTTTCTTTTTTCCCATATGATGGATTCAATTTTTGGGTCGCAAGAAATGGTTTCCAGGAATTTTCACCTCATAGGTAGTCATAAAATGTATAAAGATTTTCCAAATTTTCTTCCAAGGCAATAGAAATAGTTATGGCACCTTTTTGGAGCATGAAAGAGCACTTCCCAGCCTGTACATGTGTTTGAAAATCAGCCTGAAGCCAGACAACGTGAAAGAGTGGTATTTTCTACTTTTTCCATTAACCATGGTGCCCAATATTTGTGCTCGATTATTTAGTTTCCCTTTCAATATGAACATTAATCATCGACCGTCACTGATTTGTTTCCAGTATTCTCTATGAAAGAATAGATGGGTAATGGAGTTAGATTTTTTAATAAAACTTAACTCAAATTCACAATTTTTTAATAAAAATAGAAAAGGAAAACACAAACCATCACATCCTCTTAATCCATCATTGGTTTCCTCTTTCCTCTCTACCTCAATTTAGTGATGTGTGATACTAACATTGTCGTGAAAATGAATGAGTTTTTCAAAAGTTCATCCAGCCAATAAGAAACAAGAATTATTCTTGTTTAATAATTACATTTGAAATTTTTTTATATTTTCACTTTGATGTTTTCCCACAACCATTTCTTGTTTTACATTTTCGCTTCTTTGTGAAGGTAAAGGGAAATTGGATCAGCAATGGGCGATGGAAAAGAGCCATTGCTCAAATTTGACTATCGTTGATTTATTTTTATTTTTCCACTTCAACTTGCAATGTGTGATGATATTTTGTGTAGACATACAACTGTTCAATGGAAATAAAACATGGAACCCTCATGTTACATTGCATCCATAAAACATTAATTATTCCTGCCAATTGAAAACTCATCATTGCATAAAGGCCATCACTGTTTAGAATTTTTTCAGCCTCCTCAAATGGATATTGGTGATGGAGTTTCTATGCAATTTCATGCTACCATGAGATTGAAGATTTTATTTACCCTAAAATCTTCATCACTCAAGCTCGAGACATCACTAATTTTCATTTTCTCAGCCACTTCAAAACAAGATGACCGATGCTTGCTCCCGTGAAGAAAATTTGAATGAAGTTCAAAAGTTTGTTGACCAATAGAAAATAAGAATTAAACTTCTTTAAACTCCCCTTCAAATGTTGAAGTATTAATGCCCTAACATCATTATAAAACATTTTAAAATGTTTTAAATATCAACATTTAAAAACATTAGAACTAGGGAAAAATTTAATTTTGCCTCTAAGCCAAATAGAGACCCCTATAGCTGATATTTTTTGCATGTGGCCATAATAAATTATTTAAAACATGGGTTTTAAATCATATTCTTCTGAGCCATCAAAATTTAGGTACACCCTTTATAAATTGGTCTGCTAGATGTGTTTGCCGCAATCGAAAAGTATTAAAATAGTGCATCATATAGCCTCCATTTTTTATGAAATAAAAACTAGAGATGTTTGAGACCAAAATGAGAAATGGGCTTCCCTTAGAATTTTAAAATTTTAAAATTTCTAGAACACCAAAATTAACCTGGTCATAGTCAGCAACACATTAATTAACCCATCAGAGCTCATCCAGGAGGTGTGAAACCGAACAAACACACTACCATATGTACTAGAAAAATTCTACTAAGGGGATTTGCAAGATGAATTCCTATTTATAAAATATTAACCGATAAAGAGAGGCTCTGAGGTAGATTTGACAAGATACAAGCCTAGGCTTTATCAATACGTTAAAGAGATATAGGCACTTCAAAATTGCAAAATTTGAAAGTGCCATCACATCCCTAGTTGGAGCCACTAGTGGAAACCTCAATTTTTTCATGTTCCACTGGTTTAATGTCTTTGCTTGGGTGGCTTCTTGGTTTGAAATGCTACAAGGGTTTAGGGTTTTATGCTATTGGGTGAGTTTTACTTAGCATATTTTCCCTCCTTCATAACCCTTGTTCTTTGGTCTAATTTTTAGTTGACCTGCTGGCTAGGTTCTTATTTTTTTAAGTTACATCTTGAGCCTCTATACTCATATGGTCTTTGGCCCCTTATTCTTAGGTTTCCCATTTACCCCGTCATATTAATTTTCCTATTATTTTGGTTTAGGGTTTGATATTTTATAATGTTGGGATTCTCAAATATTTTACCTTTATATCTTTGGTCAAGTGTGGTCTTAAGCCTTTTTAAGTCCTCATCCCTCATCTTTCCTAGGTGGCCCATCTTTATGAATGAATTTTAAAGCATGTGCTTAAATACTACCACTTACAGTCTTTGTATCACTCATCATTGAAACCTTATTACTCATCAGTTTCGTTTCTACAATGAGAAATGAACCCATTCTCCTTCGCATCACATATCTCTGTAAACATTGGGCCTTCTCACTTCATTTCTATGATGATCTATGATTTATATCTCCTTGTATCATTGCTTTCCTTCATATCACTAAAGTTTTTTTTCTCAATAAATCTTTACAACAGCATGCGATGACCTTTGCATCTACTTTTCATAACACTAGTCCTTTACATCGTAGAAAATTATCTGCTACTCAATTCATTTGAGTGATGAGCGATAGGAGGTAAGAATTTCCTCCTCATATAGCTTCCTATAGTACTGCTCTTTGCACCCAATCATGTAAACCTCTTTGATGTTGTCCGTTGTGGACCCATTATAGGTAGTAATGAAATCTATGCTCCTTTGCTCTTCCTGCTATGCCTGCTATGCGTTGATAATGGCTATGTCTCTCTTAGCCTATAGGGTGTCTCTCTCTACCTGTAGACCATCCCTGTCCACTTGTAAAGTCTATAGTTTAGCCTCTAATGCTTGTACTCTAGACTATAGACTAACCAGCTCTTGATCCCTATCCCCTGCCTTGCCTTTGATAGGTACATCCTCAAATCCCTCATCCCCATGCAAAATCCTCTCACGTATGATCCACTCCTCCTCACCCATCTCCTCCTTAGGCTGCTCCTCATCCCTACCCCTCCATATCCATAGCAATCACCCCTAATAACACATCATGTTGCTCTACCTTGGGCCACTCTCCCTCCACCTCCACATCATGCATGACCTCCTCCTATCTCACCTCCTCCTCTCTCTCCTCCTTCCCACCCTCCTCCTATCTCACCTCCTCCTCTTTCTCCTCCTCCTCTCCATCTTCTTGGATAGGAGAAAGTGACCTACTCCTCCTCCTTCAAAGCCTCCATCACTACCTCCTCTGATCATCCCCTCCTCTCCCATACCCACCACCATCTCCTCCATCTCCTTCACCATCACTTTGATGACCACCTCCTCTCCCTCCATCTCCCCTCCCTTTCTCTCCACCTCTCCTACCTCAAGGACCATGTCCGAATCGCACCACTGGAGCTCCTTGATTGGCATCAGTCAAAGGGATAGGCCTATGCACTAACTACCATGCATCATACTCTACTATGGTACTTGCATCTATTGGACCCCCTCACCATGCCCATGTAAATGCTTGTAACCCATATATGGCCTACTTAGTTGTAGCCACAACAATCACTGATCCCTATGGTGTCACCTCTCTAGATGATAGAGCAAACACTACTAGACCTCATGGAAAACCCTATTGCTCACTAAACTATCTCAACACTCGATCTAGAAAATACATATCAATAATGTGTTGTGTCTACACCATCCACCCAATCATATATCTCTAATATTGGCACCACTATAGATGTTGATCCTCATCTAGCCACTATGCACAATCCATCCATGACCTCCATGTGAAAATGACCAAAGTGTCCAACCCATGTCACCAGTAACCAATATCATCAACATGCGTCTGTGTGAGTGCTACTTTGTACATATATACATATGGGACACTGGTCCCCAACTACCGACCAATTGGTGGAAAAAATACCACAATGTGCTCCCAAGCCTAGAGCATTAGCAGAGTGACCCCGCAACTCATAGACTGACCTCACCAATACACAATGTCATGTAACTAAAAGTACTCCATCACTAGAAAACATGGCCCCCATACATATAATGTGTCACTAGCCATCATCCTAACTAGCATCTCCCCCCATCTAACTAGAAAACCATGTCCTCAACGGTCTAGCATGACTACCTGGCAATCAATGTTCATAGTATGCATTCAAACTGCTTGTAGATCATACTACCAATTTCTCCCATCAGATATCATAATGGTCAATACCCAAATCCCCGACATCCCCATATACATAATAAGTGGTCAACACATGATTTCCCTAGCCTAGATCATACCTGACTTGCTCACCTTGGATTGACAACCGAAGGATCCTGTAGATGTCCTCCAATGTGATCATAGCCTCTCTTATAGGTAGTTGAAATGAAGATTTATCTAAGTGCCATCTCTCAACAAGTACAGTCAGCATACCCCTATTTTCCTTACTGAAAAGCATGAATGTCATGTGATATAACCCAAGGTTCCATAACCTACACTTTTTAGTGTTGGTCAACTGATCTCATAACCAATAAGTCTCAGGTCATCATGACTCTCGAGTATAAATCAGATCCAAATAAACCTATGACCAATATTATAGACACTACATTAGTTAAATAGCCTACCTCAACCTATTTGGCACATGTCATAAAAGAAATTCAATGCTAAGCTAAGGCAACTATTGTCAGTAGGAAATTATATCACGTAATTATTAATTGCATTGTGCATAGGTAAATTCATCGTAGGAGCTTGATTGTATGGAACCCCTAAAGAAAGTGCACCCTATGTCAAAACTTGTATCATTTCAACTACAGTTGTGCATAAGCCCTATTGGCTGTGGCTAAACCCTAATAGTTGTGCATAATAATAGTTGATTGCATCGTGTATTCACATATGTGGGTCAAAATCCCATGGATGTGTCGAACCATTGAAGTTGTGTTGCAAAAAAAATCAAACCCTCCCCTATCATAGGAATGTTCATCGCACTTGTCAGAAATTGCAGGAAATCACAACAAACGTGATAACACTTGTGGCTATCCCCAAACAACGCAATTGATTGCTCAATTTATATCCTACCTAAAAATGCATGAAATCAAAAATTGACAAAGTGGGTTTATAAGTACTCACCGGATCTCCTGCACCCTCTAGTTGTTTGAATGTTTGCACTTGATAAGCTTTGTGCTCACTGTGAGGAATGTGCTCCATATTAACTCAAAGCTCCTAATCTCGAACCTTTAAAAGTGCAAAATGACCTTTTGACTTTCCAATTTCCTATTTATACCCCCCCAAAATTAGGGTTTGTGCTAGTTGTGCTTCACCTAGGCCTTCAAACTGCATTCTATCATCTCTATGGGTCCTAATAATCATTTATTTTGTCAACATAGCCTTTCTACCTATCAATTTAACTTTTTTCAGAATAATTTTCAAATTTTATAGAAAAAATTGTAAAATTCTTTGGAGGGGGGCATGGGTCTACCCTACTAATAGTGGGCCATGTTTTGATTGAATTTTCTTTTTCATGATGTGACAAACCACATCATAAAAAAGAGGGGAAAAATGTAGACACATAAAATAATCTAGGCCTGCAAGCTTTATTTTTCCATATTTCCTCTTAGCATAATTAAAATATTTAATTATGTCCCATAGTCCAAGTTCAACTATTATTTAAATAATTCTTAATTATTTAATTAATTCATATCTTTCATCCCTCTTGATTATTTAATAAATAAATTACATTTATTTATTTAAATACGTCACTAATTTCCTATGTCCCTCTATAATTAAATAAATTACTAAATTTATTTAATTATTATTCACTTTCCCTTTTTTCCTCCATAATTAAATAATTTTCATTAATTATTTAATTGACCCTTTCCCTTTTCCTCCAAATTTAAATAAAATCATTTATTTAGATCCAACTTTCCATTTTCCCACAAAGTAAATAATTAAAAATCAGTATTTACTTTCATGGCCCCTCCTCTTTTGAATTAAATTAATTTTTAATTCAAAAACTTAATTTTCTCTCCCAAATCAAATAATTTGAAATTCTTATTTGATTTTCTAGAAATCTCTCTTGATTTTATTTTATAAAAATTAAATCATAGCCCTCTAGTTCAAATATTAACCTAATTCTACCCTAATCCTAATTGCTAGTTGTCACATTTAATCTCAACCTTCCATCTAAAGGAATTTGTCAATTATTAATCTTGACCATTCATCCAAAATATGGACTTCTATAAAAGGACAATGTCAACCTCATTTTGGCACCTCGTTCTTGTAGACTTCATGCTTGCAATTTTTTTAGTACACTTGCAATTTCTTAGTTGAATCCTTCAATATTTTTCTAGGTCTTTGTCATAGGTCATAGTTGCTCCTTGAAATTTGAGGGCAAATACTATTTACAACAAAATGGGGAGGGGCAATGGAGATGAATCATGGAATGCTTGAAGTTTTTTGGTGTGATTGTTCATTGGTTTATACTTTTATGTTCCATTGTGCTTCATTTTTAGCTAGGGTTTTGTTCTTTTATGCTTTGTAATGAAAACTTGAATTTTTGAAAAAATTGTAAGATTTTGTGATTGAACGCAAGAAAGGTCATCTGTCGATGTGCCTCTGAGGCTCCCTAGGTCAGTCTTTTAAGGTTCATTGGGTCATTCAACATAAATTGGACATTGTCAACTCATATGTGACATAATTATCTATATGCCAAACACAAATCCTAAATTAGCAAGACCAAGCAAGCCAACAAGTTTCTAGGTTAAATCAATCATTTGTCACATTAATCAAACTAGTCAAATCAATCAAAACCAATGGTCTTATACAAGATGTGTCCTTCCTGAAATCAAACCTTATCAATATCACACTTTTTCATTTTCCTTAGATAGGTAGTTACATGATCGAAACTGAACTTGATGTCTTATACGACATGTTTTTTCTCCTGAAACTAGGCCTTGTCAAAATAGTCAACCATCACTCACTTCATCCCTTAATGCACTCGCAAACACTTATTGGCAAATAATCTAAATGACTATTGATCTTGTTGGTCTATTTTGTCTTATCTTTTGTATTTTATTTAATCATGTTACTAGCTACCTCGAGGATGTCCCATGAATGATTTAGAGGAGAGAGGATGTCTCATGACTTGTCTTTTATTTGATTGATCTCTATGGTTTTTCTTGACAAAAATATTGGGGAAACATGACCCTTAGTATGAGTTAGGACATGTTTGTGACTATCTATTTTACAAATAGATGACCTTGCACACCTTGGTCTATGTCATACAATGGGTTTTTTTTGTCCATTTGTCATATTTTACCACCCATTGATGATTAAATGCATAATCCTTGCATAGAATAATATATATCTGCAAATTATCTCAACTAACACTATCTCAACATCTAGGTCTTCTATACTAACATCCATATTTTCTATGCTAACACTCATCTTTTCCACTCTAAATATTTATCTATTTTTCTTTATCCTTTTTTCTCCCATATTCTAGTCTTCTCATCCATTTCAAGAGCACACTTGTGTTCTTTGAACCCGCCTACCCTCTCAAGGGGGCATACCATCTACCTCCTCGTCATTCTTCCTTATATTGGGGCATATCTTTTTCTTTGACACAACACGATAAACGACATTATATCAAATAGGCGAAAATGTAGACACCTAAAATTTATTTTCTAATGCCATCACCCTCCTATAAATTAAGTAATTTTAATTATTTAATTAAATCTTTCCATCATTTCACCTCAGCCTCTAACTAATTAAATATTATTTAATTAAGTTACTAAGTTCATTTCCCTTATAATTAAATAAATCTAATTTATTTACTTATCACCACTTTGTCTACTATAATTAAATAATTAATTCTAATTATTTAATTATTCACTTATCTTTCTTTCTCCATAACTAAATAAATAATATTTATTTAAATGACTTTACAAATGTACTTTCCCTCTGACTTATTTTGAATTAAATTACTATTTAATTTATAAAAATAGTTCAGTTTTTCTTCTATAATTAAATAATCCTTCCATTGTTTAATTTTTCAACTTCCTCTTCAAACTAATTGATCTTGTCAAAAAAATAGTTAGTTTCCTCTTTCTCTTTCACTTTTGATCTTATCTCATCTCATCTTATCTAATTTCAAACATTGATCAAATTAATGTCTTTTCAATCTCGATCATCTATTTTCCATTCGTCTATCTATAAAGGCCACCATCATTTATCATCTGGGATCATCTTAGAAAATCTTGAATTCATAGGCTATCATGTTGTTGAGATAATAGTTAATCTTTGATATTTTGCTAGTCACTAGTCATAGGCTTTAGTTGCATCTTCAATATTAAAGGCACCTGGAGCTTCAAAGAAAAATGGATAAGGATGATGGAGGCCATTCAATGGAGGCATGAAGACTATGGTGAAATTTTTCTTTATTTCTTACTTTCATGCACTTCTCTGTTCTCTATCATTAGATTGGGAATTTCAAGTTTATTTATTGTATTTAATAATCTTAATTTTGGTTTTCCTAAGCTACACTATAGTCTAATCTTTCATTGACCAGCTATTCTCAATTTTGGTCGCATTAAAACAACGTAAGTCACTAATGTTCATTAAGTGACTTGCCCCTTGTGGTTAGGGTTCCCTATTACCCATCGTTAAAAAATTTTCATGTGCCTTGGTTTAAGGAATTCCTTTATTTTATAAGGTTGATATTCAGCCTTGTTTGGCCTTTACATCCTTTTCTAAAGTGGTCTTAAATTTTTTTATTTCCCTTTGTGTCATTGCACCTAGTTAGTCCCCTTCCTAAATATGCTTTATAAATTCAATTAAGTCTTCATTCTCTACCTTTTATCGCTCATCACTCATTACCTTTTATTTGATTGTATCCTATTCATTATGTGTGATGGCCTTGAGTTTCCCCTATATCGTTGATTTTTAGTATATTGCATATTTCCTTTTAACTATTTTCCTTAAATTGATGATGTGCAATGATTCTTTCCCTTTGTATCACTCATCATTGATTTCCCATATCCCTCAAGGTTTGAATTAGTGATGTCCAATGAAGTCCCTTGTTTTAGTGATGCACCATGGATATGAAGTATTACTATGGTTGATGCTTTCTTAGCCTTTTATCTTTTCCTATGGACACATTATATGATCTAGCCTTATCGCTAAAATTTCTCTATTGCCAATATGTTGTGACTATTTTAGAGTAAATCAATAATGATAAATAGAACTATTGTGCCTTCCACCCATCGTGCCACTTAAAGCTATTATGGTTTCAAATGGAATTTTAAAGAACATATCAGTGATGAGCAATGGAAATATTTGATGGAATGTTCCCCTCATCATCAAGTCCTAATGCATCACAGATTTGTTTGAGGCATCTGAGATCAAAATAGTGATGTGTGATGGCTTCAGAACGAAGTGAAAAATAAAAAAGTATGAGGATGAAGGAGAGCCATATAATAAATTTTGAATCTGGCGGATCAACGACTAAGATTCAAACTTTAGTGGTTGATTGTCAGTTTGCTCGCATGAGCTTTCTTTTGAGCATTAATGGTAGAGACACTCTAGGTATTCAACACAAAGAGGGTTTTCAACCATTTTCTTTCACAATTTTAATCGTTGAGAGCTGAGGAATTGGTTTAGAACTAGACAAGGTGTGAAGAGCTTGGGTGAATAGTTGTAGAGATATTGGAGACTTTTTCTCGTAGGTAAATAGGTATCCACACTTTCCTATGTCGATTGTTCATAAATTAGCTAGTTTGGGAAATTATTGATAGTTTTATAAGATTTATATGCTTAGGTTTTGCAAGGTTCTGGTTATTTACAATTTCCATTAGGTTGGAAAGAATTGTGCATGGTTTAGGAGGCTTTTGTTCTACAAGTTTTTTTCTGAGAGCATAAACCAATAAGATCTTTTTATAAATTTGAAATTTTCAAACCCTAGTTTCATCATACCATGAAAATGAGTGAACCTAGCATGTCATCTCCACAACCAAAGGGGGGTTCTAAACCAAAAGGAGTTAAGAGGCATAAAACCTATGGTGGCACACCTAAAATTAGGTTAGATGTGCTTGAGGAATATGAGAAGCCCAAGGCAAAGAAAGGAACTTTTGCCATACTCATGGAGGGTGTAGCCAAGAATACTTACAAATTGAGAAATAAAGTTGTTAATTACAATCAGGGTAAGCTTGGTAATGTGTTCATGAAGGAACAAAGTGCTAAAAATTAGGGAGCCAAATCAAGGTTGGATAGGTCTAAGGAGGAAGAGAAGAATGATATGGACCATAAGGCTTATGATTCTTATATGGGGGAACATGAGGTTTCCATGGAAGATGAGGCAAAAGATGATCTAGAGTATGCCCAATATCTTCTTACAACGGCAAGTCTAGAAGACTCTGAATGATGGCAGGACAAATTCTTCAATTTTAACAAAATCAGGAAGGACACATGCATACTCTGATTCTGATGATGATAAAACATTGTAGAATTAGAGTCCTAATTTGGTGCTAATGTGGATGAGAGGTTTTGATGTTTCTACAACGATGAAAGATGCCTTTTGGAAGGCTAGTATATCTTCTTCAACAAATGAAAATATATTTTTTCTTATGTGCTTGTCCCCTTTTCTGCAAAGTGCAAATATAACCGCTTGGGGAATTTTGAAATTGAAATACAAATTTGTGTCAAATGTAAAATACGACTAAAATTGTAATTTGACCTTAAGAGCTTGTTTCTCCCATTTTTCTATAAATGGGAATTAAAGGCCAATTATAACACATCTTTTTTCGATTCTTTTTTCGAGGTCTTTTGATTCGAGAAATTTTGAACTCATGTAATATATTTTTTTTAAATGAAGCATAGATGAATAAAGTAGTGTTGAGTCTTAGGTATGCATCCTAGTTTGCAATGGCATATGAATGAGAATTGAAAATTATGGAATAATTTATCTCCTATGTATTCTGTCTCTCAAATTATGAATAGAATGATCAAGGATATTGTATTTGTCTTCAATCATTTTCGTTTAATGTATGGTTTTATTTCTCCTTTAGTTCAAAGAATTGATTAAATTCTTTAATAACATCATAGGTTTGTGAGATGAATTTCAAGGATTACTAAGTAGTTTTGTTTATGGATATTATGAGTTGTGTATTGTAAAGTTGTATATCAATAGCCTATAAATGTTGATTTTAATTGCTAATGTATTATAGTTGGTTACAAATATGAATCTGTTAACCATTGATAAAACATTGGTCTATTAGTTTGGTCATCCTAGAAGTAAATGGGCCATCTTGTACTTGAAAAAGGACACAAATCACAATGAAAATAATTGAAACACCTTTAGTTGTAGTGAATTATTATGAAGTACCACTCATTCCTTTCTTTAGATAGTATTTTTCTTAAGGTTCATCCAAATCCTTGAGGGATTTAATCTAGTTAGTAACTTATAGGAATTCATTTGTTTGTCACAATGTTCATGATAAAATAACACAAAGATATCAGTAAACATTGTTAGGATTACCCTCCTAGGTTTCATAAAGCTTGAAGTGTAGAGGTAGAAGCCTAGTAGGCCTATACCTATTTGTTGGCCAATCCTTACCTTTTCTAATCATTGGATTATGGAAAATTCATAGGCATCTCATGAGATTAATTTTGGTTCTTAAAATATCAACCAACACAACAATCCCATCATAATAGTCTTGATAGACAAAGAAGAGAGAGAATTTTGCAAGACAATGTGTTTGCTATTAATGCTAGGGATGTCAGTCACTTGATTTCCTCAACAAATGGATATAGTCCTTTTCCATTTAATTTATTGATAGGATCTGTTAAGGTTACTCCTAACATTATGGAAACTACTAAAACCTCTTATTCTAATATTACATTTCCCAGTGAGGAAGATTTATTGCATGAATTCCAAGGACTTCAAAGAGAAGATCAAAGACATGAGGAAATAAGGAATATAAGGGCTAAGGAAAAAGAGGATAAAATTAGAAATGCAATGTATGAAAGGGATTTGTTGAAGAGAAGAATTGAGAAAATGAATTTTCTAAGCTAGGAGGAATGCGCTTCTATTCCTACTTCATCTATTAGACTATTTATTTCCCATATATTTAGTAGTAATACTTTGATTTCTCCCATAAGAAATACGCATACTAGGACATGGAAAAGTTATGCTATCACTATTTATGTTGAAATTCCTTCTACCAAAAATATCCCATCTCAACACATTGATAAAGGAAAAGAACCCCTAAATTATTTGAAGGGAGTGACCATGAATGAGAATGCATCATTTAATAATATTTCTACATTTGTAGGACCCGATCCATTGAATCTCAAGTTGTAGAAAGAAACAAAAAAATTACAAAAGGAATTAGAAAGGACAGAGTAACTAGTTGCTAAGGTTGATTTGGAAAGAAAAATTGAATTCCTAAAAGCTTCATACAAGCTTGGAGATTGCTCAACGTATATTTCTCAAAATCCACCTTAATCTTCATCCCAACTTACCCCAATAGTTGGCCTGAATAGTTCATCTCACCTAGTTCAGTCTACCCCCCATTCTTAACCTCAAAACATGAGTAGATTCATAAAACACTCCAACTATCAAGGAAATATAAACACTAAGTATAAAGGAAATAACATAGGTCAACAAGGAAACCAAAATTCAGGAGGGCAGGGTAATGTTGGACAACAACATAATTAAGGAAATCAATTTTCTAAAAGACCACTTATGTTTTGATAAGATACCTAGTTATCCTAATCCCATCTCTAATGATGTGAGAAATTAATTAAGCAATTTTATTGGTAAGAATTCATTTTTTGGTGAAGATCACTTAAGGGCCTTTCTAAATTTGTTATATGATTTTGAGATTAAGGAAGAAGATATAATAAAGAAGATTTTCATGTAGTATTGATTGAGGATGTTAGGGACTAGTATAGGAGTCTGCCTACTACCAGTATAGGGTCTTGGGAAGAGTTTAAGAGAGTGTTTAGAGAATAGTATGGAGACAAAAATGACCCAATATTTATGATAAATTAATTCAATACTATCTCAAAGTGACATCATAAAATGATTTCTGAGTTCAAACACCAGATTCAAAAGGAAATGTCTAGAATTCTTGCTTACTTAAGACCTAATGAGCAAGTCTGTAGTTTTCTATATTACAATGCATTTGATTCAAACATGGGATCCCCTTAGAGATAAGAATCCTCAAACTTTGAGGGAGGCTTGAAAATTTTCTTTGCACATTGAAAGCAATAGAAGAGCTACTGGTAAGGTGGGAAAGAGACATGATTTGAATATTTTGAAAAACCCTAAGGATCATCATGAGAAAGCATCACCCTGGGATGATAAAATAGACAAAGCAATGAGTAATTTGAAATAATTGAGCTATAAAATGGCTAGATATGAGAAAGGATTATCTAGTGAGAATCCATATTTTCAAAAAAATGAGAAGCCACCAATACTATATATTTAGCCCTACAACACAAATTGGCACAATGGTAATATTGTATACAAAAATAAAAAGAATGTGTAGAACAAAGATCCTCTAGATCCATTGAAACATAATTCTAAAAAATTTGTTGTTGAAACTCCATGGTGTATAGCATGTTATCTGCTACATTCACCTCACTAGTGTGTAGTGGCACAATCCTTAGAGGAGGAGAATAATGCATGTGGGTATTTTGATTTATCTCATGAAAATAATAAAGAGATAAATATGCTAACAAACAAATTATGTTTTTCTAATGAAGAGTGTTCTTTTTATTAGTTTTCTAATGAAGTTGATGTAGAAAATAAGATACATGATGTAGATTATTATCATCAACAAATCTTTTATGAAGGAGGTGATGTAGATGATCATATTGTGAACAACCTTGAGATTGATCAACCTGATGTGAATTTAAGAAGACCATAATAAAAATAAGATTATAAACTAATAGCTGCTATAGTTTCTTATATTAAGAGAAAATACCATTTGAGAAATAGAGTTATGTATAATGACCAGGGTAAACCAGGTGGTCTCTTCATCAATGAGAAAAATAAGGAAAAGGAGTGTCAAGCTGAAAATAAGAAAGACGGATTTAAAGAAAAGGGTGAAAAGGTGTTAGCAAAGAAAATAGGAGCTATACATATTGATGAACAAGTTGTTTCTCCATTAATCAATGAAAAGTTCCAGAAGCTAAAGGTTGATCAAGAGAAGAAAGATCATGAAATCAAACATGAGGACAAAGTTGAGCAGAAGAAGGATATTTTTTAAACAAGGTATGACAACATATGATTTACCTCAACACACTTCAATTGACATGTTCCAATTATTGTCACAAATAAAGGTCTTTGTCCCTCTTCTTGAGATGATAATAATTGAGGAACATAAGGAAAAGGTAGTTGCCCTCATCAATGGTGCATCTATACACTGTGAAGAAAAGAAGTTGTCTACTCTATTTGAAATGAGTAGAAAGGATTAAAAAGAAGGATTTGAGGGGATTATTGACAATATCACTCATGTATTCTTGGGTGCCACACTTACTGTATGCCTTTACCAAGTGGAATCATTCTATGTAAGTTTTGGAATTGATGATAAGATTATAACAAACTAAATGATAGATTCGGGAACATCATCTAATATTATACATATTGATATAATGAAATAACTAGGATTGAAGATTGATAGGGCATATGGTAAGTCCTATGCCATGGACTCTAGGGTAGTCCTAGTTATTGGAATCATCAAAGAAGTATGTTTTAGACTAGTTTCTTATCCTAAAAAGGAATTCACCATGAGTGTCACCATAGTGGACATCCCTCCAACATATGGGATGTTGTTGTCAAGAAAGTGGAGTGTAAAAATAGGAGGGAGCTTGCAATGTGACATGTTGTATTCCACCATCCCCATTGATGGAAAGGATCCGAAACTCCTTAGAAAGTTGAGGGAAGCATACATGATCAAGGAAATAAGGCATGAAGAAAACATTCATTTTGTAGATGTTGACATACACGATTCTTGGATTGAAGTGTTACAATAAAATGAAGAGAAAAAACCTACACCATTGGAAAAATAAGTTACAATAAAAATAGATGGAGATGAAGTAAAAACAATGTACTTCAATGGTGCATGTTCTAGAGAAGGATCAGGTGCAATAGTAATTTTTATTTCACCCAATGGTAAGACATTTAAGTTCTCATTTTCATTGATGCTTGTTTGTACAAACAATGTTACAGAGTATTGTTGACGGTTGTTTTAGCACTGAAACAACACAAACATAATACAAGTATCCTATCTCTCTTGAAAGGTAATTACTATTAGTAAAATTAAAGAAATAAACCCAAGGTCTCTAATGTCAAGTATTGAGGGTGTATAAATAGCTCAAGTTTGATGTTTTATTTTCTAGTAATCACAAGGGGCCTTTATGGTTTGTAAAGTTGGGATCTCATGGTTCTATTAAAAAAGTTCCATAAGTTTGAAGATTATAATTGCGAATTTGGAATAGTAATCTAAAACATATTTCAATCATCAAATGTAAGAGTATGGTGATGTTGGTAATCTAAAACTAACTCAAATTTCAAAGAAATGTCAAAATATAAAATGGTTTAAGAGTTATTCTAATTCTAAAAACTATGAATAGAAGAAATAATGATAGGTATTAAGGAAGATAGACTCCCATAACCATATTTTTCTCAACCAAGAAACTTCTACAATGTAAAAAGACCAATGCAATATTCTAAGGTTATCTTTACATTTTATATTGTGACATGAACATGCATAGTTGAACTAAAGTGCAGAAAAAGTAATGTGCTCAAACTAGCTTTACATAGTGACTTATCATATATGAACCACCAAAATCATGAGATAGAAGTGCATCATATAACTTAACACATATCACCATTAAATATGAATAGGAACTAATAAACTGAAAATAAATTTGAATTGTACATAGACTAAATTGAAATACAATGAGGAGACTGAATCATGCACACATTGAGTGAAAACACAAAGAAATCACTCAGCTTCAATGGCTTGTTATATATTATTTCAAAATTTCTTTACGCAAAAACTCATCTCTCTTTTCAAATGAGAGGATGCCCCTATTTATAGGTTTCCTAAACCAAAAATCAATGGCCAAGATTGATTTACATTTAAGGGCCTAGATTTACTATAGCTTAGGGTTTACATCAAGTCCAATGAAAATACAATATTTCCTAATATAAAATTGGTTCACATGTGAACCTAGAAAAATGTGCAATTTCCTTTAGCATATTTTATATTAAGAAATATCAAAAAGAGCCCAACTCTCATTTCAAGGAAGCTATTTGACCTTCTAGCCAATTTCATCCTATAGGCTATTTTGTCTTGTAGTTGGGAATTATAAATATTTATCCTCTATTAGATTGTTTACAGCCTCCTTTTTTATAACAACATATTAGACGAACTTCTTTGTAACCTCCAAAATCTTGGCATGTTATGAGAATTTAGACTTGATGATTTTGGATTTAATCAACTTGAATTCATCCATTAATTCTTCATGCTGCCCTACACATTACCTCCTTTTAACTACTCACTCATTCTAGGTGAAGACATGGACTGTAAAATCTAGAGAAGTTCCCGGTAGATTGTCTATGATGGCTTCCTATATCTTTTCTTAAATGCCTAATTTATAGGTCCTTAATCTAAATTCTGAGTAGGCATTCCTACTTTAGTCAACACCTCTAAAATATCATCACATTCAAACATATATTCAATGAATTTTGTGTTGACAACTTGTAGGCTTGGCAAAGCTTTATCAAGGATTTCTCTTTTAAAATCAAAAGAAAATAGCCAGGTCTCAAGCATATCATGTTGATCTTCCAAGAGGGCCAACTCCTACTCAAGGATCTATATAGACAACTTATTTATATAGTGTAGTTTTGGGCATGTCATATTATAAAGGTTAGGGAAGTCAATGCATTCCTAAATCCCCTTTTCAATTTCATTTTTTTAGACCAAAAAATTATTATGTATTTCAAGAAAATAATGGGCTGCCCTATTACCCATATCTATGACCTTCTTGAACCAGTCTGAAGTGGATTTGGTCCATTCCCTCATCTTTTCCATTTTATTGATCTCTTTTTTTGATAATATGGCAGGAACTAGTGATTTTTTTGGAACTTCTTACCCTAGTGTGGCCCATTGTTGTATGAAATCTATCAATTCTACCACATGTGCCTTTAGCTCTGCCTTAGTGGCCTCATCCTTATCCATTTGATTTAAAATATTGTTGATCAACCCCTAGAACTCGTCTATCTTTTACGATCATGTGGTGGGACCAATGTTATTAGATGTTATTTGATAATCCTTAGCCTAAATAGTATCCAAATATTTATCAACCACTAGAGTTACCACCGATAGGATGCAAGAGATTGATGCATCTATGGTGATGTGGGATTCTACCTTAGGCTTCTTCCTTTCCCAAGGCTTGACTTGATCACATTCCAAAATAGCTTTCATGTGAGCCTTTGAATCTTGTAGAACTAGGGTTTTTCTTTTCAATTTTTGTTCCATCCATGAAGGGATTTGTGTTTGTTGGCCAGAGGATGTAGTGTTGAATTCATCTTCAGTATCCTCTTGATCTTTCAAAAGCTCATCATCCCCATTTTTAGGAGCATCTTCAATGTTCTCCTTTTTGCTCTCCTCTTCTTGTAGTATTCACTTTCCTTTGTCAACCTCACCTTTTTCTCTTTGGGTAGACTCTACATTCCTTTGTTCAAAATTTTATTCTCCTTATGTTATCTCCTTATTATTATCACTCAAATTCTATTTCTTGAGAAAATTTTGTGTTCTTTTCATCAACATTCTTTTCATCTTCACCCTTTTTCTCATAACCTTCCTCCTTTTCCATATTGATTTCCTTGCCATGTGGATCTTCATCCTCCCCTAGCTTCTTGGGTTATTATTCATTTTGTTTGTTTCCTTCATCATCATCTTTCTACTCTTTGGAATGATACTCCTCTTTTTCTAGATCAACATCTTTAACATCCTCTTTTTTGTGGTCCTTACCTTGTTTATCCTTTTGTTTCTCTCCTTTACCAAGGTTTGTATCATGAGCATCCCCTTCATTATCTAGGGTTTCCACATTATAGTTCTTACTAAACCCATTTAGATCCCAATCCTTGGGTGTGTTTTATTCCTTGTGGAATTTGAGGCTATTCCATCCAATTCAACAATTTTCAAGCCTTTGTCAACATGCTCAAAGTAATATTCACAATCTAAACCTACAAGTTCCTTAATTTCTCTAGCTGATTCACCAAGGTACTCCTCACTTCTCCTTTCCATTTCTTTGCATATCTACATAGTAGCCTCCATCTTATGTGTCTTAGTAGATGGAAGAGGGGTAGGAAATGATGCAACTAGTTAGGTCATGAATAATTTGGCCTCGGGGGTCAATATAGTCTCCAAAAATTGGTGAGGAATATTTTATAGATAAGAAACAAAAGACTCAGGTAGTGTATTTGGTGCTAAAGGGATGGTGGGGATAGAGGGTGGAAAGGAGGAGAAATTAGGTAGTGGAGGAAGGATAAAATAATAGGATGGAGGAGATGAGGTCGAAGAGGAACAATCAACCATGAATATGGAGGCAGTTGGGGAAGCAGTGGTGAGGTGGAATAAAATTTCCATAGTAGGCGGGGATGACAAGGGAAGTGCGGGTGGAGAGAAACAAGTTAGTGCAATAGAAGTAGATGGAAGTGGTGGAGTAGAAGATGGAGGTGATTGTGGCTTCATAGTATCATCTTCTGAGGGTGAGGACTCTTCCTGTATTGTACGCATGTTAGGAACAAAAATTATTTTCTTCTTAGATTTCTTTGGTGGTCTTTGTCCCTTTTTTGCCTTCCTAGAGTATACCTTTTTCTTGGGCTGCCTCTCCAATGCATCCTTTATTTTTCTTGATCAAGTGGAAAGAAAATATTTTGAGGCCTCACCCAAAGAAAAAAATTCAACTCCACTTTATGTTTCACTTTCAATCTCATCTTATAATGCCCCATATGTGAGCTCAACACCTTGTTTCTCTAACTAAGCCACTCAGATCTCCTCTTCTAATGCCCCATATGTGATTTCAACACCTTGTTTCTCTAACTAGGCTACCTAGTCATCTAACAATCTCTTCGTCCATTATACTAATGGATGCATGATTGTATCCAAATCTATATTCTCTAGCTCAGCCCAGTCAATCACTGGTAGAGGTACCTTGGTGATAGCATTGAATTATTTCTTATCAATAGTGTTATTATTCTCGACCACTTGGTCAAGAACAAGAAAAAAATCAATAGACTTTATGAATTTGGTGTTCATCCTCGTATAAAGCCATTTTTAGACCTCATGATCATCAACACAGTTTTACCATAAGCATTCATTATGTTCCTTGTGAGTGTGTTGCATTCCAACCTATTTTCTCAATTTTCCCCAAGGTTCTAGGCCTCCTCACTTAGTATGCAACTCAAGGTCATACTCTATAATTTCTTTCTTCGAATATTCTGCACAAGGGATACTAGGACATGAATACATTCCTTCTCCAAAGACAATTGGATAAGGGGCTCTTGCACAATTCTTTTCTTGTAGAAATGAATGAGAAGTCTGCAATTTTCGGGTGAGCTCTAGCAATATTTTCTTGTCATTGGGATACTATGAAAACGATATGGGAATCTCGAGAAACCTTCTTCTCTTAAGTAAACTTGGGGACCTGAATGAACTAGTACTTGAAGTTCTTTGCCAAATCCTTTATGCAATGGGATAGGCTTTCACTATAAACATTTGGTACTAGCTGTAGAATGTGCATTATGAAGGCTTCATTTACTCACCTATAATTCTTCTTGCAATTCCTATACTGCAGCTACAGGGAACAATCATAAACAATGGTTTTCCCTTTCTTTGTCCCAAGATCACCAACATAATTTATCCCCTTGTAAGGAAAATTAACTACCAAGAGATACACAATGTAGGAAGTCATATTAAACTCCTTGGTCTACTTCACTATGACAAACTATTAATGGATAGTTGCTTATCATTTGGTCCATGGAACTTTGTGTCACCCCTTAATATCTCCTCTATAGAATACCAAATCCATTATTTGAAGATAGAGGATGTTGGGAGTCCCATCACCCTTCTTAGAAGTGTTACAAGGCCATTTAATTCCTCCACGAAGTCACTTCAATAAATCTTCTGGGGTAGCTTACCCACACTTGGACAACGATCGAGCATACATACTTGATTTATTGTTTTCTTACAAGTTGTCAAATTTTCTTTCCATACATTATGCACATACCCCTTCTCAGTATCTTCCATTTTATCAAACTAGGGGATCCCAAACATTTGTGCTATAGACATGAGAGTAAAATTATTCAATACTCTTCCATCCATAGTCACTATTATTTTGGTCAATTGGTGGTAGAATTCTTGACATCCAAATATCAATTATGACTTGACTAGTGCTAGGAGAAAGCCTACTATGTAATGCCCCACCACGAAACCCTAGAGGAAGTTGCAGCACTATGAAAGCGTACAATTTTTTATTTTTTTTAAGTGCATTATTAACAAGGAAGATGCACAACACTCTTGAAACAACCTCTAAGGCATGTGACAAAGATTACGTCTAAAACCATAACATACACATTACTCACATAAAGAATTTAACTAATTACTAACCAGAATTAAAATACATTCATCCAAGCATTTAATCTATATTACAAAGAATGAAAATACACCAAGATCCAAATTACATTAAGTTAAAATTAAGGTTACAATAATCATTCCCATAATGAGGAATATCATACCTAACTATTACAAATTACAAGATTCCCCCTCGAAAATAATTGAGGAGTAAATAAAATACAAGAGCCAACTAAAATATAATACATCAAGAGAACTAAATAAAACAACTAGCATCCACGAGCTCTCCAACTGGAAGACCTCGCCATCACGAACTGAAGAAAGGGGACCCAATGGTGTAGGGTGCACATTCCTCCCAACCAAGTAGTACTCGAAGACCCACCCCCATGCTAGGAGATAGTAACAAAAACTACATGGCCAAACCTACTACCTCTAGACATAGGCTAACACATGCAGCTGATCTTAACAGATACCAATTCATCACTAACTCAAAGCATACAACGCTACCAAATTAAATTAACTAGCTACACTAGTGAACCATACATACTGCTAACCTACGAGAAGTGTCACCACAAAGGTGCATGGGTTACCTGACAGATCTTCCTAGATCCTGACCCCCATGAAGATTCACTCTCGTACTATCAACACAGGGAACATAACCACTCCAAACTAAGGAGGAAACAAATAACCAAAACCACTCTATGCAAAGAAGGCATAACATCCCCATTCAAGGAAATCAAGTGACTCACTGAAAATGGAAATGCCCTACCCAAGGGAATCACAAAATGAAAGACTATAAAATACAACCCCCAAACATTAACACACCTCTACTAGAAGACTTACAAAACCTCAACAAACACTTCTATTCAATTACCCCAAAACACTACTGAAGAAATTGTATTCTTAAAGCAATTTAAATCAGAATTAATCTATCCTTCGGATCTACTAAATCCAACTTCAATATAGGAGTTTCAATAATACACTTTCCCAAATCATCTGACTTAAATCAATTTTCATTTTTAACAATACAAAAATCAATTATTCTCACTTAAATCAATATACCATTTTCATCTATTCAAAAATCATATTCCCTCATAAAAAGAATTTCTTTTAAATTATCTAAACATGCATTAAGTGCAAGCACCTATTTATAAAACAAAAATTATCTAATTCAAATATTTTAAATACTGGGTTGACTCAAAATAAAACACAACCCCCGTTTCCCTTTTACTACTAGAAGTCTTAAATAGTTCTAAACCAACTTCCCCAAACCAGAATACAAAGGAAATAACATGAAAGGCAATTATAAAGGAAATACACTAATTTGGGATATACTAAATCCATTTCCTTTCCACAATGAATTCACAGTAAATTCAATTGTCCTAACAAAAAAAATAAAAAATAATAATGATTTTAATGCCTCTTCAGATACATAAAAGGGAAATTCTAATTTATAGATAACAAATTCCTCGATCACTTTTAAAAGCAATATAAAAATCCACTGGCAGGTTAACTCAACCAATTTCTTCATATAAGCATGCAACCATTTTAAAATAAAACTATTGAAAATATATTTTAAAATATATACATAGAGTATATACACAATTATATATACATATATAATTATGTATATACCAAAGTATATACATTAAATATATATATATATATATATATATTAAAATCCCTTTTACAATAATTACCTTTTTATTTAAAAACTAAATCAATTATATATTTAACAAATATATATAATATATGATATATACATAATATATATATATATTAAATATATTAAAATATATTAGATCAAATAAAATCCCAATTCAACATAAATTTAAAATATACATTGAAACACATAAATGGTGGACAAAATTTCTTTATGGTTCGTTGTTTACATTGGAGATAGGGGGTGGCTGCAAACACAGCTGTACCCCCCAATCCCCCATGACAACAAGTATGGAGTGGGGAGGGCGGTGGAGGCTCTACCTCCACATGCCATCCCCTTATGGCGGCGGCGGTGGGGGCAACGCCCCCCTCAGCCTTCCCCCCATATTTACAGAAATAAACTCCAAAACAACAAAAACATTACCTACAAAATTTTATTATTCCATTTCACCGTACAGTGATTCACAACCCTTTTAACAATTTTTTTCTCAGAAAATGTACATATATAATATATACATTTTTGTATATATATATATAAATATATTTAACAATATATATTTATATGTATATATACATATGGATATATATATATTAATATGGATTTGAACTTTAAAATACTAAAATTGTGGAAATTTTTTCCAAAAAGAGTTTCTTCAAGCAAGTTTTGCAATTTCATGGAAAAACCAAATTTCAGAGAGGATATTAAGGTAAAATTTTCCCAAATAAATTAACAAAGGATACCTTCTTGCTTTTCCAATTCAAGCACACAGAGAAACAAATCTGGAAGAATAATAATAAAATTCCTAACATTTAAATCACAGGCAAATTTTTCCCAAGAAAAACCACTTATAGGAAAACTTCTTCCTACAGAAAAATTAAAATTTCTTCCAAAGGGTTTTTCTTTCCAAATCACTAAATATTTCTTTATGGGTTTCACTAGTTTCCCCTAAAATTACCAGACATCTATTAAATAAGGTTTTCCACAAATGATTTTAACATACAAAATAAATTTCCTCTACAAAACAAAGAAATTATTTGCAAAGAATTTAACTATGGCAATACAATCTTTCTCACTGTAGACAATCTTTTTCTATAGAGAAGATGTAGTCTAAAAACTTTTCAATTAAAACTTAACAAAACAAAGGAAATAACCTATAAACCAACACTTCTTGAGTATTTGAAGATTTGGTACAAAGCCTCCTCCATAGCTTCAAGAAAATGTTCCAAACAACCAATGGCATCCTCCAAAGAAAATTGATTTCTCGATCACAAGAGCAATCCCAACACAACAAGAAATTTCAAAAAAAAATTTCTAAAGTTGCAAGATTACCAAATTAATTTCTATAGAAAATTCTTCCCCAAAAATATCCAGATCATAGCGAAAATTCCTTTTTCCAACAAAATCCCCACCACCAAAATATCCCATGCCTTTCTGTGAAGAATCTTTCCACTTCCTCGGTCAAAGCCAAAATTATCTCCCATGAATTAATTTCCCCAACCAATTAATTAATTCCTTCTAACACTTGTTGGAATTTACAAAATTTCTTCAACCACCCTCTTGGCATAAAATCCTCTAATATTCAAAATTAAATATTTTAATAATTAACACATTTCCCTTTTTCAAATATAAACTATTTAACTATTTTAATTAATCAATAATTAAAATAATCCAAGGATTAATATTTTTATCAATTAAATTAAATTAATTTATTTATTAATTCAAAAAACTCTAACATTTTAAAATAAGAGTAATCTAATAATCAACTTTTAATAATCAAATTCACTAAATCGTCTTTTAAATCATTTTAACATGATAATTTGAAGCAATAATAAACACATATAAACAAGAAAATCTGACTAAACCCGATGGCACACTGAGACTAGGGTGTAGACTTGACACAAGTATCCTAGCTACTATCTCCCAATCAACTTAACCATTGGGTCGACATGCTCAAACCTGTGAAGCTAGGTGGAGTCAATTTCCTATACCTACAAACCTATAAACGAGGCATCAATAGCACATGTATATAAACAACATCATAAAACACACCGTGAAGAGGAAGTCGTGGAATAGCAGGGCGCTTGCAAGTGAGTGATGCAATTTTGTCCCCTTCACCAATACACTTATCATGAACTGATAGCTCTAACATATAGATAAAATAATCATGTGCAATAACTATGTTATACCAAACCATCATTATACTAATCAAGGACATGTCCAATAATAACATCAAAGGGAATAACATTACACCACCACAAATAGTCCACATCACTCTATAAATAGCGATCAAAATATCAAAGCATCATAATCTAAACATAAGAGAAAACCAAAGGGGTGTTACATTCTCCCCCTAGGGTCAGTCTTACTCCTAGAAGCCTACAAATACCTCTAGTACAAACTCCATAAAATTACACATAACCAATGGTTCCAAAACTAAACCACTCCATACCTAAACCTAAAAACAATAGTAACCCATGCCATAATCATCCTAGACAAGTACACTATCAATCCATACAAACCAACATGGCTAAGCAACCACCAACCAAGTCTCCAAAACACATATCCATGATTTAACATACATTCTTCATATACACACCAATACACATCACTGGGAATATTCACAACACAAGGCCTCATATGGGTCCATTTGGACACTGAAAAGTAGCATACTAATCCATGATACAAGAATCCATGAACCAAGAACCAATAACCATCTCAAGTAACCAAACATCACAATCAGTGGCTTGATGGTGTTAGGCCACACATAAGGTGAGACTATCCAGACAAGTCCAGAATGACCTGTCTCTTATTGTATAAGGTGATTAGTCTCCAAAATATAGTCATCAAGCATAGGTGAGTAGTGGGTCATAGCTGCATAGTAGCCTCACATACCCCCATCTTCAATGTTTCCTATGTCTACTTCCTCGTATACACTCACCAAGTCCGCCTCATATTTCCCTAGAGAGGATTCAAATTATGACACATTTCCGACATTAAAATAATAAAGATAACTAGCTTAGCCACCAAAGTCATAAATAAGAGAAAATAAAGATTCAATTTAAACAATAGGGAAATAAATGCACATAATTTCAACACTAAATCAAATATAGCCACTAGGGTTATAGAAAAATAAGATCACAAGTTGAGGCTAAACCATCACAATCAAATATAACAAGGTGTCGGCCTTCACAATCAACTGAAAAATCATCAATAACCATATAGAAAGTTCACAATCTTTAAAATTGCACTCTACAACACTATGTGACTAGATACAAGCCACCAAATAGGGAAAGAGGAAACAATGTTCAGCTATAGTAATAGCCCTCATGTGGTGCGGAGTGATCGTGACATCCACATGACACAGAGTGTATCCATGACTATCACGTCATCACTTGAAATGGTAATATGCCAGCTGGAGAAGGCACGTACTGCTCATATGCCAAGTGGCAATGTGTCTGTGGGTCCGTGGAAGTAGGCACAGGCAGAACAAACCCCACATCATGATACCTCGTGGAGAAGACACACGCAAGAACTCATTGTAGCCAGAGGTATACATGGCTAGGATTTACTCATATGCTACTCGACCAACATGGTCAAAGCATCCATGAGGATCCCTCTACAAGTGTTTGAGGCCCCATAACACTCATCGCACAAGTAGGCTAACAAATACAATCTCATAATGTGCCTTCACATATCTATCACATGGCATCCTATAACATAGTGGCTCATCATCACCATCACTATATCGAAACATCAATGGGATGTGGCATCATATTGGAATGCGTGCAAATATAGTATATCATAACATCATCACCAACACTATGTCAGAACATTAGTGAGGTGTGGCATTGTATGTATTACATCATGTTGGAACATGTGCAGAGACACTAAATATATAATGCAATATGATAATATCAATATTGGTCTACCCGAGCTTCACCTCTCATATGGATAAGGTTAACTCAATAATTCCATACAATGCCTTTATGGATGTCCAAGCATAACTAACAAACCTATGTTGTTGTACTCAAATATGTGGGGATTACGTTAACACATATGGATCAAGTATCCTAATCCAACACAAGGGAAAGTAGTGGGTACATTTCCTTAGGGTTGGTTGAGCTGAGATGCTCTACGCCACAATATGTGTATACTACACACTCCACCCAAGAAACTTTGTGGCTGCTACTATCCCTTCATGGATTGAGGGACTAGAGAACCAAAAGAAAAGAATTTTATGAAACTAACTTTTAGTTACTCTTATAGATAAGTTTAAACCACACATGGGTTGGCCCTCAATTAGGTAACAAACATGAAAACACACATTCTGGTATGGTAAATTCCACATGAAAATGCAACTTTCCCCATGGATGGGTACCAAGTATCACCATCACATGGACACACAAAGCAAGTATGAGGTATTCACAACACTCAAACAAGATATAGTTACTAGTTTCTTACATTTACAGGGAGTACAGTTACATACATAATCCCATAGGAACATCAAATTCCATAACCGATGGGATATATGTCATTACTTTCCATCCATAACCTTTTATCAGGTTTCTTTCACACTACTATTTTCCACATAGTACATCATGCTAAAAGTAAAATTCGTGAACACATGATCACTTAACAACCCCACTAACAAATTCACAAGGACAACATAATGGACACAAATGTACCGAGAGTACCCAGTGTATGAACCTAGGACTCTGATACCATGTGTAATGCCTTGCCACAAAACCCAAGAGGAAGTTGCAACACTACAGAAGCATACAATTTTTTTTTCCTATGTCTAGAGGTAGTAGGTTTGGCCATATGTATTTTTTGTTACTTTCTCCTAGCATGGGGGTGGGCCTTTAGGTACAAATTGGTTGGGAGGAATGTGTACCCTACACCATTGTGACCCCTTTCTTCAGTTTGTGATGGCGAGGTCTTCCAGTTGGAGAGCTTGTGGATTCCAGTTGTTTTATTTCATTCTCTTGATGTATTATATTTTAGTTGGCTCTTGTATTTTATTTACTCAATTTTTTTTTAGGGGGAATCTTGTAATTTGTAATAGTTAGTTATGATCTTCCTCATTCTCGAAATGAGTATTGTAGCCTTAATTGGAACTTAATGTAATCTGGATCTTGGTGTATTTTCATTCTTTGTAATATAAATTAAATGCTTGGATGAATGTATTTTAATTTTGGTTAGTAATTAGATAAATTCTTTATGTGAGTAATGTGTATGTTATGGTTTTAGATGTAATATTTGTCGCATGCCTTAGAGGTTGTTGCGAGAATGTTGTGCATCTTCCTTGTTAATAATGCACTTTAAATAAAAAATATATGCTTTTGTAGTGTTGCAGCTTCCTCTAGGGTTTCATGGTGGGGCATTACATGCTGCCTTTGTAGTTCCACTTTTCTTGAACTTCCATGCCTCTTCTATCTTTTGGTTGACCAAGACATGTTGTGCTACCACAATAATGGGTTACACTTTTTGGGCATCCTGATTTTTGTTGAAATCACATATTTTTAGAAAATATAATGATTTAATCCTTAAAAAGGTTCCATTTAAAGGATATTAATTGAAGAGGGTTTGATCAAACCCACTTATATCAAACCCCCTTGGATAGAAACTCACTAGTTTTAAACCATGCCTATAATGGAGTCTCCTCTACACCTAACAAAGTGTTGATAAAATCCACTTTTGATTTACCTTTTGGGGGATCAAATTAATTTATTTAAAATTTATCTTTTGTAAACATGTAGTCCTTATTATAAGCTTCCCAAAAAGTATAATTTTAAATATATTTAATTTAATTATTATATTTATTTTTTATTTCTTGTGAATGTAGGTTTTTTAATGAACATCGAGGTCTTCATTTCACACATACGTAAAAATAGGAAAAGAGAGAAAAATAATTCTAAAAAATACATGTACACTAGCTATTGATGTCCTTATTCCAACAAAAAAATAATAAGTTGATTCAAATGCATAAAAAAAAGGTTATGCAGCTGAAAGTATAAAATTTCCAAATTATAACTACTCTGAATTAGAAAATTAATTAAAATATATATGCAACAAAAAATTATGACAAAATACTCATCCACTAGATATTGGTGTGAAAAAACTATATTTAAAAAAATTGAATTGTATCCTTTCTATAAAAAGGTTATGCAACTGAAAGTAAACATCACTTTTTGAAAATGTTGTTCAGTAGAAAAAATAATATAATTAAAATTACATAAAAGGATTCACAATTTTTTTTTTTTCTAAATATAATTAGAATCTACACACAAAATCTCAAAAAATCACTAGTTGGCTTCATCTTCAAATTCTTAATGGTTTAGCTTCTATAGGTGTAAGAAAGTGAAGATCTAGTGAAAAATGTTGATTTCAATGTCAGATTTGGCCAAAAAGTGTAACCTATTATTGTGGGATGACCCCATGTTGTCATAATTCATTGATGTTGATCTAACTTAAATTTGTGTCTGTCAGCTTGTCCCACTGTGACAAGATCTTTTAAGTGCACTCAACTCTATGGAATTCATACTTTATCTTGGATTTCTCTTTCCTACTCTTTATAGTCCTAGTTTTTTTCTTGGCTTTGCCAGTTTTTAAGGTAGTTCCATAAATTTTGCATAAATAATGCATAGTAAATGCCCTGATAAATTAAGGAGGAGAAAAATATTTGTTATATCATGTTAAAAATGTTGTTAAATGTATTCATGTATCCAAAAGGAAAGGCTAAATTCTTGCATTTCTAACATTTTATGACCATTTGTGGGTTTTGGCATCCTGTAGTCATATCTTTGTATTGGAAAAAATGTTAAGTCAATTTGATGTAAATGTATTAATCACATGGGAAATTGTAAGTCATTTAAGATCATCACATTTGGTAAATTTTCCATTTTAAGTTTAATAAAAAATCCCAATACAAAATTTGTTAATGTGGATGCCATTAAGGTTTGTGTCAGAAAGAATAACTTACAAGTGATGGAATCCCATGATTGGCCTCCTACCTTAATACTTATGTAGTTTCTTTGTGCTTAGAAAATTTTGGAGTGAGGCAATTTAGCATGTGGGGAAATTGAATTGAAGTAATGGCAAGTCATCACACTTAGAAATTTCATTATTTTAAGTGAAGTGAAATGTTGGTTGCAGATGTTATGTGTGCAGATGGAATTAGATGTTAGACCATTGAAAGCGGCTTGGAGATCATGGCAACCCACAAGTGACATCTCATAACGGAAAACCCACAAAAACTTTGTACACTCATTGTTTTTAAGTTCAACTCATCAATGGTTTATTTGGCACATGGGAAGTCAATTTAAATGATTTGAGATCCTATTTTTGGTCAATGTGGAAGAAGGTAATGTGGAATCCACTTGTTCAGGAACTGTTTGAAGTTATGTTGTTAAAATGAATTGGGATGAACGAGAACCCACAACCAAAACTTTGCATGCAGATTCTCACTAGGGGATCAAATGCTTAGTATTCTTATAACTCAAAGGTTAGATAAAAAAATGTCCAATCCAAAGCCCATGTTGTTTATGCATCCTTTAAGGTATTTACGAGAAATGCCCATGTGGATGCCATCAACTTAGGTGCCATTAGGATTCAAGCCATTGAAATGGCTTGGAAATCATGGCAACACATGAATGGAAACCCACAAATGAATATCTACAAAGGGGGGTTTTTAACTTTGAAATCAATGGGAAGTGAAATTGTACTAGTGCAAAAAATACTGACTCAGATTCCATCGAAGTTTATGCCATTAAAATGGCTTGGAGTTCATGGCATCCTATATTTGGGATCCCATGAGGGAATATCTGCAAATAGTTGGGGACTTTGTAATTTTTGAGGTTTGACCCAAGTGTTCGTGGGGATGACTATCGTGGATACCGAGATGATTTATGCCATAAAAAATGGCTTAGAATTGATGGCCTTCAACAAGTGTCCTCCTAGAAGGGTTTCATGCTTGGAATTTTTTAAAGTTTGATCTCTTAACAACCTTGCTAGGGTTCCCATGAGAGTTGAAGGAGTGTATACCATAGTTATTTAAGCCAATCAAATGGCATGTCGAGGGTGGGACTTTGCAAATGTATTTACATGTCTTTTTAAAACTTACAAATTTTTAAATTCTATGGCTTTGCTACCCACCCCAAGATTTATGCAAGAACTGCAAGGGTAGATGCCATGAAGGTTTATGCCATGAATATGGCCAATTGAGGAACAAAATCCAGAGATTATTACCTTGCATAGATATGGGAATTCTATTATATTGGTGCTTATTTTACATAGTCATGGGTATAAGTGCTATGGTGAGGGTTTTATGTCAAAACAATAATCATTTAAAACTTTAAAATCAAAACCCTAGATAACAAGAGTGCAAACTTATAGAATCAAGGGTTTCAAACTTGATAGTTGCATTGGTCGAGGAGAGAGTGTCTCACCAAATATCAGTCACCTAATTAGCAATAGCATGATATAGTGCTTTCGAATTGTGAATGTAAAGGATGAAAATGAATCCTTTTAGCTCCCTTATTTATAGACCCCAAAACCATAAATGTGTGTTTTTAAAAAAAAATGCATGACTACCCTAATTGTGGAAATATTAAAAGTAGACATCGATGAAGTTGATGTCATGCAAAATATCAGAAGGTTGATTCCAAGACGTACGATGTCGAGGTAACAACACTTTGCATCTAGAAATCCAAACCACAATTCCCATAGACGACAAGGAGGAACATGACTTCCACATAATGGAAACCCAAAGAGAAATTTTTGCAACTCCTAGAAACTTTATGAAACTTTGGAAAATGGTTAGGATATCATATAGACTTAGCGATTTTGAATATATTTGATCAATAAGCCCAAAAAAAAATACAAAAAAAAAAAAACCGTGAACCAACCCGGTGACAATAGAACCAAAAGAGGGGGGTCCCCAATTCAAGCGAGCGTGTGTGTGAAATGTACAACAAGTATGAGGATTTAATATTAGGATTAAATATGGAAATCAAGCATTAGGTGATAAATATTAGAGTATTTAGAGATTTTGAATTAGTTGTATCCCAAGTTAGGGCTAAATTTGTGTCAAAAACAAAAGACTAAAATGATATAGGAATTTTATCTAAGATTCATTCAAGATGTTTGATGCCTTTGGAATTGATTTTGTAGAGAGGGAAAAAAATGAAATGATTGATCTATTAGCTAATATTGCATTGAGGCCAGATGATATGCCATATGGTGGCATCTCAAAAGTTGAGATGCTAACTAGGCCTTTAATTCTTGATAACATGCAAAGCTAGAAAGTGTTTAATGATGATGATGGCAGACTTAAGTTCCTACAGTTTGTTGGTGAATATGAGAGCCGAGAGATACAATTTAGAGAATTTTTAGAGGTAATTGATGGGAAAGATATAGTATTTATGAATGAAGTAATCCATTTGAAGAATAACAAGATTCTCAAATACCTTGTCGCATTCAAAAGAGTATTTTATGTCTCGAACAAGAGCAACATAAGACAAAACTCAACTCATCAAGATGATTTAGAGGAAGTCAATTGAGGAAAAGAGAATTCACCTAAAAAGGTGTATGTTGGGAAGAAAATGAACCCAAAAATAAAAGAAATTCTCATTTCTTTTCTAACAAAATATATACATGTCTTTGCATGGTCATATGATGACCTGAAGGCTTACAGAGAGTAACTATTTCAGTATGAGATACTACTAAATCCAGATGCAAATAATTTTAGGAAAAATAAAAGACCAATCAACCCTAATTTAGCACCAAAGATGTAGGAAGAACTAATAAAATTGAGAGATGGGGGAATTTAGAAAACCCATCATACATTCAACATGCATTTCAAATTTGGTGCCAGTAAGAAATAAATATGGTGATATAAGGTTGTGTTGATCTTAGAAATCTCAAAATATCATCATTGAAAGATAACTACCCATTGCCCAAGATGGGGAAAATTCTTCAAAAGGTAATTGGTTGTGAGATGATGTCAATGATGGATAGATTTTTAAGCTACAACCAGTTCAAATTCAAGGAGTTTGAGCAGTACATGACTACATTTACAACTCCTTGGGGAATATATGCTTATGTTAGGATTCCTTTTAGCCTTATGAATGTAGGTGCAACCTTTCAAAGGGCTATGGAAGTATCCTTTTCTTATTTTATAGAAATATTTATGGTGGAGTATTAGGATGACCTCACTGCTTATTCCAAGAAAGAAGATGAGCATTGCATGCACTTGGATAAAATCTTTGCCAGAGAATTAGGGTACGGTATTTCACTTAGTCCCAAGAAATGTGACTTTGGTGTTATTGGAGGGAAATGTTGGGGGCACATAGTGTCAAATAAATTTGTAAGGATAGATCCAAAGAGATTGGATGTAATTGATAGAATACCACAACCGAAGAGTGTGAAAGCCATTAAGTCAATTTTTAGGCAAGTAAACTTCTTAAGGAGGTTTGTTACTAGTTTTGTAGAAATTACAAGGCCCATTTCAAAGATGCTAAAGAAAGGAGAAAATATAGCATGGGGTTATGATCCAACTAAGGATTTTATAATTATAAAGAAAGTGATTAAGGAGGCACCAATTCTTAAGTCTCCTAATTTTTGAAAACCTTTTCAATTGTTCTCCTTTGCATCTTTTCAAACTATTGCTGCTATGTTGTTACAAAAAAGAAGAAGGATATGAGTAGCCAATAACATTTTTTAGTAAGTCACTGCAAGATGATAAACTAAAATATGATATAATAGAAAAGTAAGATTATGCCTTGGTGAAAGTAGTTAAAAAATTCAGATCCTATCTGGTAGGTGTAACCATTACTGCATACATTCCTACTTCTGCAGTTAGAGACATATTTACACAACAAGAAGTGACTAGAAGAAGGTGTAGGTGGATAAATAATATTCAAGAGTTTAATATAGATATCTAGATCACACATTTGGTAAGAGGACAAGGATTGGCAAGGCTAATGTCAGAGACAAATTCTGATGCCAACCAAATGAATCATGTTGAAGAAATAGATGTATCTCCCATTTGTGATATAGAAACTTCCAAATGGTACAATGACATTGTTTATTACATGAAAAATATGTCATACCATAAATGGATGAAAGATAATAATAAAAGGGAACTTAAATTGTAGGCTATTATATATGTGATCATTGAAAATTAACTCTAGTGGAGAAATCTAGATCGAATATTGTTAAAATTCATTAATGGAAAAAATCGCTAGAAATCTTGACTGAAATGCATAGAGGTGTTTGTGGGGGCCATTATATGGCCAAAACTACTACACATAAATTCTTAAGGGTAGGTTTTTGGTGGCCAACTCTCTTCAAATATGCACATACATTTGTGAGGGCATGAGATGCATGCCAAAGATTTGTAGGCAAGTTGAAATTATCAAGAAACTTGCCACTTTGACCAATGATAGTACAAATGCCTTTTCAATAGTAGGGGATTGACTTCATAGGAGAGATTGGATAAAAATATAGTGGAAATTCATATATTCTAGTAGCTACTAATTATTTTACAAAATTCATAGAAGGAATACCAACCAAAAAGTCTACTAGTAGAGTGGTGGTGGATTTTCTAATGAACAATGTTTTGAAAAGATTTGGTGTACCTGAAAAGATTATATATAACATTAAAATGTGTTTCAAATGAGAAGAGTTCACAAAATTTTGAAACAAGTATGGGACAACAATCTTATATCCATCCCCATATCAGCCACATGGAAATGGATAGGGTGATTCCATCAACATAAATTTTACAACGATCATTAAAAGGGTGATGGAGAAGAAAAAAAGAGCTTGGGATGCCAAACCGAAGCGATCTCTTTAGGCAGATAGAATGACTATTAAGAAAGCTACAAGATAGTTACCATTCCACCTAGTTTATGGAATTGAAGCTAGAATGATAATAAATAACCTCCTACAAGTGTATAAGTTCATCTAGGAATATGATGAAGATGTCTCTAGTGACATACAACAAAGGATCAATGTCTTGACATAGTTAGATGAAGTGAGATGAGATGTAAAGTAGAATAACATTAAAATTTAGCTGCAAGTTAAGAATATTTATGACAAAAATTATTCTCTCATAAATTTTGAAATTGGAAGAATGTTATTGATGTGGAATATTAGGGCACACGATAAAGGAAAGTATGTCAATTTTGATGCTTTATGGTTGGGTTCATACTTGATTAGTAGCACACATGGAGATGACTCATATTTCTTGTAGAATCTAATTGGAGAACTTTTGGAATTGCCAGTACATGTACAATTCATAAATCCATACTTCTCTGGAGGTAAGTTATTATTCTATGTACATTGTAGTTTGTGTATATTCATGTAAATTCTATTTGGTTTTGGTTTGGTTGTCTTTGTTTGCTGCCATGTATGAGAAATATTTTTGTTTTGTCTCATTATGATCTTTGGTATGCTTCACTAAAGATTCTAAGGATCTCTCTTTTCTCATTTTGAACAAACGTCCCCAACTAGAGCAACTGATAGGACTTGTCGATTTTTTGTGGTTCCATATCCTTATTTGATAATTCTAAGCATTTTGGTAGTCAATCGCTAGCTAGGATTTTCTATGAATTTGTGTTTAGGGTTCTCCTAAAGTCTAACACCCTTTTCAAACATAAATATTCTTATGCCCTAAATTTTCCTTCTATTCGCTTGTTAAGCTAAAATAGCTGGTACCTAGTCATATTAGTCACAACCTATGCCTTTGAAGTCATTTGTTCACTAGCCCCTTATTCCTATTTCATCTGGTTTCCTGAGATTTAATATTCATAAAAACCGTTTTCCTTGGTCTATGAAAAATTTCATGATAAATCTAAAGTTTTAAATCCTAGGTCTAAAGTTCAAACTATTTCTTTTTCTTTCATCAACCTAGCAATGGCCCCCTTATAAGTCATGAATTTATGCACATTCTTTAAAGTTCCTTAAATCATCCATCGATTGGGTCCCACACTACCAGGTTTTTTCCTTCTATTGGTTCCACCAACCCATGCTTAATATTTTATTCATTAAAAATTATCTTTGAAACTGCGGGAGGGCACCACATGTCTTGGTTTTGTAAATGTGGAACAATCTGAGCCATTATAAGGGGAGCCCTTTATGAAGACTTATATTGATCATGTAAATGTGGGTTGTTGCCATGTGGCAATATTCTCACCATTTGACGAAGAATCATAAGTGATGATAAATTTGGTTAACTATTGTGAGCATGAACATGAAGTTAAATGGTGCACATATTAAGACACATGGCAAGATCTGGGAGGCTTCTCACTATTTTGTGGGCCTTGATCTATCGGTCCAATACATGATCAGAAAAAAGTAGGGAGATGTTCTTTAGACTTTTCCAAAATATTCAGAGACATCGAGGCCCTTGATGACTTGTAAAGATAGTTCCACATGGATAAATATGATTGGTCTGTGCTTTCTTCAAATTCGTTCAATTTTTTTCAAATAAACATTAACTCATCTATTTTGTTTGATCAAATTAATTGAATGGATTTCAATGAATAGAATTTAAAATACCAAAATAAGTAGTTGCAAGCAAGTTGGCTCACACAAGATGAAAATTAATGGTAGAAAAGATGCCATAAACCTAAAATTAAATGCTTTTCTCAATAAAAGTTGGCATTAATGTATAATTATAAGCCACCGAAGCATTTAGAGCACAAAGTGATGAAGTTAGGTGAATTTTTTGAGCTCCTAGCATCCAAAACTAGGTTATTCTTATCCACAAACCTATAAGTAAATTCATATTTAAAATTTTCTCAATTTCTTGCAAAATTGTCTACAATTGCTAGTTATATGTCTGAATTGCTTCCTAGGGCTTATTTTAAGCTAGAAATCTATTTCTTGTTCTTTAATTATAATGTTTTCCCTAGTTTTGTTCAAGTTGCATCAAAAACCCTAGAACAGTCCTGAAAAATCTAGTTTCCCATAATATTTAGCAAAATGGAACCACCACTATCACAAGACTCTACCTCAAACCAAAACAGAGCCTTACATGATGACATTTTGGCTAAGTTACCCGATTCCACCAATCTAAAGTTTAAGATGCAAGGCCCTGGGGTTTATAAGGGCTTCATTGGTATGTTCGATGGGTTCAAAGATACAAATTTACCTTTATCAAGATGGGATTTATTTAAGTATAGGTATGGAAAACTCAATTCTCTAGTCCCCACATGTAATGTATGGAGGCTCAACCCAAGAAAGCTATTTGTTCCAAACATTTTCCTAGATGACGATTTATTGAAATCTATAGCATCAAACTATGATGATATAGTTAGGATCATAAGGAATTCAATGGGTGTGATTTTTATCAAATTAGATAAGGAATCAATTGTATAATTCTTTCAACTCAATCCCTCTGCAAACAAACCCATTGACCTAGAAAAATTCAATAAACAATTTGAGAAGAATAAAAGTACTTATAAAACCATATTATTGGAAATATTCATGGTTAAAGACCCCCACCAAAAAGCTATAAGAATATCTACAATTGAGAAAGAACCATTTTAGGTGAATAGTTTTGAAGGGTACTTTTCAATGACATATGATTCATTATGTCAAGTATTAGGATTTTTACCACTAGAGAACACGTCAATTGCATTGATTTTCATGGAATTTGATATTTAGAACCTAATGGTAAATTATGAATTTGAATTTGCATCACACTTTTTGATTCCATCCATAAAGGAATAGCTCCTGCACTAGAAGGAAGGCCCATATATCAGCCTCCAAAAATACATGAGCTTACAAGAAGGCCAAATGGAATTGCATTGAAAGAATAAACAAGGGCTTCCCCTTCCTCTTCAATTGAATCAAGGTCTTCAACACCAATGAGATATGAACCCCACTCCCATACAAAACAAACAATTGAGTTGGACCCACCACCAAAGGAGTCTTCATTGAAGAGGAGATTTGAAGAAGCAAAAATTGTTGACTATCCTCTTGACCCAAATGATGACAAAGTTATTGTAATCAGAGATGAAATAATGTAAGAAATGTCATCTCCTCAAAGAGATGACAACCTAACACCTCTAGTAGGAATGGTTACTTAGGCTATTATTGGAGGTAGAGTCAATACTGATGATATCAGGGAAGAATCTTACACAAAGTTCATGGATGATGACACCTTTGTGAAAATAAATGTTTTCAAATAATTTGTATGGAGATGTAGAAGAGATGAATTTTAAAAAAGGGTGAATGAGGAGATAAGTTAGTTCCTAGATTAATCAAGGAAACAAATATATTATAGGCTAGTGATATAGATGAAAGGTGAGTAAAAGGAGATAACACCATACAAGCGGAGGAAACTAGTCAAATAAAGAGGCATCCTTTTGTTACTGGAGTGGGAGATAACATCATCTATTTTCATAGATAAATTAAAGACACATAACACACAAGTTTTCTCATCTGAGGATGAGGCATTAGATGCATTATTTAGGTCTTCATTCATCCCCAATTGGGGTACATTGTCTATTTTTTCCCTCACCCCAAATAGAAACAAACTATAGGTAAGCCTATTGGAGACCTAAAGGGAGGGTTGATAATAAAGAGAGTATCAGAAAATTCTTTAGTGGATGCAGTAACATTGGCTATAAATGTTGCTCATTTCAGTAAGGAAACAATTGAATCCTTGTAATAATATTATAATCAATCCTTGAAGAAATATCAAGATTTATTAAATGAATACATTAAAAACAAGGTGGAGATAGCCCAATTGGAATTAAACCTATAGAAAATTTGTAGACACAACAAGTAAAAGTACAATAACCACAAGTACAACAACAAACACCTTCACCACCTTCTTCACCACCTCCATGAAAGGAGATAGTTGTATGGAAAGATAGGCCTATAGCACCAAGTACTTCTGCTACACCACCTCCTATAGCAAGCAATGATAATATGCATATAGTTTCTTGTATGTTGGGTCATTTAATAGATAAGATTATCAAGAAAGAAAATAATGTGCATAGGAATTATTCTTTGATGGTGGACGCCATTGACATGTTTATAAATGATAATATAGAGGGAATCCCTCTAATTAAAATATGGGTGCCTAGATTGAATTCATTAATTTTTACAATTAAAGGATCTCCCTATGATCCTAATAGACTTGAGAAAATCACTCTCACATACGAAATAGTCAAAACAATAGGTGAATATAAAGGGATGGTAAACCCCATGGAGGATAGAATCAAGGAGTTGATAAAGGAATTTGATGATAGCAATTTAGGTGTTCTCCCTGATATTATGGATGTAGATGAAAAGGATAAATCTTATGAAGATTTGAGATTATAGTTGGAGAATATTATTGCCTCATTAGCCTCAATGATATGTGAGAAGGATCCCATTGATGCAAAATTCATGAAGAGTTTCTTAGATAGGATGTGGGATACTAACAAGTTTCTTGAATACTTTGATAAGGAAGGAGATACAGTTGTAACAAAATATGGTAAATAGAGAAGTAAGTTGGATGAATTTGTAACATTCAATTGGTGTATAGAGGAAGAATATGCTACATGGGATGCAAGGTAGAATTATTTTCCTAAGTTGTAACTATTTTAGATGATGTGGGTCAGTTTTTTCTTTTCTTTTTGCACAATCTCCAATAGCTCAAACAAGAGTTTTTGTCTTCTTGTGGACCAATATTTTTGTCTTATCTACCAATTCATCTTCTCAAGCCTTCACTAACTGAAGAGTGAAATAAAGAAGTGGAAAAGGAAAGTACAACTAAAACATCGAGCCTATTTGGAGAAATAATTTACTTCAACAAAGGATAATAACTTTTTTCCTTCTAGAATATTCTCTCCCCAAGTAGTTGTGTTCACATTTTATAATTTAAATGATTGTCAAGTGAAAATATTGCTTGTGTACTTGGTCTAAATCTTGTATTTCTCCTTTGTTCTTATAAAAGGGACATCAAGGCCATTTGCATGGGATCTTAGAGAAATTTTTGTATTACAAAGAATAAAATAGAGTCTGAGTCTTTCTATGTTTTGTTGAGTTTGGATTGTATGTAGTTTGTAGGTATTTGTTTAATAGGTAGTAGCATCCTTTGAAATAAAATGGAATAATTCTTTGGCCAATTATCTCCTAATGTATATTTCATATAGATTATGAATGAATATTGATCAAAGATCTTTCAATTCATCTTCATTGTATTTATTTTTAATGTATGTTTCTATTGTTGCACTTATTCAAAGAATGAGTTAAAATTCTTTAATGTAAATATAGATTTGTATGAATGTATACAAGGAAATTTGATGAGTAGAATTGGTTAGGAATTTTTACTACAATACTATAATTCATTATTGTGAAGCTCTATGATGTTTGGGTAAAATTTTGTTAAATAAACTTTAATTACATCTGCTTTGACTCCATGCCCTAGGTTAGGGCACTGATATCTTGAATTTATGTGTAATTACAATCTCCATGGTGGCACACATAAATAACATGTACAAATTTGAAATTCAGTTGAAATTATTTGTTATTTTTAGGTCATTTCTTGTTCTCTTGATTTTAATTATTTAAATGCTTAAAGGATTCTACCATATCCTTAAATTTTCATAACCCTTAAGCAAATATATAGAGAACAAATATGTTGTTTATAGTATTAGCAATAATTGGTAAAGGAGATCTTGTAAATGTTGTGAGGGACTACCCTATCGGGTATTGTAGAGCTTGAAGTGAAGAGGGGAAAAACCATCTTGCTTTCTCCTAGTATTTGGCCAATCCTTCAAAGTAATTTATCATTAGGAATGGAAATCTTATAGATTATTTGTGAGATCTAGTTGGGAATTGAAAACAACCAACAAATAACCTTTTCTTTAATGACAAGATCTCATCTCCAAAATCCAAATGTACCATATCACTCTCAAGCATTCTCAATTTGACAGTTGGCATAATCAAATTTCATGATATGTCTCATCCACTCCTTAGCATTTATCCCCATCAAGTAATCCTATCCCTCCATGCATTTTCCCTTCAACACATAAATCTCAACACTAAGACATTTTATCATACCATGCAACCTTTAGCAATTAAGTGTTGTTATGTTGCTAAATTTTTATTGGAACGCATGCAATTTAATGTTTTAGGAACATATATTCAATGAGGGGATTGAAATAATCTGGTTTAATTGAATGTGATGATGGTTTGACATATTTTGCATAATATTGAGTTTTTTTCTTGAATTTGTGTCTATTTAAGTTTTATTATAATTTCCATTCCTATTGAATATGATTTTCCTACATAGATTTATGGAATTCTTGATGGGACCCATGTCAGCGGTTGAAATGATAAAATTTCTCTTGATTTAGTGTGTTTACATTTCTAGGTTATAGATGGGTGAATATTTTGGATTGAAAAATTCTACAAATGGGTGAATATGACTTTACAAGGGTGAATATGCTTCTATAATTAATTAATATTTATCTTTTATATTGATGGGAAAATGTGACTTGTAGATGAGAAACTCTGATAGCACAAAAGAGTATCCCCAAACAAGTGAATCCAAGCTATCGATGGGAAAATTTGTACTATTTTGGCAGATCTAATGATCATAGTTACTTGATTTCATTGAGGCAAATACGATCCTACAAAGGAAAATACAATTTACACTTGGGGTGAATCTAAAAGTTATAATTAAATTTTATTTTCATCCCTTGAATAAAATTCATAAGTTCTTTGTACTAATCTACTAACTCACTTCTTCCTATAATCATACTAATGTCTTTATGCTTCCTCGATAGTTGAAGATTGTTGGAATTAACTTCTAATGCTATTTCTTACAAGATGCAACAAAAGACTCATTCTTTATAAATAATTTAGGAACACTTCAATTGTTCTAAAGGTCAATTAATCTTTTGTGATTTACTTGGGATCATTTTTCAATGTATTCTCTCCGCTTGCACCTTTTTGTGAGCCTAGGGATCTAAAATCACAAATTCATCTAAGTCTTGTTTTGTATTCCTAGGGGTGCTAGCTTATTCATATACTCTCTCTTTGCTCTTTGTGTGATCTTGGAGATATAAAAAACCATAGCATATTCTTTAATTTATGAATCCTATTTGAGGATCTTATCCTTGCAAGGGATGAACTCAACCACATAAATCAATGGGGTATATAAAGGGGGAAGAACAATTTTTTTATGTCAATCTAGTCACATCATGTTTAGTGAAGATCTAATACTCGGGTAATACCAAGCTAAGAGTGTAGGGTTGGTATAAATGGATTAGATAACTCTATCCACCCATGCTTTTGATGGGATAGTTTTCATACATATGCATCATTACCTTCCTAGTATTTAGCGAATGCACTAGATCACCTATTTTATCCTAGATTAAAACCATTTTGTAGTTAGTCAGTGTGGTGTAGGGGATGCATATCATTCCCAAAAGTTACTCATCATTTACTTCTCTGCAATGAGATATATATTACTAAGGTATTGTCTTTTTTCCACCTTCAATAAGATATCCTTCATCATTTGGATTTGTGATCTCTAGCTACCAAGATGTAGGTGGATAGTATTAGCACTTGCACTATGAGTATACAATTATTGTCAATCCTACTTAATTAATCTAGGTTTGTGAAATTTGGTGTTTCTTCTGATGATTACCCATTCATATATTTAGTCCATCAAATTATATTTTGTCAATACATTTGTGAGTATAGTCTTGAGTCCTTTTTCTATCTCTACCTAGTCATCATCCTTTAGTGAATCTACCCTAGAGTTGGGTGAATCCACCTATGTAGTAAGTGATAGTCCACTAATAGTACTTTTTGGGCGAATTCAATATATTTCTAGGTGAATCACTCATTCTTCTGTGAATCCACCTTGGTATTATTGTTGGACCAATCATCGGCAATAGTTTGGTGAATATGAGTCTTGTTCAGTGAACCCACTCTATTATTGGGAAATTTCATTCTTGGGTGAATCCATGACTCATGTTAGCAAATATTTTCTAGTTTAGGTAAATCCATTCTCTATTAAAACTCTAGAGGGAAAATCTTGTCAATCATAGATACCCAATTCACTTTTGAGCCAAATTTCATGAACAAATATATTTTTGTCTTCATATTCAACCCATACCGATCATTTTTGTCATATCACCCAAATAAAATTTAATAAAATTATCATATTTTTAGTACAAGGACATCCTATCATCATATAAATCATCCTAATAAAAATAATAGCTTATAATCACTTGTTTGAGAACCTAAATCCTAAATTCAACCAATATCATAACACTTTCTTATGAAATTTTCCTATCCTAAGTTATTCATCTCTCATTTAATATATTTTACATCAAGCCAAAGTTATATTTTTATTTGAAATCACTTTCTCTTTGGAAATTATTGTATCTCAAGTATACATCCAACCATGATAATCAACATAGGTTCTCAATCATAGTTTGAGTGTTAAATAAAACACTCCAATCCAACACCAAATCACACCTAATTAGTCTTGTCCTTGGGCTTAGATTCATTAAATTCCATCTAATCAATCACTTGATCTTTCATGCTCTTTGCCAGATATTTTCAACCTAGAAAACTCACAGAGCGACAAAAACAACCCCCACAATACACTAATACTTTTCCTAATAGCAGATAATTTCAACACCCCAACATGTAGGTGGGACCATAAAATACTACTCATCCTCACAATATGGTCTCCATTGAAAAGGAAATGGTATCCCCAACCTATTGGTTTTTTCTAAATCCCAAGTCATTGTTGAAACAATTTAAATAAATTTTAGTTCTTATATTAAAAGGTTTCAAGAGGTTGGATGAGAAACAAGATATTGATTCTTTAATTTTATCCTCTATACTTCGGGACTTGCAAGACCTAGGAGGGTGAACCTTGAAATATCAAAGGATTTAATCTTTATTTATACTACTATATTATTTAAATAAAAATTCCCTCATGAAATATGCTAAGAATTACAAATATATTAAACCTATAATTGGTAATATTTTTGGAGACTTGCCCAATTCTATATGATAACATGCAATAAAACTCAGGGGATAAATGGGGGAGACCCTTTGGTGAAGTGGTGGGGCTTATTTCCTGTATTAAAAATAACCAAGATTCAAACCTCGTGGGGTCACTCCCTACCACATCAAAAATGGATATTGTTTACCCTAGTGTTAAGAGGAAATCCCTTAGTGAACTAGCACCACTTCTTGCATGTAGGGCCAACAACCAAGGCTCAAACCTTAATATCTTATTTTTTATGGGATTCATCCCATAGTGTGATGGTAAGTGGTGGCATTTTTGTTGTGGCCACCGAGGTTCAAGTCCTCACTAGGCTAATGTTGATTGTAGACACTATGCCTTCATTGATTCAATGTGGTCGTAGGCTTGACTTGCAACATTAAGGCCTTTGATGTAATTCATACCATGTTCTAGGTGTTCATTCATGAGGCTCATTCCCTCGATGTGTTGGTGTGCTCATGGGCTTTATGCCCCTACTAGGATACTATGCTCATCAGAGTGGGTTGTTACTTTTTTTCATGCTAGGGAGGAGGTTCCCCATTTTTGGCCTTCATTTTGGTTTGAGACAAGCTAAAATATCAAATTTAATTGATAAAAAAAACATAGGGAATAAATGCAATGTGTCATACATAATTATCACACAAGAATAAACATGACATTATGAATAATAAAATTAAGGACATAGTCAATTAGTTATTTTCCATCATAGTGTCTCATGTCAAAATAATATTTAATATTCATTTCGAAATGTCAATTTTATAAGTTATAAAGTTTGACTTAGGCCATATTGCCACTTAGTCAACTTATTTTACATCATGAAATACATAGTACAATAAGCAAGAAATATGGGATTCCATGTGATCCTCTTCAACTCTTACTACATCCGATGGATGAGAACATGGTTCGGGCACTTATCCACCCAAACACAAAGCTATTCTTTTCTCAGGATTCTTCCTAACTCGAATAATTCCTGAACCTGCATTGAATACTTAGCAAGAAATACAATATGCAAAGTGGAATTTGGTGTGTGCTAAACATCTACATGCATTTCTATCTATGTTTAGAACTTGCAAGATCTATGCAAGGAAGTGGAAAAGAGATTGCATTATAAAACTTAGACCATTAAACATAATGGACTACAAAAACTTGGCCAAGCATATGTTGTATATAGCTAAAAATATAGATTTTGGAAAAGAAAAGCCTGTCTCTCTCATAATCCATTTTCGGCACCTATCTTGGAAGATAACCTCCCACAACATAAGATAACATACATATTATCAAAATATCACAATTTTGCAAACAATCAATCTAGTTTCCATTAGTGTTTATCTAGCCAATCATTTCATGTTTTAAAAAAAGAGAAATTATCTACAACTTAGTTTACACAACTCATTTGGCTCTCAGTTCAACATGTATATGAAAGAATGTAACTAGATTTAATATGTATGCAATAAGATATTTAACATACTAAAGATTCATTTCATCAACTTGATAAGAATACCACAAAACATTCATCAGTTTTCTAAAGATTTCTATTATTCCGTTTATTCCTTCTTACTTGGAATGAAATCTACATTTCAGATAAAGATAAATAGTGTAATTTTTGAAGAAGGTATATCAAATGTATGTTTAATGCATAAATGGAAAATTTATGCATGTACACATATATGAACTTTGGTTAAAAATAGTGTATGCATATAGGCTCTTTTTAAATAAAAGAAAGATTCATTCCACATTCAGATTCCTATTTCCAAATAGATGTCAACTTTCATCAAATGTATGAATAGATTCAACTGAAAATACAAGAATGAAAATGTTAAGTATTCACTTTTAGACTTTGATATAATCTGAGTTTCATACAATATGCCACAAGGTCATTCTACATAGTTTTAAACTTGTAATAGAAATCATAATAAATCAACAAGTTTTAAATGGAGTTCTATACAAACTAGATTTAATTCAACCACCTTAAAATATGTCCATACTAATAATAGAGTTTATTGTCAATTTGTATGTCCCATTTCAACAAAAATATGTAGAAATAACTTACAGATCTCTCTTTGAGTCACAGAACGAAGGATACAATGATGGTTAAAGGCTGATATCATACCCTTAGGCAAGCCTCTCTCAAATAGAAGCAACGACTATTCCTTAAGGAAAAATATTATGTTGCTCTATTTTACAATAGAGACTAAACAACGTTTCTCACACAAAATTATATTATACATATCATTTAGGTCACTTTCATTCTTCATAGGGCTTCGGCCTTAAAGGGAAATACTAAACACCTTGCATCATTTTTAAAACGACATAGAAAACATTAAATATCATGTGGATTGATAAGATGAACACCACAAAATAGGTTTATGAAACAGTGATAAGAGTCATTCGACTTGATTAGATTAGTTCATTCTGAACAACGGATATATATATACATATGCGTGTATATATATATCTACATTATAATATATGAATATACATATACACAACATTGCATTTCTTTAGCAACATTTAAATTGGAACGATGGATTTACATAATTTATTTTGCTGAGTAAAAGAGAATAATTTATATCAACAAGTATATGCACGCGAATGATGGATTCACTTGACCTTTTATAGCATAAATAGAATCACTTAACATAAATTAAGAATACCTTTATATAATAACAATGGCATTTTTCACCAAGAAAGAACATGAGTTGATTAATACAAAAAAAAAAAAACAAAATGATAGGTATCATTCTTCAACATCAATAGGTCAGAACAAAATTATCATTCATCAATTATCATTTTTAAAATAAATATGGTCACCAAATTGTGGTGATCATAGGTTTAGTTGACACTCTCTCATAGTAAAAGGCACCATCCTTATGAAGCTATTAGCCGAACATGCATCACAGCTCAACACTGTAGTAGGGACATCCCTTAAATGGGATTTTCTAACCATATGTAAGGATTTTGATAAAAAAATGACCATCCTATCAAGATTTGAAAACCAAATGCAAAACACAAAACACAGAGTTGCTGCTTTATTTTCTAGTCAACCTGGAAATACCCAAATCTTGAATGCGGAAAACAACAGGAGACATGCAACTTCTTCACTATTAATCAACTGGAAATAACAAAACAAAAAACCAACTAAGAACTAGTAACTATTACAACTTTCTAGGAGCAATTAGAAGCTGCTCAACCAGACTTGTAGAGATCAGGAGCTATCAACAGCTCTCTACCAAGAGCTACATAGAGCTCTACCTGGAGCAATCACTTCTCTTACAAATAACAAATAGCTGCTATTGTTCAGGAGCTACAGGGAGTTCAGAGAGAATGTTCTTCTCATAGTCTACTGCTGCAATCTTCTTCTCTCAACTTTTTCCCAACTCTTCAACTTTTCTCAACTGACTTACTGACTAATGTGCCTTCAATCCATTTTTTCTAAAACAAACATTCCATCTCAAATTTCGAAATCACCTACCTCAGTAAATGTTGAATTCAAAAACAACTACCTTAATCAATTCTAGAGCTATCAGGAGTTGCAAGGAGGATCCCCAAAACTAGCAAACTACTCCTAATAGGTAGGTGAAGGCTGTAGGGGCACTGGCAGATGAGCAGAGGATCAGGAAACATTAAATTCTAACACATACACAAATTGGTAACATGAAATCAAGACCCAACAACAGTAAGATCAAGTTCAGCCTGATCAAACCTTTGCATGACCAAGAAAACCATCACATGGTATGGTGTTTTCACCCATCATCCTCACTGAATAAAAGAAACATTTGGGGTTCGATTCTCTTCTACAAAAATAAGGACAAACTCACAAATTGGTCATTGATATAGTATATCGATGCACAAAAAAAGGAGTATGTTTCAGTACATTCATTATTTTATTACTAGGGTCGATTCGAAAGCATGAAAGAAAATATTTTTTACACAAATAGAAACTTCACAAAATACCATGAAGTTACCTCCTGACTATAGGAATTCAATGATTTTTTCTTAGTCTGGGTATATAAACAATTTGTTCTCTCTATTCTTCACCCTTCCTTCATGACTTTCTTCATAGAATCTTCTCCTCTTCTTTTTTCCCAGAACTCCACACCTTTTCTTCAAAATTCACTCCTGGCCAAAGATATTTAGTGTTTACTAAAATTGGAGATGGTGGTCATAACTCTCCCACGCCTCCTCATACATAGCCACCCCTCTAGTCCATGTCAATTTAGTAATACCATCTCTTCCATGATGGATGGTGGTTATGTTTAGGGTGAATAAGATATGATTTTCTTTTGTTTTCTCAAGTGGCCAATTAATTTTGTTTCCCATGTTTTAATTTCCACATAAACACTTTTATTTTCAAACAAAGGAAAACAGTTTTATATATCTATATATATTCCCTCATTCATATAAACATTCTCATTGTTATATTCAAGAGTAGTTTATTTGTGCATAAAAATCATATTTCCAACACCATTCATTATTATGAAAATTTCATCAAATGAACATGGTAAATAAAATATTTCAATGAATCTATTTCCATAAGATTACCAATTAATTATTTACACATTTCACACTGGAAAAAATGTTAGCTACCAAATTGCAAATACAATGCAAATTCCATGATTTTTCTAGTGGTGTGTGTAATTTCTAGATTCCATAAATCTTATTGTTGTCATCCAAATAAGTATTCCTACCTCAACCATGTTCTCAATCTTCAACCTATTCCTGTATTCATGCACTAGCACTTGTGGAGTTTCATTAGTAACCTTTAACCAATGCTCAAAATGAAAGGATTCCATTTCACATCATAATTTTCATCTTTCATATTCAATCATAATAACATAAATATATTTCAAATGTCATTGAAAGCTTAAATTTATCACAACTCAATTGATAAATTTCATCTTCCATAATTATTAAAAGAACTTAACATTATTAAATGCAAGAAAAAATTGAGACATAGAATCTTTGCCCACTTGGAAGAGACATCATCCTAATGTCTTATTAGACAAAACTAAATTAAATATCTTTTCTAACATTTAATAATATTGTTATTTAAGCAAAAATATGCAATCTAAAATTCTCTAGCAATAGTATCTTGATGAACATTAAGAGTCTATCCAGTAATCAGATGACGAAAGGAGTGTTCTATTTCCTTCACATCCTCCCAAGTAGGATTGTCTTCAAAATATTGATCCCATTGAACCTTATATTGGACAATGTCTCTATTTTGAAACTTGATGTTGTGTCTATCCAATATTCTAATGGGATCCACTAGAACCACTCTTGGATCCTACACCTATAAGGAATTCCAATCAAGTATTTGAGATGCATTTGGATGATATAGCTTAAGAAAAGAAACATGAAATACATTATGGAGTTGAGATAAATTAGGTGGTAGAGCAAGTTAGTATGCAACTAGGTTAATGACTTCCAACCCATCAAAGGGACCAACATATATAGTGGCCAACTTGGAAGATTTTCCAAAGGTAATGCATCTCTTATACAACATGACTCTCAAAAATAATTTATCTCCCTCTAAGAACTATCTAAAGGTTTTATTCTTCTTGGCATATATTTTTTGTCTATTTGTTGTTTCCTTTAGTCTATCCCTGATGAGTTTCATCTTCTCTTTCATCTCTTTAAGCATTTTAGCACCCGCTATGAACTTTTCTTCCAACCTATCCCAACTAATGGGTGTATGACACTTTCACCCATGAAGAGCCTCAAAAGGTGTCATACCTAAAGATGTATGGAAAGAGTTATTATATGAATTTTCTAATAAAGGCAGATACTCTTCTGACTAATAGTGTTAGTACATCCAATACATTTGTAGGAGAACTTTGACTACTTGATTTACTCTTTCTATTTGACCATTGATCTAAGGATGATATGTTGAACTAAAATTCAACTTAGTTCCCAAAGTTGCATTCAAGGTTGTTAGAAATCCAAACATCATCCAAGTATCCCTATCAGCTACGAGTCTCTGGTACTCTATGCAAATGAAATATCTTTTGGATAAAATTCTTGTCCAAGGTCAACGATCCATCCTTAAGGTTCCTTGGAATGAAATGTGCCACCTTTTTCAATTTGTCGACTACTGCCAAGATGGAATCATCCTTGCTTTTGCTCAATGGAAACCCTTGGATTAAGTCTATGTTGATCACTTGCCACTTGTTCTTAGGTATTTCATGAGGATAGAGAAGCCCTACTAGATTCACATGTTTAACCTTGACTAAATGAAATTCCATGCATCTAACTACATACTTGACTACATCCTTCTAGAGCTTAAGCCATAAATACAAAGGTTTGAATTTTACGATCATCTAACAACTTTGGAGTGTCGTAAATATGGTGCATCATGGATTTCCTCCAAGTCCAATTTATTAAGTTCTCTAGAATCTGGAATATACATTCTAGACTCTGGTATCTTAGGATCCCATCTAGTTCAATTTCATACCCATCATATCGATGGTCTGAAGGGTTCACCTAAAGACCTCTCTTAGCCTTTTCATAATTATCATCCCCTCACAAGTGTTGGATAACTTGTCTTAGATTTGACCTTGTCGAGGTCATAGCTATCAAATGTCTTCTTCTACTAAGAGCATCAACCACTCTATTCTCTTTTCATTTAATATACTCGATTCCAAATTCATAGTCACTAAGGAATTCTAACCATCTTCATTGTTGTACATTGAGATTTGGTTGGTTGAAGATATATCTTAGTCCTAGATGATCTGTTATGAGCTCAAATGGCTTCCACAATAGATAGTGCCTCCACATCTACAAGGGATGCACTATTGTAACCAATTCTAAATCATGTGGTGTGTAGCTTCTTTCATGTTGTTTAATCTTTCTTGACTCATATGCCACCACTTTCCCATTTTGCATTAATACAACTCCTATACCATCTTCGAAAGAATCTATGATCGCTATAATTTTACCATTGGGGTTAGGTATAGTCAACAAGGGGTTGTAGTGATCTTATTCTTCAGAATTTTAAATGCTTGCTCACACTTTTCCATCCACTCAAAAAAATTCCCTTTCCTTTGAAGAGATGTGATTGGGGATGCAATCTAAGAAAATCCATATACATAATTCCTATAGTATCTTGGTAATCCCAAAAGTCTCTTCTTTTCAGTCACACTCTAAGGTGTTGTCCATTATACTATTGTCTTAATCTTTTCCAAGATCTATAGAGACTCCTTCCACTGATATGATGTGACCAATGTAATCCACCTTTTCTTGATAAAATGAACACTTGGATATCTTTCCAAAATATTTTTCTCTTTGAGACATTGTAATACTATCCTCAAGTACTTATTATTATCCATAATGGACTTGGAATAAATCAGGATGTCATCAATAAAGAGCAAGACAAAGTCATCTAGACAATCTCTAAATATACTATTCATGATATTCATGAATGTTGCTAGTGTATTGTTCGAGAAAAAAGGTACCACCATGAACTTGTAGTGTCCATACCAAGTTCAAAAAGAAATCTTAGGGATGACCTCTTATTTTATTCTCAACTGGTGTAACTGGATTTGAGATCTATTTTAGGGGACATTGTTGCTCCCTTCATCTGATTGAATAGTTCATAAATCCTGAGAAGATGATATATATTCCTGATGGTCACCTCGTTCAACATATGAGAGTTTATACATAGATGTAAGGTTCCATAATTCTTATTACCAAAGATAACAAGTGCACCCCAAGGAAACACTAGGTTGAATAAGCCCCTTACTCAGTAGTTCTTGCAACTAGGCCTTCAATTTGAATAATTCGGTGGTAGTCATCCTACTTTAGATTAAGGTTTGGATCTTAGTAGTAGATCAATAGAGAAAGAAAATTCTCACTTGGGAGGAAATTTCATGAGTTCTCTAGGGAATACATCTTGAAACTCCTTGAGAATGGGGTAATCATCTAAATAAGGCTTCATATTATTAAGTTCACTCACATGTATCACATAGATAGTGCACCCCTTTTTTTGATCCCTATTAAGATACATAGTCATGATTTGCCTAAGCTTTAGGGGTCTCTAGATTCCACGAATCTCATTCAAGTTTCCATATTCATCTAGATAATTCACAATCTTATTCTCATGGTTTACAATGGAATTTTTCTCTGTCAACCAATTCATTCCTAATATTACATCATAAGATCCTAAAGGTGCCACATAAAGGTTGAATTGACTCAAGAAACTAGGAAAACTAACTTGCTGCTATAGAGATAAGAAGCCAAACTCTACTCTACTTGATTTCCATATTGGATCATCAAACAATTGGCCATGTGTCAAGGTCTAATGGATAGCTTAGAAATCATTCTCAGGTTAACAAAACATTCAATAGCTCCAATCTCAATCAAAATAGAAACAGGTTTTCCATTAAACTTACCTAATAGTTGGATTAGCGAGGCTTGACATTCTTCTCTTCTATCATCCATAGTTGCATGGATCTGATGCTATTTTCCTTCCTTTCATTCCTTTTAAATCTATAGGAAATTAGAGGCATAATGATAAACTCCATAGCTATAGCAACCATCATGAGCCCATCTCGACCTCCTGACCTACCTTCCTTGGAGCTATTCTTCGTATTATCCAAGTTTCCTTTGTTTTTGTTGTCCTTCTTATTCTTTTAGCCATTTCTTCCCTTTTTTTCTCATGTGAATCACTTCCCCTCTTAATAAACTTGATTTGGCAGGTTTTGTCTCCTTTTTGAAATTTTTTATTCCTAAACTGAGACTTAGAATTTGAGTTCTTTAAGAAACTAGACAATTGTTGCAAGTTTCTTTCTTTCTTTGTGGAATTCTTGAAGGCCTCCTCCATGGTGAGTGGTTTATGTAATTCTACCTCCACTCCAATCTAAGGTCTCAACCCAACTATAAGCTTCCTGATTTAGAAGTGCTCATTAGTCTAATACTAGGGCACATACTTCAGTAAATGAGTGAAAATTTCCGAGTACTAAGTTAGTGAAATGCTCCCCTCAACTAAGTTTGGAGCTTTGTCATATTCTTATTGAAGAAGTGTTAAGGGAGCCACCTTTTCCAAAAATACTAGAGAAAATGTTCTTAGGTGGTCTCTCTAGGTTGCATTTTCTGTTCTTCCATTTCATTGTCCCACTAGGTAGCTACCTCATTAGAGAGATGATAGGCTACCCATACAACCTTAATTTTATTTGATAAATTTTAAATCCTAAAGTATTCCATTTCAATTATCCATGCTTCTGCTACATATCCAATGGTTTTTTAATCAAAATTTGGTGGATCCACCCTTTTCAGGTCATTACCGAGATCTCCTTCGATTATAGTTTAGTTATTGACATCGGGATCTCTATTCCCTTATATTTGTTGCTCAATCCTTTGGTTCTGACCATATCAGACACCTCCTAATTTTCCTTCCAAATGGTTCATTCTATTTTCTTGTGAATTTAGGAGATTGAGGATCCTATCTAGCCTTTCATTCTGACCTTTTTTTTTGCCACCACTTGAACTTCTATTCTTGGTGTTCAACATGATGGTTCAAGAATGGCCTGCATCATAGCCCACATTTAGCATAATTGACACAAGTTTTCTATATTTTATTATTAAAATACATAATTTCAATTGTTACAACATGCAATCTTAAAGGGATACTCATGTTCATTCAAACCAAATACAAGTCATTCAAGATCACAAATTTGAACACAAGAAATACTTATTTATTTATAATATATCAGATTACAAATATCATTATTACAAAAATTTCCCTCCTTACTAGGTGGGCTATTCATCATTAGATAGAGGAAACTCTTTTGGGTCCTAGTGAGAGTCTATTACAACCTTCTTAGAAGAGGTAGAATGTGCGTGTAGGCACTCATTTTCCTCATTAGTCAAAATGGGTGCATTAAGTCCACACCCCTAAGGCCATTCTCAATTTTTTGAAGGTTTGTTATTTTTAACAAGGTACTTAGAATTTTAAAATTTATTTCCCCTCTCTAGCTTGAGTCAACTGAGCTCATGTGCCAAGGTCTCATCCTTGAGAATATCAAGTTGGAATTTAGGCATTATGTCTTCTTCAACAACTTTATTTTTATTAGTCCTAATGGTCTTCCCTTTCTTTCTTCTTGACCTTGACCTCCTCATACCTACATTCAATTCAGGTTCATTAAACTTGAAATTGAATTAAGGGTCAACTAACCCTAACTTAATGCATTGTGGGCTCATAGGCCTAGAGCTGAACCCTAAGCTTTGATACCAAATGTAATGTGTCATACAAAAATATCACACAATTTTTTTTTATGACATTATGAATAGTAAAATTAAAGACATAATCAATTATCTATTTTCCATCATAACAGCTCATGTCAAAATTATATTTAATATTCATTTCCAAATGTCAATTTTATAAGTTACAAAGTTTGACTTAAGTCATCTTTCCTTTTAGTCAACTCATTTTATATTATGAAATACATGATACATTAATCAAGAAATATGGGATTCCATGTTATCCTCTTCAATTCTTTCCACATCTGATAGAAAATAAAATGGTTTAGGAACTTTTCCACCCAATCACAAATTTATGCTTCCCTAGTATTCTTTCTAACTAAAGTAATGCCTCATCTTGCATGAAAAACTTAGCAAGAGATACAATATGCAAGTTTAAATCTGGTGTGTGCCAAACATCTACATTCATTTCTATCTACGTTAGAACATGCAAGATCTATGCAAGGAAAAATTAGAGAGATTACATCATAAGAGTTAGAGCATTCAACATAATGGACAAAAAATTCATGGCCAGGCATGTTTTGTATACAAATAAATATATGTATTTTGGAAAAGAAATATCTATGTTTCTCATAATCCATTTTTGACACCCATCTTAGAAGATAACATCCCAGAACATAAGATTACAAACATCTTATCAAAATATCAAAAAAATTCAAATAATCAATCAAGTTTCGAGTAGTATTTATCTATCCAATCGTTTCATGTTTTTTTTTAAAAATAGCTATTTATAACATAGTTTATGTAAACTCATTTGGCTATCTCAGTTTAACATGTATATTAAATAATGTAGCCAAATTTAATATCTATGTGTAAAAGAGGGGCACCAACAATGTCAAGGCCCTAGGTCACAGAGGGTCAAGAGCAAAAGGCTACCCTAACTTACCTCAGCTTAAGGGAGTGTTAGGAAATGTGAGATGAGAATGATGAGGACTATAAGGTCCTTCAATCACTTTGTAGACTCGAGACTTGAAAGGGGGCTAGGTGAGTTGGTTTTTGGATTCAACACTATGTATTAGATCACTCTTTTCCTGAGGAAAAAAACATGGTTCCAGGATGACAGTGCAACGTGTTGGCATCTCTCAGGTGTTCTTTTGTTTGTATGACCAGAGGACCAAAAAGACAAGGTTGAATACTAGAAAATGGACTAACAACCTAACTAATGGTTTTTAGGGGAACAAAATAATACTATGAAATAGGAAATGTATAAACGAATATGATAGAACAAGTAGAGTAATGTTAGGGTGACAAGAACGATCTCACAAAAGAGCTTGTTTGCCAACTAGCTCCAAGAAGCACGTCCACCTACACACAATAAAGAGGAAAATTTTTGGGGGGTTGTATAGGAGTCTACCTCCGTCAGACCCCCATTTTGGTGTTTCCACCTCCATGGATAGCCAAATTTGAAATGATATAGAAGTAGTATGATAAAGGAAGGAATGAAGCAAAGAACACTAATACACTACAAAACAATAAATGTGCTTACTCAACCAAATAATAGAGAGGAGTAGAAATATTACCACCTCCACCAAGAGCACTCAAGGATAATGGGGGATAAAATGAGAGGACTCAAGCCTCTTATGCAACGGTGTTGTTCCACACCTGCTCTATTGAGTTGATGGAGTGATGTAGTTTCTTCTATGGAGTGCAAGGTGTTGCTTGAATTATTAAAGTGAATTCTAGAAGCTATAGAAATTATGGACGAAGATGAATTGAATGAAGGAAATGACCATATTCAGGTCGGTCAGCTGAAGAGGGTGTTACAAGTCAACTTCCAATGAGAAGTGTAATGCCTGTACAGGCTCTAGACATAGGAAATTTTGAGGCATGTTAGTGTGTCACATGGACATCTATGCACCATGCGAGCATCCTCTACAGTTATCCCTCTGTCAACACAAAAATTATATTGCAAGTGGAAAGAAGGTAGTGAGCTTATGAGAAATTTAACCTCCGAATTTGGTTTTCTAAGGTGAGGATGTGTAAAAGGGGAATTTGTGTAAGGGGTGCAAATTTTCTCCTATACATTTTTCCACCACTTTAGCAAGCATGAATACTGATGATTGCTTAGCTAAAGTAGATTAGAGAACTGGTAGAGTTAGAAACCTATACCTGAATCCTCGAGGAAGAAAACCATGATCTCGTGAACCTAAGAGTGCAAGACAAGCAAAGGACTTCATAGCTCCGTAGAACTATGAAGTTGAAGAAAGAAAGCATCTTATAGGCCTGTGGACCTACAGGGAGGTAACCCCCAGGGTCTCTTGCATGAAGGAAGCCCCAACAAGTAGGCACCTTATAATCTCATAGACTTGCAAGGAAGGTGTATCCTAAGATCTCTCACTTGAAGGAGACCCAATAAAGTGGACCCTGTTCAGTAAAAAAGTGGCTTTACAAGCACATCCAAAAAGTGACATGTTTACCCATAGATAGAAAATGTTAGAACACAGCCACATAGACAAGTAAGTGAAGAGTCACACAACCATCGACAAGCTGGAATACTTTCAAAGCGATTCCTCGAGAACCCTTCAAGAGGAAGAGGGGTCAACTCAAGGGACACATTGTTTGAAAAAGTGAGGTCTAGTCAAGCTACCCCCAAGCTAGATGCAAAGATGGGAAATAGGTTTAGTCGAGCTACCTCCAAGCTAGATGCAAAGATATGAAATAGGTCTAGTCAGGTCTACCCCAAGCTAGATTCCATGGAATTCATTTGAGATAAAATATTTCAAAGGGCGATCCCTTGGGGACCTAGCATAAGAAAGGGGGTCCACTCAAGGGACGTGTTGTTCGAAAGATGGTGTCTTCTTTCTTGAATCAATTCATCATCAAGGAATTTGAAAGGAAGAACATGCCCCCAAACAAGGGGAAGATAAAAGTTGTTCCCACTTTTGAGGAAGGTTTCCAAGTTCTTTCTTTATGAACCCATGATGAAGGAAACATGTTCTCCTAGGGTTTTCAGTTGAGATTGCAATTCTAACAAAGAAGTATGTGAAGACTCTTGAGAAAATATTTTTTGGCCACGAATACATTTTTTGAAGATCAAAGTGATGTAAGGGTGGAATTTTCACACATGAGAGGGACAACTCAAGCAAAGAAGAGAGAAAGATAAAGGACAAGCAAAAAGGAAGGAGAGCACAGAAAAAGGGCATAGGGGTAGCTTGATATTTCAGTGTCAGAACTTCTCATAAATATATATAAGAATAATAATAGTATATAAATTAACTCTCATTAACCCCCTACTATATCAAGCCATGTGAGGAATGCACGCGAAGACAAAGTAAAAGTAAAAAAATTGGTCAACATGGAAGGGAGGCCTACATGCTCCCAACACTTTGCATTGTCCCCAATTTACTGAAACTGAATCACAAACATGGAAGAATGGTGATACAAATAGAAGAAGGTTTACAACAGAAACACCATGCTTATATCCAAGCACCAATATGGGTGACGAGGGTCATCCAGGCACATATAGTACAATTACGAGGAAACACATCACAACAGACACACATCTAATCTAAAGGTAAAGAAAAGGCCTCCCACTAACATTGATCAACCAAGAGGTCATCAAATTCCAACTCTAGATCATTGTAGGGGGAAGGAGGATGAGCCTACATCAGTGGAATGTTAAAGGAAAAGCTTTCGACCCCCCGAAACAAGGGCTAAGGAAAAAGGACCTGAAAGATCTCCTTCACTCAACTCTTGTGGTTCTAAGGTCAACGAATTTGCGAAGATCATTGAAAAGGTTAGAACTTCATCCACCAAGTTAAACATGCACTTAATAGGAGTGACATGTTTCACCTTGATGAACGAAGAAGGTTGCACCTAAGGTTCACTGCTAAGCTCACAAAGAAATTTGAGAGTGGTGATGAACTCAGGAGAAGACAAGATTGGTTCCATCACTAGGATATAACAAGTCAACATGGGGCCACCCTTTAGAGAAGGTGGGACCCTCTTACATCTTTCATTGCTAGAAGGACCACTCTCCACTTTCTTCTTTGTCGAAGGAGGAAAAATTCCTATAGATGAAGCAAGAAGGGCAAAGGAAGAGGATGAGGAAATAACCACAATAGATACCACCAAGGTGTTAATCATATCTATGGGATTCAAGAAAGGTGAGACATCTAGAATGAATGTCAACAAGTGTGGATCCATTGAAGGAGGGATGAACACCTACACATTTCTAGGGTTAGGCGCATTTGCACTCGTAGTGGAAGATGAAAGCGATATAGAGTTTTTTTGGATGGAAATTGAGGGGAGGAGAGAGGAAAAAATAGTAGGAGACCCTGATATAGGGATGGTCATCTCCTCTTCCTTCCTTTTTGAGGAAACCTACTAAGCCAAGAGAGCCTTTTGTTGGCGCTTTTGCTCGCGCATAAGGCAGTTCCTACAACTCTTAGAACTAGAGGCTAAATATTTTGAGGGAACGAAAGGCTCTTGCTCATCCATGGGAGTGTCCTCCATAGCTGTTTCTAGTGGAGGGAAAAATTCTTGAATTGGAGTAGTAGGGATAGGTTCAGAAATAGTGGGAGGAGTTGGATCTAATGCTTTGGCAATGGGCCTCTTCCTATTAACTGCTTTAGGAGCATAGGAAGTAGGAGGCCAAGCCATAGTGGATTCCCCATAGGGGAATTTTTTCCTACCGTACAAGTAGTACCAAGGTCCAGGTGGCTTGGTAGGGAGATCCAATATCCTGATCTTGGGTTTTCGCCAAGCATGCACCATCAAAATCAGTGGGAAAAAACTAGGCTTACCCATCTAGTACTCTTCCAAAGAAAGGATATCAAACGAGGCAGACCAAGAAGGAGTAAGCTTCTCCTTTCCCTTTCGGGAAGAGGAGGCAGCTGTTTTTTGTGCTATAGGAAGGGTCAGTTTTGGTTGTCCCTTGCCCCTAGTTTCATACTTTATGTAGTTCTTATAAAGAAGGTTCATTCTTGGAGGAAGTAAACCAATTGGGGTGGGCCAAATATAAATAATATATCCCATTAGATACCAAGGGTTGATAGCCAGTATCATGTACCATGTGCACAACACCTTCATGGGATAAATTTAAACATTTATCGATAACAAAGGTGATCCCATTCATGGAATCTAGCCAAGGTATACCTAACTTCACCTTTATAGGTCTGAATTAGGAATAACATCGAAAATTGTGTCTACATTCCTAGGGCCAACTAGGACAAACAAAGTTATTGATCCATATGGTTCTATAGCAAAGCCATCATGTGTACGGATGATGGAATTTTTTTTCATATTCCTCCCTCTAAAAGGAGTTCAACAATAGAGTCTCATTTATAATGAAATTCACTCTACTCATGGGGTCAACTAAGACTCCTATCACAATGTTGCCATTCAGGTGAGCGGAAATGTAAAGTGGAGAAGGTTTGTTGTTCATTGGTAAATCTTGAAAAGTAAATGTTACATCAAATGAACTAATCACAGGATGAGGAGAAGGAGTAATAGTGACCATGTTAACATATGCTTCAGGCTAAGTAACAAAATCAGAGGGATTGATAATTATGTTAGCAGAATGTGACAGAAACGGGTCTGTGTATATCTACAATTCACTATTATCTTTTTCCACTGATTTGTTCATATATTTTTTTGCTTCCATTGAGATGAATAGTATAGTCTTCTATGAGATCTTGTATCTCATGATGTAGGTGCATGCAATGTTTAGTATCATGTCTGCTAACTTGATGGCATTAAAAATAAGTATTTTCTTCATAGCATCTAGGATAGGGTTCCCTAATGGATTTATGGTTTTGAAATTTTACGATCTTATCCTTCAACAACTTTTGCAAGATGGAGGAATAAGATTTTGATAACTTTGTGAACTTTTGGTTGCATCTCAAGCCACTGTCATCTATAGTGGCTACTACATTTACAAAAACTTTTTCTTTTCTAGAGATCAACACAATGACCTTCCCTTTAGGATGGGAGCATGAGGAAGGTCCCTCGAACTAAGCCACTATCTGTTGATACTCCCATAGAGCTACACAAAAATATTGGAAAGAAGGGTATTTCATAAGGGAAAACCTTTCTTTCCAAGACCTTTGTAAGTTCCCTATTAATACCTTCTACACATCAGAATCAAGTAATGGGTATGAGATTTGTGAAAAGAGTGCTTGATATCATGCTATGAAATCGGTAATCTTCTCGTTATCCCCTTTCTTACATCAAACAAGGTCAAAGAAGGTCATCTTAGGTCTGATGATGGCTTGGAACTATAGTAGAAACTAGTTCACAAGCTGATCAAACATAGAGATGGAATTGTTAGGCAAGGAACAATACCACTCGAGCGTTGTATCCTTGAGAGATTAGTGGAATAGTTTTTCCATCAACACATCATGATGGAAGAATTTTGTACATAAGGCATTAAAGGTAGACACATGCATTTATAGATCCCATTTTCTATCATATATCTTGAATATAGGAATCTCTATCCCTTGTAGGAAAGGAGTGTTTAGGATCACTACCGACAATGAGCTATGTTAGAAGAAGGGATGGAAGATAGTCTGGGTAGAATCTTGGGAGAGATTTTCCAAGTGGTTTTGCATCTTCCACATATTTTGAAGAAGAGTATTTAGAATCAGGTCATTAGAAGATATAGGACTAGTGGAACCACCACCAGATCCACCACCAGAACCACCGTTATGACTACCACCGGAGCAACTGCTAGTTCCACCGCCACCGGTGTCACCTCCACTATAGCCACCACAACTTCCAAAGCCACCACCATGACCTCCACCGAACCCAATGCCACCAGTGCTAATTTCACCACTGAAACTACCACCACCAAATCCTCCACTGATCATCCCACCAAATCCTCCATTTTAGAGGTGACAAGAGGTGTGAATTGAAAACCCAGAGGGGTCTTGTTTACTTTAACATTTCTAGAACTTTATGAAGTAGTGGGCATATTGATTGAAGGGATTGTTTCAACCAAGTACACATATGTGGGAGGCATCGATACTCCTAATTTTCTCTCATTCTCTTTGAAGGGGTCACTTGGTATCATGATACCATGGTTCAATGGGGCGCACACTTCAATCAAAAAAATGAGACTAGCCAGGAGTTCTATGTCTGTTTGGTCTTTTCCTACCATATACTTTATTTTGTTGATAACCTTAGTGGCCCTAGCTAGCTTCAAGATTTTCTATAGGTGATTCTCCAAAGCACCTAATCCTTTGCTCAGACTAGCGACATAATCAAAATGGATGTGGATAGCTTCACACTCATCTATGGATGATGATGTGGGAGATGCAAGAGTAAGGACACGGTCAGTTTCATTGAAGAATCTTGACTCGCCCCATGACACCTACTCCTGAGTAACAAGGCCAACTATAGAACTAGAGAAAAGACCTATAGAGAAATTAGAAGTGACCTTCATCTTCTCCATCAAAGGTGTCATAAAATTTTCTTAACAATATACCCATAGGTCATGGACTGGGTTTTGATTCTCATAAACTTTCACAACACTCATGAGTACAAATATCATAGGGTACAAGGGAAAAGCTTAAAACCAACAAATGAGTAGATGTTGGTTCATGTCAGGCTCACCAAAAATGTAAGAGATGGGGACCAACCATGTCAAGGCCCCAGGTCACGGAGGGTTGAGAGCATAAGGCTTCGCTAACTTACCTCAGCTTAAGGGAGCGTTAGGAAATGCACGATGAGAATGATGAGGACTATAAGGTCCTTCGATCACTTTGTAGAACCGAGACTTGAAATGGAACTAGGAAAGTTGGTTTTTGGATTTAAAACTGTGTCTTAGATAGCTCTCTGCCCGAGGAAAAAAGCGCAGTTCCGGGATGACAACACGACATATTGGCATTTCTCAAGTGTGCTAGCATTCGTACAACCAAATGACTAGAAAGATAAGGTTGAATACTGGAAAATAGACAAAAATCCTAGCTAATGGTTTTTAGGGGAAAAAATATCACTATGAAATAGGAAACGTATAAATGAATATGATAGAACAAGTAGAGTAATGTTAGGGTGACAAGAATAATCTCACATAATTGCTTATTTGTTAACTAGCTCCAAGAAGCATGTCCATGCACACACAATAAAGAGAAAACTTTTTGGGGGGGGCTATGTAGGGGTATGCCTTAGTCAGACCCCCATTTTGGTATTTCCACCTCCACGGACAGGCAAGTTTGCAATGATATATAATTAGTATGATAAAGGAAGGAATGAGGCAAAGAGCACTAAAACACTACAAAATAGTAAATGTTCTTACTCAACCAAATAATAGAGGAGAGGAGTAGAAATATTACCACCTCCACCAAGAACACTCAAGGCTAATGGGAGAGAAAATTAGAGGACTCAAGCCTCTGTTGCAATGGTGTTGTTCCAAAATTGCTCTACTGAGTTGATGGAGTGATGTAGTTTCTACTATGGAGTGCAAAGTGTTTCTTGAATGCTTAAAGTGAATGATAAAAGTTTCAAAATTTGTGGAAGAAGATGAATTGGGTGAAGAAGGATTGAATTTGAAGGAGGAATGAAGGAAATGACCATATTTAGGTTGGTCGGCTGAAAAGGGCGTTACAAGTCAACTTCCAATGATAAGTGCAATTCCTCCATAGGCTCCAAACATGAGAATCTACTAGGGATGTAAGTGCACCACATGAGCATCCCTGATAGTTATCCTTGGATCGATGCAAAATACAAATTCCAATTGGAATGAAGGTAGTGAGCTTATGTCGACTTTAGCCTTTGAATTCAGTTTTCTAAGGTGAAGATGTGTAAAAGGGGAATTTGTGTAAGGGGTGCTAATTCGCTCCTATACACTATGTAATCAAAGTTTTAACATATTCAGGATTCATTTCATCAACCTGATAAGAATATCATAGAATGTGCATCAGTTTCCATTATTCCCTTTATTCCTTCTTACTTGGAATGAAATCTACATTTCAGATAAAGAGAAATAGTGTAATTTTTAAAGAAGGTATATCACATGTATGTGTAATGCATAAATGAAATATTTATGCATGTAAACATATGTGGCCTTTTGTTAAAAATATTGTATGCATATACGTTCTTTTTAAAAAAAATAAAGATTCGTTCCACATTCAAATTCCTATTTTCAAATAGATGTCATCTTTCATCATATGTATGAATAGATTCAGCTAAAAATACATGACTAAAAATATTAAGCATTCACTTTTAGACTTTGATACAATCTAAATTTCATATAGTATTCCACAAGGTTGTTCTACATAATTTTCGACTTGTAATCAACATTATAATAAATCAACAAGTTTTAAACAAATTTTCCATACAAACTAGATTTAATTCGACCACCTTTCAAAATATGTCCATACTAATAACATAGTTTATTCTCAATTCATCTATCCTATTTCAACAAAAATATACAGAAATAGCTTCCAGGTCTCTCTTTGGGTCATAGAACGAAGGATACAAAAAATGGTTAAAGTTTGATATCATACCCTTAAGTAATCCTATCTTGAATAGAAGCATCGAATGTTCCATAAGAAAAAAAAATATGTTGCTTTGTTTTACAATAGAGACTAAACAAGGTTTTCTCACATAGAATGATATTATAAATACTTATCATTTGGGCCCTTTCATTCTTCATAGGGCTTCACGCTTAAAGTTCGATACTAAACAACTCGTATCATTTTTAAAATGATATATAAAACATTAAATATCATTTTAATCGATAAGATGAACACCACAAATAGGGTTATGAAATGGTGATAAGGGTCATTCGACTCGATTAGATCATTTAGTTATGAACAATGGGGATAAATATATATTATTATATATATATCTACATTATATATATACATATATACATTATATTCCATTTATTAAGAAACATTTAGATTGGAATGATGGATTTACATCATTCAATGTCTGCTAGAAAAAGAGCATAATTTATATTAGTGAGTATCTATACTAGAAATGATGGCTACACTTAGCCTTTTCTAGCATCAATAGAATCACTTAAGACTAGTTAAGGTTACCTTTATATAATAGTCATGACATTTTTCACCAAGGTATAACAACATGAGTCATTCAATACAAAAAAAAAAATATAGAATGATAGGTATCGTACTTCAACATCAATAAGTCAGAATGGAAATATTATTTACTATCATATTTAAAAGAAATATTATCACCAAATTGTGGAAATCATGGGTTTAATAGACACTTTGTGATAGTACATAGCATCATCCATGTGAGGCTATTAGCTGAACATGCATCATGACTCGACGTCATAGCAAGGAAATCCCCTGAATGGAATTTTCTAACACATTTGATCTTCATGATAGATAAGGATTATGATTAGAAAAGAGGTTTACATCAAAAAAATGACCACCCATAGAGTGGTAACATGAAATCAAGACCTATCAACAATAATATCAAATTCAACCTGATTAAACTTTTTCATGACCAAGAAAATCATCGCATGGTATGGTGTTTTCACCCACCATCCTCAACGAATAAGACACACATTTGGAGTTTGATTCTCTAATAAAAAAATAAGAACAAACTCATGGATTTTCCATCAATAAAGTAGATCGATGTACATACAAAATAGAGTTTCAGTGCATTCATTATTCCATTCCTAGGGTTGGTTTGAAAGCATGAAATAAAACATTCTTGTATAGAGATAGAAACATCACAAAATACCTATATAAAACATGGAGTTACCTCCTTACTATAGGAATTTGATATTTTTTCTTAGTCTGGGTATTGAAACAACTCATTCTCTCTCCTATTCACCCTTCCTTTGTGGCTTTTTCTTCCCAAAATCTTCTCCTCTTCTTTTTTCCCACAACTCCACACTTTTTCATTAAAATTCACCCTGACCAAAGATTTTTGGTGTTTACTAAAATTGGAGGTGGTGGTCATAACTCTCCCATGCTTCCTCATACATAGTCGCCCCTCTACTCCATGTGGATTTAGCAATACAATATCTTCCATGATGGGTGAAGTTTATGTTTAGGATGAATAAGATATATGATTTTCTTTTGTTTTCTCAAGTGGTCAATTAATTTGGTTTCCCATGTTTGAATTTCCTCAATATCTTTTTTATTATTTTTTAACAAACAAAAATAATGTTGTATATGTATATGTATTCACTCATTAATATAAATATTATTGTTCTATTTAGGAGTAGTTGATTTGGACATAACAATTATATTTCCAACACCATTCATTATTATGAAATTTACATCAAATGAACATAGTAAATAATTTTTTTCAATGATTTTTTTTCCATAAGCTAACCAATTAATCATTTACGCATTTCACATTGGAAAAAAAGTTGGCTACCAAATTTAAAATAAAAATGCAAATGCAATGATTTTTCTAGTGGTGTGTGCACTTTCCAAATTCCATCGAGCTTACCATTGTTATCCAACTAAGTATTCCTAGCTCAACCATGTTCTCAGTCTTCAGCTTGTTTTTGCATTCACACACTTACAAGTACTTGTAGAGTTCAATTAGTAACCTTTAACCAATGCTTAGAATGAAAGTATTTCATTTCGCATAATAATTTTCATCTTTTGTATTCAATCATAATAACATAAATATTTTTCAAATACCATTGAAATCTTAAATTTATCACAAGTAAATTTTTAAACTTCATTTTCCATAATTATTAAAACAACTTAACATTATTAAATACAAGAAAAATATGAGACATGACATCCTTCCCCACTTAGAAGAGACATTGTCCAAATGTCTTATCAAATAACACTAAATTAAATGTCTTTTTCAACATTCAATCATAATGTTATTCAATCCAAAATATATAATCCAAAATGTTAGATCAATAGTATCTTGATGAAAATTAATATTCTATCTAACTTAATAAAATGAGGAAAGGAGCATTCTATTTTATCTGCATCCTCCCAAGTAACATTGTCCTCAGAATATTGATCTCACTAAACATTATATTGGAAAATGTCTCTATTTTGATAACTTGACATTGCGTCTATCCAAAATTTGAATGGGATCCACCTAAACCACTCTTGGATCCTGCACTTGTAAGGAATTCCAATAAAGTATATGAGATGAATCTAGATGATATGACTTAAGAAAAGAAACATGAAATACATTATGGAGTCAAGCTAGAGTAGGTTTTAGAGCAAGTCGGTATGCAAATAGGTTAATGAATTCCAACATATCGAAGGTACCCACATATCTACAAGACAAATTGGAATATTTTCCAAAGGTAATAGAACTCTTATGCAGATTAAATCTCAAAAAGGCTTTATCTCCATCTCAGAATTGTTTGAAGCTTCTATTCTTGTTGGTATAACTTTTTTGTCTATCTGCTACTTCCTTTAGACTATCCTTTATGAGTTTCATTTTCTCTTCCATCTCTTTTAGAATTTCAAGACCCACTATGAACTTGTCTTCCAACATATCCCAACTAATGGGTGTACGACACTTTTTCCAGTAAATAGCCTTGAAAGGTGTCATATCTAAAGACACATGGAAAGAGTTATTATATGTAAATTATATTAAAGGTAGACACTCTTCCCACTTATACCATTGGTGCATTCAATACATTCATAGGAGATTCTCTACTACCTAATTTACTCTTTCTGTTTGACATGACCAATCTGAGGATGATATGTTGAACTAAAAATCAGCTTAGTTTCTCAAGATGGATTCAAAGTTGTCCAAAATCTAGACATCATTAGGGTATCCCTATTAGACATGATGGTCTCTGGAACTCCATGCAAATGGAATATCCCTTGGAATAATTTCTTGGTCAAGGTCAATGATCCATCCTTAAGGTTCACTAGAATGAAATGTGCCACCTTTGTCAACTTGTTGGCTACTACCAAGATGACATAATTATTATTTTTTCTCAATGGAAACCTCCAGATAAAGTCCGTATTGATAAATTTCCACTTGTATTGAGGTTTTTCATGAGGATAGAGAAGCACTCCTAGATGCTCATGATTATCCTTGACTCATTGGTATTCCAAGCATCAGGCTACATACTCAACTACATCCTTTCTATTAGGCCAAAACTACAAAGTTTTCCATTCTATGATAATCTTGACAACTTTGGGGTGTCGTGAATATGGTGCATTATGGATTTCCTCCAGGTCCAACTTCTTAAGTTCACTAGAACCTAGAATATTAATTCTCCTTTGGTATCTTAAGATCCCATCTGATTTAATTGCATACCCATCATATTAATGGTCTGAAGGCTTCACCTAAAGACCTTGCTTAAAATTTTCATAATGCTTATCCCATTGCAAGTGTTGCATCACTTGTTATCTTAGATTTAGCCTTCTCGAGGTCATAGTTGCTACATGTCTTCTTCTACTAAGAGAACCAACCACTGGATTCTCTTTTCCTTTAATATACTCAATTCCAAAGTCATACTCACTAAGGAATTCCAGCCATCTTCACTGTCGTGTATTGATATTTGGTTGGGTGGAGATATATCTTAGTCCTAGATGATTTGTTTTAAGAACAAATGGCTTCCCTAATAGATAGTTCCTCCACATTTGCAAGGCATGTACTATTGCAAAAAAATTTAAATCATGTGGTGTATAGTTTGTTTCATGTTGTTTAAGCTTCCTTGACTCATACACCACTACTTGCCCATATTTAATTAATACAACTCCTACACCATCTCTTGAAACATCTTTGATCATTTTAAATTGACCATTGGGGTCATGTATAATCAAAACTAGGGTTGTAGTGAGCTTCTCCTTAAGGAGTTGAAATTTTTTCTCACACTTTTCTTTCCACTCAAACTTTTTCCCTTTGAAGAGATGTGATTAGGGATGAAATTTGAGAAAATCCATGTACATACTTCCTATAGTATCCTACTAATACTATAAATCTCAAAACTTTAGTGACACTCTAAGGTGCAGGTCATTCTACTATTGCCTCAATCCTTTCAGGATGTATAGAGACTCCTTATGTTGATATGATGTGACAAAGTTAATGCACCTTGTCCTAATAAAATTATCACTTGGATAGCTTTCCAAAAATATTTTTCTCTCTAGGACTCTATAAGACTACCCTCAAGTGCTTATCATTATCCTCAATGGACTTTGAATAAATCAAGATGTCATCAATAAAGATCAAGACAAAGTCATCTAAACAGACTCTGAATACACTATTCATGAGAGTCATGAATTTTGTTGGTGCATTGGTCAGGCCAAAAGTTACCATCATCAACTTGTACTATCCATAATGAGTTCAAAAATTAGTCTTAGGGATGTCCTCTTATTTTATTGTAGACTAGTAATAACCAAATTTGAGATATATTCTAGAGAACACTATTTCTCCCTTCATCTGATCAAATATCTGATCAATCCTCGAAAGAGGATATTTATTCTTGATGGTTTCCTTGTTTGACATCTGATAGTCTATACATAGATACAAGGTTCCATCATTATTTTTAGCAAAGTTAACTAGTGCACCCCAAGGAACACAATAGCTCGAATAAGCCCCTTTCTCAACAGTTCTTGCAACTATGCCTTCAATTCAAATAACTTGGTGGTATTCATCCTATATGGGGCTTTATACTCAGGTCCATCTCCTAAGACTAGATCAATAGAGAAATCAAATTCTTGCTTGAGAGGATATTTTGTGAGTTCTTCATGAAATACATCTCAAAACTCCTTGAGAATGGGGTAATCATCTAAATAAGGCTTTATATTTTTAGGTTCACTCGCATGTACCACATAGATAGTACACCCCTTCCTTTGAGCCCTCTTCAGCTGCATAGCTAAGCTCTACCTAAGCTTTAGGGGTTCCTGGATTCCATGAATCTCAACTAGGTTTCCATAGTCATCTACACAATTCACCATATTATCCTCATATTTTACAATGGACTTATGCTCTTTCAACTAGTTAATTCTAAATATTACGTCATAAGATCCTAAAGGTTCCACATAGAGGTTAACTTGACTTAGGAAACTAGGAGGCTCTAACTCACTACTATAGATATATGAATCCACCCTCAACTCTGCTTGATTTCTATATTGGGCAGTTCAAGAATTGGCCACATGTCCAAGTATAATGGATAGCTTAGAAATCATTCTCAGTTCAACAAAAATTTTAGAGCTCTAGTATCAATCACAATAAAAATAGGTTTTCCATAAAGGTTACTTAATAGCTAGATTGACGAGGCCCGATATTCTACTTGTCTGTCATCTAGTGATGCATGGATTTGATGTTGGTTTCCTTCCTTTCATGTCTTTAAACTTTGTGGTCAACTCAAGGCATGATGATCACCTCCATAGGTGTAGCAACCATCACGAGGCCCTTTATGACCTCCCAACCTATCTTCCTCAGAGCTCTTCTACTTATTATCAAAGTTTCCTTTTCTGCTCTTGACCTTTTTATTATTTCCACCACTAATGCCATTTATTTTATCCTATGAATCACTTCCCCTCTTCATATTCCTAATATGATGGGTTTTTTCTCCTTTTTGAAAATTCTTTTTCTTGAACCGAGACATAGAATCTAAATTGTTTCATAAATTGGGCAGTTGTTGCAAGTTCTATTCTTGCTTGGTGGCCTTATCAAATACATCCTCCATGGTGATTGGGTTATGTAAGTCTACCTCCAATCTAATATGAGGTCTCACCCCAAGTATAAACTTCATGATTTGGAAGTACTCACATATTTGATACCATGGCACATACTTCATAAAATGAGTGAAATTTTCCTAGTACTAGGTTATTGAAATGCTCCCTTGAGAAAAGTTCTGGAACTTTATCATATTCTTATTGAAGAAGTGTTGAGGGAACCACCTTTTTCAAAAAAAATGAAGAAAATGTTCCTAGGTGATCTCTAGAGGTTGCAGTTTCTATTCTTCCATTTTGTTGTCCCACTAGGTAGTTGCCTCACTAGAGAGTTGATAGGTTATCCATACAACCTTAGTTTCATTTGATAAATTTTGAAGCCTGAAGTACTTCTTCATTTCAATGATCCATGATACTACTCTCTCTCTGATGGTTTCACCAACAAAATTTGATGGAGCCACCCTTTATAGGTTCTTGTCGATATCTTTGTTGATTCTAGCTTGGTTATTGCCATCGAGATCTCTATTCCCTTGCAGTTTCTCCTCAATCCTCTAGTTCTGACCATCTCACACACCTTGGAATTTTCCTTCCAAATGGTCCATTTTGTATTCCTATTAGTTTAGGAGATCGAGGATCCTATCAAACCTTTCATTATGACCTTCCTTTTGACCACCACCTGAACTTCTATTCCTAGTGTTCACATGATGGTTCATGAATGACCTACATCATAACATGTGTTTAGTGTAACCAACACAAGTTTTCTATATTTGACTATTCAAACACATAATTCCAAATTTTTTTATGACATGCAATCTTAAAAATATGCTCATGTTCATTGAAACTAGAGATAAGTCATTCAAGATCACAACTTTAAACACAAGAAAAACTTTATTTATTTATAATAATATTTGATTACAAATATCTTGATTAAAAAAAATTCCCTCCTTACTAGGTGGGCTATCCATCATAAGATATATCAAAATCTTCTAGATCCTCATCAAACTCTATTAAAACCTTCTTAGAAGAGGTAGGATGTGTGTGCCCAAACTCATTTTCCTCTTTAGTCAGAATGAGTGCATAGGGTCCACACCCCAAAAGCCAGTCTTGAATTTTAGAAGGTTTACTAGCTTTTACAAGGTACTTCGACTTGAAAATATAAGTTTTTTTAAGGATCAAATGATGGGGATGGGATAATTGAAAGATGGATGGATTGAAGGATTGAAATATTAAGAACCTTGGAGAGATACTAGGCTTTAGGAATTTTGGATTTTCGATTTTGGATCTGATTTGGATTTTGGATAATGAACTTATAAAACCCAAGACGTTGGATGTTATCTTGGAATAAAACTTGTCCTCAAGATGATAATTTAACTAAGCATATGAAGAATGATTCATCCACACACACTTAGTCAAACAAGATGATTTTGATTTTGATTTTGAAGGATTACCAAGATTCTAGCATTAGTGATTTTTCAAGATTCTAAGAGCTATTTGTGAGATGGGATTTTGAATTTTTGTTTGGAGGATGGATGAGAGTGTTGATTGTGATCCTATATTGAACCTAGAGAGACTCTATAAGACCTTGGTAGTAAAATAACATGCTATACTTCTAAAGTGCTCAAATTTAAAAGATCAAACTTTGACTTATATGAGTTGTTCAAATTGAGCATACATATCTGGATTGTTCAAAGGAATGAGTCTATAAAATCTCATGAACTTCTTCCTTATCCTGATGTATTGTTTGAGGTTGCACTTCTTAATATATTTCTTGATTTTTTTTTAATTTTGAAACCTAAAATTGAAGCTTTTTCTCAAAGACTTTTCTTTTGGGATCTTGACCTTTTTGGAAATCATGAGAACAAGCACATACGTGGTTCAATTGTCTTTTATTTTTCTTAGATTTTATTCTTTTTGCCAGATACACACTTTCTTGTTTAGCTTTTCAAACTGAATGCCTATGTCTCAATTTATTTTAACCCCACAAGGTCCATTATGTGGAAATTAAGAGAATCAGGGCAATAGTTCCCTATGTTGACTTTGGAGGGAACAAATTGAGATTTAGGTCAAAATGTTTAGAAGCCTTCGAGGGATAAGAAACCCTAGGGACAAGCAGTAACACGTGGAATTTTCAAACTTATTTTCTCTTTCCAAAGGGTTTGAAATTCTGATGACTTTGTTGAATGTTTGTTTCCACATTTTTGAGATTTCAAGAAAAGTGTCTTGATTCCAAAACAATTCACAACCCTAGGATATAAAAGGAAATATTTGTCAAATTCCCAAGTGGATTTCTCCAACTGTGCTTATTCAAAGAGGATGATTAGAAGCTTGAACACACTCGATCCCCCTTTCTTGACACACACTTATTGGGTTTTCCAAGCTTAGATTCTCATGAATATCCCAAGACAAACTCTTCATCTCTACTAAGAACCACAAGTACGTGGGACGACTTCAGAGGTTCGACCTCCTGACACCAACAAATAGATAGGTATTTTGGATTCTATACAAATTGGTTCATAATCAAGGAAATCATTCAGAAGTCCACACAAGACACAATATAAAACCAAATAAAGAGTATCACTTGCTTGTCCGTAGGAGCTCCTGTAATGTTGATATTTCCTAAATATTCAAATTTATATACCCATTGGGAGTAGATTGGTGTTTAGCTCATTACCGGTTTGAGTCATTCCATTGGGGTGATTACTTTCCCACCAAGGTAGGCTCTCTATAGGTAAACAATAGCAAAGAAGTGCATTTGTAGTTTGACCACCTAACACATTTAGGAGGGAGCATACACAATGCCTTTTCTTCCCACTCACCAAATTTTTCCAATTTTAAAACCCAAATTTGAAACGTGGAGGCAATCTTTTAGACAACCTAATGCCACTAAAATGCTTTTAATTCTCAAGATTTTCGTGAAGCGTGAGAGAAGTGCATACACATTCAAATGAAAAAAGTTTGTAAAGAAGACTCCAAAACAAGACAAAGACAATTTCATTTTAAATCCTCAAAGGAAATAATGATTTCTTTTTAGAGCACCAAATTTGAGTGTGAAGTTGATTGTTCAATTTTTAAGACCCAAATTCAAATCTAGTGAGTTTATAATGTTCTTTTTAAAACCCAAACAAGATGTATTTGAGTCCTAAACTTGAAGAGAACAACATCCAAACATGGGATTATAAATGTCCCCAAAGTGTTAAAGATTTTTTTTTCTAATTTTGGAAAAGAAATGCCATAAGAAGATCTTCTTGTTTCCTCCTCTTCTTTGTCACCTACACCTGCAAACATTGGACAACCTACAAAAAATAGAGCCACAAAAAAGCTCAAAGGTCAAAGGTGATCAATAAAAATGCACATGTTAAAATAAAACTGAAAGACACCTTTTTCCCAAGACCAATGTCACTTCCCACGAAGGCATCACTATTTGGATTTTTCAATGTCACTCTGTGGAAAAAAAGAGACCACACTTGCATCGTTATTTACTTCAGCATTGCTCTTTGGAATTTGACCAAAAAGGAATCAGAAAAATAACTACATTTTCACTCTTTGGGTATAGAGGCAATGCCACTATATAGCGACACTAAAATGATTGCATCGTTGTGTCCTGGAAGAATAGAAAATTAAGAAAACAATGAAAATAGCGAAAAATGTGTTAATTTTGAGATTTGTGCCCTCCTAGTGCCAAAATGTGAATGCTCTTCCTAAACCTACTCAAACATGAACAAACAAGTGATCGTTATTCAAGCAACAAGTAGGAATTAAACATTCCCTATCAAATTCATCTAAGCATAAAAACATGAAAAAAAAGTAGAATATCAAATAAACTACTAATGAAATACTATTATAATACTGAAACCAACATACCATAGGGGGATTAGTGCTCGTTTGATGTGGAAATAATCTCTTTCCTAACCTCTTTATAAGCTTGATGGTGGATTTGTGATGAAAAAGTATGAAATTGCCTATAATCTAGCTAAATTACCTGAAAAATAATGAAAACTATGAAATGAAATGCCTATAGTGATTATGCTCTTTGTTGTTGGATCTATATTGTGAGAAAGTTGTCTCTATTTATAGAAGCCAAGGATTGAATAATGAAGAATGGGGAGAATTTTGGATTAAAGAATGGACCAATAGAATGGTGCCACTTGTCAACATGCTAATGAATCTTGGAGGAGATGGGATGTGTAAGAAGAATAAATGTCAAGGTGGCTTGTGTAACAGGAGGTGTAAGATGCATTTAAAGCCAAGGTGGATTTTTGTAAGAGAATGTGTAAGAGTTATTTAAAGCCAAGGTGACTTGTGTGTAAGAGCTCTTTAATGCCAAGGTGGCTTAAGAAAGAGGACGAAAGTCTTTTAGGAGGGAAAAGTCAAATGGGTGGAATATTCTAGGAATATTCCTTTTTGAAAGAAAATAAGGTAATTAGTAAATCAAATAGATTGATTTACATGTGCAACTTGGTTAGTTTACCAAGGTTGACTTACCCTAGGGTGGAGTTAAAAGCTAGAGGAATGGGGGATTAGTGTTAGGAGCTAATTAATTTAGGATTAGTTAACTTAGATGAAATTAGTTAATTTGTGACATTTGATTTAAATGTTTTGGGTTTATTTAAATCAAATGAGAGCATATTAGAACTTTAGGATTCTAATTAAATAAAATTGAATTATTTAATTACAGGAAGAAAATTAGGATTTTAATTAAATAAACTTTATTTATTTAATTAAAGGAAGAACATTAGGATTTCAATTAAATAAAATTGATTTATTTAATTAAAGGAAGAACATGAGGATTTTAATTAAATAAAATTGATTTGTTTATTTAAAGGAAGAACATGGGGATTTTAATCTGATAAAGTGTATTATCTGATTTAAGGAGGAAATTCGATGAATTCAATTAATTAAATAAAGGTTATTCAATTAATTGGTTAGTGTGGAAATGATTAAGGAAGAATCAGTGTTAGTAAATCAGGGTCAAGTGCATGATATCAATCAGGATATTTTGAGTCTCTACATTTTTCCCCTCTTTGAAGTAATGTACTTGCTATGTTGGTTTAGTTAATGACACTGGCAAGATCAAAAGTAAAAAAAAATGATTTTTCAAATGCCCTTCTACTCCTCCAGTGAGAAGAATTATGTTGGTATACTACCCCCTCGAGAGATCAAACAAAAAATTGGTTTTTTGGGGGAGATCTCAAAAACACAATGACAAGCCACTTGAAAGGTCCAGAAAGGCTCTAGGATGTTGAAAAAAGGATGTGAAATGAGCCTCAATTGGGAAAAAATGGTGTTGGGAGAACAAAACCCTAGTTTGATGGCCAAATCGGGGCAAGAAACCCTAATTTTCACATGCTCAAATAGGCTTGGAGGGGTCACATTACATTCATTTGTGCATTCAAACTTTAGAAATTCTAGTCTTTTGAGCTTCACCCTTCTGTGAGATGGCAAAACAAGTGCTTCCCTAACACATTTCTTTTCGAGTTCATGTGTTCCAAAGACCTCCAGGTGCAGGACCACCGATATGTGACCCAAACCCAACTTTGAATTTTGATTTTTCAATACATTTATTATGCGTCAAAGAGTCAAAGTCCCTGACATTGCTATATAGTGATGCACAAACACTTATTCAATGACGTTGAAGAGTCAAACAGTGTTGCTAGTGCAAATGGTGATGCATTTTGTGATTTGAATTTAGGGTTTAGATTTTCAAATAACGACGCAAACGCAAATAGTAATGCTATAGACGATTTGAGATTAGGGTTTCCTGATGTCAAAATTTCAAACGGTGACACTTGTGTAAATGGAAACCCTATGGTCAATTTATCATTTCCAAAGAGTCCAACATCGTTATTTGGAGTTTGAAAAATGGTAACATTTTTGCAAACAATGACACATTTGTTGTTCTAGGGTTGAAAACTCCAAACGAGGTCAAATACTTTTACAAATTTTGATGTTGGGAATTTCATGGGTGCACGAGGTGATCCGGTCTATGTTTTCACGTGAGCATCGACCCTCAGTTTTGAGTGAACTAGGCACTTTATCTGAGATATGACAAGAGCATTTGGGGGAGATTGATCTCTGGTATATATCCTATACGTCCATTGTTCGGACCCACCTTGTGATGATGACTGCATTGTGCGAGAGATGGCATAGTGAGACCTTATCCTTTCACCTTCCAACTAGCAAGGTGACCATGACACTAGAGGATGTATGGAAAATCATGCGGTTGGTGATACATGGCGCTCAGGTAATTTATGATATAGATGTTGATGCCGATGGATGTCATGATGTCATGGGGTTTGAGGACCTTATACTAACTGGGGGTTAGATTGATTTAGAGTTTTACAAAGGTCGAGTGCCAATTTTAAGGCTAATCATTGGTGCCATTATATCTGAGTTAGTGGCTCTATGTCGACGGGATATATTTTTTAGTCTAGGATGTGGTTTGACCTGGGAGAGGATGTTGAGGCAAAGGACCTTTTTTTCCTAGGGAACAATGGTGTTGGCCTCATTGTACAATGATTTACATGATTTTGCATATTATGATGGTCGGGCACTTGGCATCGGGGTGACACTATTACATATTTGGGTCTAGGATCATATTATCGTGCTCTGATTGATTGCCACCTTGGTTGATGTCGATCTTGATGATCCCGTTGTTTGGACATATGGTGGCGGGATTACCTTGCATTGTAATGGAAATTTTGGTCTTCCTTACTAGCACCGCATCATAGATGATCTGAAAGTATTCACCTAATGGCCATGGTTATAGTAGTTGTTTTATGCTGAAAAAACTTGACTAATGTAGTGGAGAGAGCATACTATTATAGAGTGATATCTTCCAAATAGGGTGGCCCATTAGTTTGGAGAGGTTTAGGATAGGCTTGATGATGGGTACACTGCTATTTTTGCCAGATCAACCCGAGAGACTACATGGGGGTGGATGATCCCAACGTTTGATGTAGTTGATTCCTTTAGATAGTTGGTTGCTAGGCCATGGGCATGTGGTTAGGTGCCAGTAGATCTAGGGGTTACATCAGCCTATGCTGAGTGGTTCAGACCTCCACTATGGCTGACAGATCGAGAAACAACACTTCCATGGGGGAGGCCTACGAGGAGGAGTGCTCAAAGAGAATAGGTAGGACCAAATGCTTAGGATCTAGGAGCACCACCTAGAGATGGGAAACCTCCATAGTAGCCAAATAAACCTCCACACTAGCCACATCAGACACAAAAGCCACATCAACAATAGGATTCATAGATACAATAGTTGCAGGCATAGGTATAGGGATTATAGGCACAAATATAAGAAAGCTACAGGTGAGCGGGACCGGTCCTGCCAATAGGTTCAGGCTATCACATTAGAGAGATATTAGGCCAAGAAGCAGGTCCAAGACCTCACTATTGAGAGGGATCATGAGTAGTAGTAGAGACAAGCTACAGAGCTATAGTTAGCTCAATAGGTTGGACGTAGACAACAACTAGAGAGTATGGCCACCTCATCCTAGGGGAGGACTGTATCAGCATGGATGTACCATGATACTATCAAGGAGGCAGAGTATTACATATTTCATTATCATTACACTATTCTCCTAGCTCTTTGACAACTAGATTATTCTCAACAAATAGGGGCCTAATGAACATATGATCAACCAGAGAGATAGGCAAGCAAGGGGAGCAACCATCAGGGCTAGCAATTTATTTGATATACACTCATAGGCTTTGTTTTTGATATCCCTATGGGCCTTGTATCATGATTGATGTACATACACTTGAGTCAGATTTTGTATCATGACAGTTATGATTTTTTGATATATATATATATATATATATATGTGATATGGGTTAGATTGATTTATGATGATGTGTTCACTTTATTTATGTCGTATGTATGGATGCATTTTATGTTTTATGCAATGTGGTTCTATATGCACGTGATGTATTTTACTTTCATGAGATATTATGTGATGGATGATTATGACATGTAGACATTTATGGATGCAAATGTTATGGATGCATTTATTTTCTATTCACTTTTATGATGATGTATGTTGTATGGACGTATGGATATAAATGTTTATGGTATGAAAATTATTTCTAAGATGCTTAGAATAACTAATCTTTATTATGTCTTAAATGATAATGCAAAGTGGATGATGTGAGATGTTATGATTATGAGATGTATGTAATGTTGATGACATGAAAAATGTTATGATATGCAAATTTCATGGATGCATGATGTGAATGCAATGTTTTTGTATCTTTTCCATGTATGATGTATGGATATACAGATGTGAATTCTCATGATATGCAATGATTTAAGATACTCATAATAACAAATCTATATTATTCTTTGTAACTTAAACGATAATGTAAAATGTATGATGTGATATGTAGTGACAATGTGAATGGATGCTTCATTTTTTGAATATGAGATGCATTTGTTCTAATGATGTATGGATGCAGGATGAATACATTAGTGATGTGTTTGGTTGACTATCACAATACCATGTTAGCATGGAGAGAAGAAAGAAGAAACAAGATGATAAAAAGAGGATCCAAAATATCTATGATCCGCTAAGACTTTATTAGATATAATGATGATGAGTGATGATGATGCTTCACTTATCAAAGATTAGGGTCGTAAAAGAACTTACTTTCCTTATGCTTGATAACACACATAGATACGATGCATCAAGGTATAAAGAGCTAGGATGGTGTGGTACCTAGTGTGATGAAATTTGACTTGACAATCAGATAGGAGTATTCTTGTTCACACCTAACATACATAAACCTTACTAGGATGTACTTTAGATATTTTGAAAATCTCAAACCAAAACACAAAGAGACAAAACCTAACAATGTAATAGTCAACAAGCTATCCAAAAAACCCTCCATACACACCTAATAAAGCAAGTATTCGCCAAGGTTATATTGCAAGAATATCAAACAAGAACAATAGAAAAAAGATAAATATCAATGCCCCATTCCTTTCTCTCTAAATCATTTGATTAGACATCATTGAGAATTCAATGGAATGAGCACAATAAGATAAATCACAAGAAAAGATAAAGTAAAGAAATAAGCTAATGTTCTTCATATCGCTAGCCAAGACTAAACTACGATGATGCTTGATGTTGATGTCCATTGTAGGAAGGATGCATCCTAGGAAATGATGTTATCAGATGATGGGTATGAGTAGGATCATCATAGAAATAATAGGCCCTTAAGTGGTGATGGAAATTCAGAAAATCAAAGTTACGAAACTTGACGTAAAAATTTGAATAAGTAATCTATATTATTTCAAAAATATCTAAGAATAGAATTTGTAGCAAATTGAATGTAGTATCTAAACTACTAGGTTTTTTTTTTTTTTTAATCTATTTGGTGAAATTTTGAAATTTCAATGTAGTAGTACTTACATTTTAGGGAAAAAATAAGAAGTAGGTGTCTGTCTGACCACCCTAACCACAATAAAATGATAATATTTCTTTATAAGATTTTAGATATAAGTAGAGGATTCATGTCCCGATGTGATGCATATTTTTTGTAATTTTTTTCATCTAAATGATAAAAATATAAAAACTCGTATTTTTGACCACCTTAACTTGGTCAAAACTTCATGAAATTCAATTGTTTTTTTTAATCCTATAGTATGTGAAGCATAGAATGTGACACATGTTTCAGATTCCAAAAATGTGATACCGTTTGAATGTTATAGATGTTTTTTAGTCATCTTATCAATCAGGACTTTAGTCATAATTCAAATAGAAAATGAATAATAATTATTTATTAAATTAAAAGTAAACAATAATTTATATTGGTGGAAAGCTAAGAATATCCTTTAAAAACCCTTTTCATTTCATCAATTTTGGGCAAGAAATAGTTCATTAGCCACATGGGACATCATATCACTTACATCCACTTTTTGGTTCATAATGATCTTGCACATACCCTAATGGTAAGACTGACGAGATGATAGGCTATTGATGTGAAGAGTTGACCAACTTGTTTACCTACTAACCTAGACTTAAGACCTTAACGTTGGATTCCACACTTTCAATTTGCTAACCTTGTTTCCAATTGTTTTTCCAAAGGTTGAAGGTGATGATTGATTTATTATGCATGAATGTTTATTGTGGGTGAATGTTGAAATGAGATGGATGCACTTTTTGGGGGTTTTTTTAATGTTTTTGGTATTTTTGAAATGTTTTGAGGCTTTTTTTGGGATTTTCAAGATGTTTTACAAATGTTTTGATTTTTTTATTTCCAAGATTTTGACCAAGAACCTAACCTAAATACCTATCCTAGGGGAATCAAGGGTTGATCAAATATTAGCCTTGCCTATGTTATACATACAGAGACCATGTAGTTCGACTAACACAAACTCAGTTATTGATGAGATATGAACAATGGATTGCCAGTTTATTGTGACAGACTCCTAAAGGATTGACCTAATGTGTCTCGGGGGCCAATCAAAGATTATCCTTGCCTACATTCAAGCTCAAAGATGATGTAGTTTGATATGATGACTCTATTTTTTGAATTTGTGATTTTTGACCTGTTTTTGGATTTTTGATATGATTTGGATATTTTTGGAATTTTTTTGGATTTTATGATTTTTTTTGGATTTTTTGATTTTAAGGAAGATTTGCAAGAATATACATGAATCTGATCTAATGTAGGTATGAGAACATGCCCCTAGTGCGATGTGATAGACTACTCTGATATAGGCAGGACAAACTGGCCTTAGGAATGTGACAAGTAGTTATAGGGTGGAACATGATACAAACATAGGATCAAGCTATGGTGTAGACACAGATGAATGAATGGAAGGGTCAATGGAGTCGGATGTGGAATGAGCCATAGAGATCATGGTGGATGGAAAGTGGTTTATTTACACAAGGCATATGTTTGCTAGGTTTTTTAGCAAGGTACTTGTCCAAAGTGCAACCAAAGTGGTTTTCACTTGAGGAAAATTTTTATCTTTACTATTTTCAATCCTTTTTTTATTTAATTTTGGATTTTTTTGGATTTAAACCTTACAAGCTTAGGCATATAAATTTTTGAGATGGGAGCTATTGATAGGCTCCTATAGAGGCTCACCCTTGGGTTTTGAGAGCTGGTATGCCCCTGATCTATAACTTGTTGTGACGATAAAAGGTCCCAACTAGTTGGGTTCAAACTTTACCTTGCTATCTAGATTTGGCACATTTTTCTGATTTTTTTTCATTACAAGCTCACCAACTTGAAAGGATCAATTCTAGATCTTCTTATTGTAGCTCCTCTTTAGATGGTTTTGGTAGACTTGCAGGTTATTCAAGGCATCCATGTGTCGCTCATCCAATAGTTCCATCTTGTTCAATTGTGACACCTGATATTCTTCATCAGTGATGAGGTTTTTCAATGATATTCTTAGGGATGGGATCTCAATCTCGATGGGGAGGATGGCTTCTAATCCATAGACTAGGGAGAATGGGGTTGCACTCATTGGTGTGCAAATAATTGTTTGACAGGCCCATAGGGCAGGATTCGACTACAAGTGCTAGTCACAACCAGCTTCATTGGTTATCTTCTTGAGGATTCTTAAGATGGTTTTAATTGTAGCCTCAACTTGGCCATTACTCTAGGGGTAGTATGGAGTAGAAAAGTGATGTTGGATATTGAATTTATGGCATAGGTCTCGAACATCTTGGTGTTTAAAAGTTGTCCAATTATCTGAGATAATGGATTGTGGGATGCCATAGTGGCATATGAGGTAATTCAGGATGAACTTAGCAATCTTCTTTCTAGTGATATAGGTCATAGGAATGGCTTCTACCCATTTTGTAGCAGTGATAATGAACTTGTGTCCATTAGATGAGCTAGGGGTAATTTTTCCAATGAGATCGAGCCCCCACCATGAGAAGGTCCAAGGTGTTACAATCGGGTGGAGACTTTGAGTTGGTGCATGGATGAGGTCCCCATGTTGTTGAAATTGTAAGCACTTTTTGACATATTCATGGGATTCCTTCTCCATTGTCGATCAATAGTACCATATTCTCAGCAACTTCTTGGCCAAGGTCATACCACTTGAATGTGAACCACATACGCCATCGTGTACCTCAGTCAAAGCAGTCAAAGCTTCCTCAGTGTATAGGAATTCTAAAAGGGTTCCTTCAATACTCCTACGATATAAGGTGTTGCATAAGATAACAAAGAAGGAAGAGTTCTTGACAAGGGTTATTTTAAGGTTCAAAGTGATATCGACAAGGAGGACTCCTATTCTTAGGTAGGTGTATATGTCTTAATACCATGGTTATCGAGACCAATAATTTCACACACAAATTCAAACTCTAGTACCTCGAAATATGGTACGAGAAATGTTTCTACCAATAATTCATGCTTAAGGACATTGCGTGGAATGTCCAATAGTGATCTGATCATTGCTATGGTGTTCGTTGATCTATTGATTTCCCTTTGTATTTTCTTAAACGTGATGTCAATAAAGAGGTCCTTGAGGTCTTCCACCAGTTTCTTGTATGGGGTTAGTTTGTCATCCTTTGTTTGGTACTCATTGTTGACTTGGTTGATGATTAGCTGAGAGTAGATCCATAAACTTTAAGAGTCATGATCAACCATTGTACTTCTATTCTAAGTCCAATCACAAGAGCTTCATATTCGGTAATTTTATTAGTGCAAGGGAAAGATAACTTGTAGGATTTAGGAATAAAATCCCCTTGTGGTGTGATGAAGAAAAAACCCACTCCTTGTCCCTGTTGTGTATATGACCTATCAAAATAAACCTTTCAATGATTTGTGGAACTGAGGTTGAACACAAATTCTTTTGGGAATTATGATATAAGTAGGTTCTTTGAATAGATGGGTGCTTCTACTAATTGATCAGCAATCACTTGTCCCTTGATAGATTTTCTTTCCACATATTCAATAGCTTATTCTGAGAGGATCATGACCCACTTAGCCATCTACCTTGTAAGTGTCACTTTGGAAAGTAAATACTTGAGGGGGTATATTTTGGCAATGAGATTAATTTGATGGGCTAACATGTAGTGCTTGAATTTTTGTGAGGCAAACACTACTACTAGGCAAGCCTTTTCAATGAATGTATGGTTTAACTCATACCCTACCATAGTTTGGCTAATATAGTATATGGATCTCTCCTTCCCCGTCTCATCATGCTATGCTAATAGAGCCCCATGTGTTGTTGTTTCTGATATGCACAAGATTAGTGGCTTGTTTTGGATTGATGGTGTTAGGAAGTATTCTTTGATTTAGTTAAATGCTTTATCACATTTATCATCCCACTTGTATGCTACCCCCTTGTGGAGTAGATGAGAATATGTGACAATATTTTCTACTAACTGCATGATAAATCTACGGATGGATTGAATTCTTCCTTGTAAACTTCTTAACTATTTCAATGTCTTTGGTGCCTCCATTTTGAGAATTGATTTCACTTTGTTCGGGTCTATCTCGATCCATCTCATTGATACTATATATACCCTAGAAGCTTTCCTGATTGTACATCGAAGACACATTTTTTAGGGTTGAGCCTTACCTTGTATTCCTCCAATCTGTCAAAGATGGAGCTTAGTGCCACTATGTGATCTTGTCTCTTTCTTGACTTGAACAGTATGTCATCCACATAGTCTTCTATAGACTTGTGGATCATGTCATGAAAAATGAGAGTCATAGCCCTTTGATAGGTGGCTCCAGCATTCTTCAACCCAAACAACATCATGTTCCAGTTGTATGTACCCCATGGATAGGTAAAGGTTGTCTTATTTTGATCATTTTTCACAATCATTATTTGATTGTACCCTAAAAACCCATCCATTAGTGACAACATTTCCTGCTTGACTATTTTATCAACAATCATGTCAATGTTGGGAAGGGGAAACTCATCCATAGGGCACACTTTGTTTAGGTCCCTAAAGTCAGTAAAGATCCATATGCCCCCAGTGGGATTAGTGATTGGTACCAGGTTTGAGACCCATTCAAGATCATCAATGGGCCTTATGAAGCCAACATCTAGGAGTTTTTGCAAATCAAGTTTGACTAATAGTGTGATTTGTGGATGTATATTCCTTAGTTTCTTCTTCCCTAGCTTTTCCTTTGGATATACTACAAGATGATGAACCACAAACTCGAGCTCAAGACCCGACATGTCGAAATAGGTCAATGCAAAGTTTACCTTTCTTTCTCTCAGATATTCAATTGTGAGTTCCTATTCTTTAGTCAAAAGAGTTTCTGCATAGAAGGTTATGTGCGCCATCTCTTCAGTCCCAAAGTTGACGGGGTTACACTTCTCTACCAACACTACTGACTTCTCCTAATGAATAGCACTAGGGGGAAGATTTAATCCCTCATCCTTTGGTACCTCAGAGAGGTTTTCACCCTTGGATATGTCCTTTGTTTTTACTATTGTCAGTTTAGAAAGTGCCACAATGTGGTTTTAACTTAAAGACCTAGATATTACTCTTCAATTTTCAATTTTGTGACTGAGGGATTCAATCGTTTCCCCATAATATGCATGTGTATATAGCTCAATGTCAAATCTTGATTTATGATAGCCACATGGTAGAGTCTCCTGCAATCCCATGAATTGTGAGAGAGCCTCATCATTTTCAAATGTGTCTAGAACTGGTGGTCCTCATTTGTCATAGTTGATTAGCTAGGGATAAACTAGCTTTAATTCATGGGTTTGGTTGCTTGAATCAAAAGAAACAGGGGAAATCATGAACAAGGATGAGTCCTCAAATAAAACACATAGGTCAGTGAGGGGATCCTTGTCACTCTCACATACATCAGTTATATCGAAGGTATAGTTATCTAAGGGTAGACCTGTGGATACTAGTAATCAAGGAGGAGCTTTGACTATCTTAATAGGGGTACCTCTGCCATGTATGGTTATCTTTAGAGGGATACATCCAAGGCCAAGATTCTTTATGCACTTCTCCACAACAATGGGTTCTAATCAGCCATTGGTATTTTTGTTGAGACTTTCATTCTTATTGTAGCCCATACCAAGCATTAACTATAGTCATTTTTTATAATCGTCCATTGGAAGAGAAGGCATGAGTCTTTCATCTTGGTATAAGAGACTTGATATATCCTTTTCATCTACCACTTCTTGGCCTAGGTCCTCCCAACTTTTGAACCTGGAGGGGTCTGCTTTGAAGGTTTGAGATGGTGTCTCACTTGGTTGTGGTTGTCCATGGGACCTAGGAGATTGAGGTAACTCTCCTATTACAAAGGCACTTTTCTTCATCTTGTCGTCTCCACATTCGTTATCTTGGATAAATAGTTTGCTATCAGAAATGTCAAGAATGAAGGGTGTATTTGTCTCAGAAGTGGAGGCTAGAGTGGATGGGTCTACATATAGATTCATAGGGCCTTCATCATTCTTGGGTACTTGTGGGATTTTGTAATATTTTTCTTCTAGATTTTTATAGTAGAACAAAGGGCTCAGGGTCACCATGGATGGTGACCCCTTGATTATAGTAAGGGAACTTGACACATTGATGGAATGTGGAGGCTACAACTTGCATCCCATGAATCCATGGACACCCTAGGAGAATTTTATAAGGAATTTATAGATCAAGAACTTGGCAAGTGTTTTCCATCATTGCGGGTCCTACTTGGATAGGGAATTATATGGTGCCTTGAGAAACCCTCTCTTGATCATCATATGCCTAGATGGTGATACCTTTTCCTTTTACAATCATATCCTCAGAGAATCCCAGATTCTTTATTAGCTTCAAAGTACAAATATTAAACCTTGCACCTCTATCCACCAAGACCCGTTTGACTTTATTTTTATGGACAAAGACTTCAAGATGAAGCACATAGTTATGAGATAGCTGGGTTGGAAGATCTTATTCAGAGAACGTAAGGAGATGCGGTGTGGTGTTGTGTCCAACCATAGCTTGGAACTAGCTTGCATCAAGATCTATGGGCACAGAAGATGCAACTAGTGCCTTTTCTATGATTTCCCTATGGGCAGGTGAGATTTTCATCAACTCCATGATGGAGATCTGGGTGGTGGTCTTCTTCAGCTATTTTAATACATTGTAACCATTGGAAACTGGATTTGAGTTTGTAGGGGGTGCTTTAGCTTGCATTGATGTTTCAAGGATTGTGATTCTGCCACTTTGTGTTGTGACTCCACACTCATCTTTGGGCCCTATGATATTGATAACATCTACCCACTCATCTAAAGATGCAACAACATGGTCATAAATATGGTTGATATTGTCATAATTTTTTCCTTTTCCATTGTTGTTTGATTTATTGTGATCCAACATTGGATTCATGTATATTTTGAGGTCCTAATTTCTAGCTGGTTGCTCAATAGTTATAGTCTTGTCATCAATAAAGTCTTGGATTAGGTTTTTGAGCCTCATGCAACTGGTTGTCATCTACCCCTTTATCTTTTGAAAATCACAAAGGTGCTTCTCATTATACCATGGTGGTTTAACTTGAGGCTCCTGGTAATTTTCAATGACTAGGAGTGTGATGATGTTAGCTTCAATGAGTTGTTGCATGATATATTTGATCAAATCCCCAAGCAGTGTGTACACTCACTTTGGGGGATATCTATTTCTTGTGGTTGGTCCGCCTTGATCATTGACATTATTGATTGTCTATGTGTTGTTTTTCTATTGAGATGTGCTAGGTCATGGGGTGTTTTGGGTGTTGTTATGAGGTTTTTTATGTTTTTTGTTGTGTGTTTGGCCTTGAAGCACTCATTACAACCTTGGAATCAACAACACCATCGTTGGTAACATTTTTTTTCACTCATGTTCAAGGTTTGTTGTTGTAGCTTGTTTATGGATGATTTTCTTGATAAGTGAGTGTCCCCCTTGTGAAATGAGGGTTATTTTGATGTTAAGAGATTTGGGGATGAGCTGTTGTAGGTGGTGATGCACTACATTTTGAGATGGAAGGCTAAGATCCCTTCAAGATTTGATATGATGGTTCCAACTTGTTGTTCTTCTTGCACGGCCCACTTACTCCTATTGGCCTTGGATCGTCATTGTTGTAAGAAGGATGTGAATGAATCTCCCTTATTTTGATTAAGCTTTTACAACTCTTCCAAGCTTATGTCCATGGCCATGTTAAATGAATAATTTTATATGAATGCATCCATAATTTATTGGAACTTTTTGATTCCAAGAGAAACATGGGAGAACCATTCCATGGCTGGCCCAACCAAACTTCTGGGGAAGAGCCTCATTAGATAAGATTCATCATAGGAAACTTCCATGCAATGTATGTGGAATTTCCTGATGTGGTCTTTAGGATTTCCAGTTCCATAGTACTTGTCAAATTTTGGTATCTCAAAGCCTAGTGGAAATGGTTTCATCACAATGCTTCCATCAAATTGATAAAGGCATAAATTTCCTTGTGATTTTGTGGTTTTCCCAGATTCGATGTCCAACACTTGTTGCAAGAGCTTTTTCATTTGAGCCAACAAGTCATTTTGTGGATTAGGTGGTGGAATGAACGTGTTTTGGGTGGATGTTGTGGCTTGAATGATGGGTAGTGTGATTTGCAAACTTGGTGGTGCAATCATGCGAGGTTGTTGTAAGAGTTTTTGTGCAAGTAATGCTTGTTGATATTCTTGTAGTTTTTTGATGTGCCAACAATGCTTGTTGTTAGTCTTGTTGTTGTTGTGCCAATAATGCTTGATGTTGGGCTTGTTGATGGGTTGCTTGTTGTTGGGCTTGGTATGGCTACAAATCTTGTTGGTAAGAGTGTTGTTGTAACAGAGCTTGTGCTTGATCTTGTTGTGCTTGGTATTGAGCTTGGTCATGTTCTTTGGCTTGTGCTTATGCATCTTGAGCAATTTGTGTGGCTTGTGCGGCTTGTGCAGCTTGTATGGCTTCTATGTATTACATAGATAGTTTAGCTTGTGTGGCTTGCACAACTTGTGCGGCTTGTTGGGCTTGTTCATGTTATAAACATGCTTGTTCTTGTGCTTGGGTGGACTATTGGGATTATTGTGTAGCATGCTATGACTGTGCTTATTGTGTGGCTTGTTTTGTAGCTTGTGCAGCTTGTTGGGCCACTTGCAACATGACGTTGTATTGGTTTTCCATGTTTTGATTTGGTGGTGGAGGTGGAGGATTCAAAATTATGTGATATGATATGATGAGGTTTTTTTGAGGAGGTTGTTGAGGTGTTTGAGTGATGACCATGGGTTGTGTGGTGGAGGGTATGGTTGATGAGCTAGGTCCTTGAGAAACCATGTTTTCGAGAATCTAGGGTGTTGTAGATGGTGTAATGGATATCTAGATTGGTGCCACCTGGTGTTGTGAATCGATGGAATGTTTGGAGGATTTGGTACATTAATTTTATTCATGATTGGATGATTGTTTTGATTTGATTTATTTTGGATTGGTATGTTGGGTAAAGGGGGCTTCCCTAAACTTTGGATTGATGTGGATGTTGATGTTAGTGGGGGAAGTGATGGGGGGATAGATGATATGTTTCCTTGAGAAAGTGATGATGAAGAATCAAAGATTCCCCCTTGTTCAAATAGACCCCCTTGTCCTTGTGATACCATGGGGAGAGAGACTTGTGTCCCAAGAGGGTATGTTGGTGTTGCAGAGAAGGTGGATTTGTTAGTATAATGGAAAAAAAGTGGGATGTATGAATTATTTGGGTCTTGAGGGATAGTATTTGTGTCCAAGTTTTGATTATTTACAAGGGTATGTGTTTCAAGATCATGAAGCAATGAGCTCCCCTTTGTAGTTATGGGTTGGCTTGGAGCATGAGATGATATTGGTTGTGGGATGGGTTGAATGATGTTTTGGAAGGATGGTGTGAATGATACCAGTGGTATAGTCCCAAGAGGTGGTTCCACAATAGTGCTTATATTATAATCAGAAGGGAGTTTAGCCCCTTCCTTTGATAATGCTAGCATGTATTGTGAAGGATTAAGTCTCATCATTGTATTGGCAATCTTGTGGTTTTCAAGATTTTGGACTATCTCCATGATTTCGTCTTGAGTCATTCCTAGGGGATTATTGGTGATATCCTCCACTTGGAAACCTCCCTCTTGAGGATCTTGTCATTGTTGAGGAATATTGAGTGGGAGATTGTTAGATACGATGAGGTTAAATTCAAGTGCAGTTTGACTCAAGTCACTTGAAATGGATGTCTCTTTGTTTTGCTCCGCTGTTTATCTTGTGTTGAGATGTAGTTTGGACCATAAAATAAGGATCAACTTTCAGGAATATAGAAGGAAAGCATCTAACCCCTTAGGTTGGTCTAAAATTTAGGTACAAAGAATAAAATCTAAGTTTGTTTAAGGATCAAATGATGGGGATTGGATAAATGAAAGATGGATGGTATGAAGGATTGAACTCTTAAGAACCTTGTAGAGATACTAGACTTTACAAATTTTGGATTTAATCTGGATTTGATTTAGATTTTGGATAATGAACTCATAAAACCCAAGATGTTGGATGTTATCTTGGAATAAAATGTGTCCACCAGATGATAATTTAACTAAGTGTTTGAAGAAGGATTCATCCACACACATTTAGTCAGACAAGATGATTTTAGATTTTGATTTTGAAGGATTACCAAGAGTCTAGAATGAGTGATTTTTCCAATATTATAAGAGTTGTTACAAGTGAGATGAGATTTTTATTTTTTGTTGAGAGGATCGATGAGAGTGTTGATTTTGATCCTAAATTGAACCTAGAGAGACTTTATAAGACCTCGGTATTGAAGAACATGCTATACTTCTAAAGTGCTCAAATTCAAAAGATCACACTTTGACTTAGATGAGTGGTTCCAATTGATCATACATATCTAGATTGTTCAAAGGAATTAGTCTATAAAACCTCATGAAATTCTTTCTTATCTTGATTTATTGTTTGAGGTTGCACTTCTTAATGTATTTCTTGACAACGTTTTGAGTGTGAAACCTAAACTTGAAGCTTTTTCTCAAGGAATTTTGTTTTGGGATCTTGACCTTTTTGGAAATAATGAGAACAAGCACACATGTGGTTCAATTTTCTTTTATCTTTCTTATATTTGATTCTTTTTACCACATCCACACTTTCTTGTTTAGCTTTTCAAACTAAATTTCTATACATCTCAATTTCTTTTCACCCCACAAGTTCCGTTATGTGGAAATTAAGAGAATCAAGGAAATAGTTTCCTATGTTGACTTTGGAGGGAAAAAATTGAGATGTAGGTCCAAATATTTAGAAGTCTTCTAGGGATAAGAACCCCTAGGGACAAACAGTAACATGTGGACTTTTTAAAGATATTTTCTCTTTCCAAAGGGTTTGAAATTTTGATGACCTTGTTGAATGTTTGTTTCCACGTTTTTGAGATTTCAAGCAAAGTGTTTTGATTCTAAAATAATGCACAACCCTAGGATAGAAAAGGCAATATTTATCGGATTCTCACTTGGATTTATCCAGCTACACTTATTAAAAGCGGATGATTAGAAGTTTGACCACATTGGCTCCCCCTTTCTCGACACACACTTCTCGGGTCAACCAAACTTTAAGTTCTCATGGATCTCCCATGAAAAACTCTTCATCTCTACTAAGAACTGCAAGTACGTGGGATGACTTCGAAGGTCCAACCTATTGACACCAACAAATAGATAGGGATTTTGGATTCTACACAAATTGTTTTTAATCAAGGCACCTATTCAGAAGGCCACACGAGAGGCATGATCAACCCATATAAATATTATCACCTGCTTGTCCATAGGAGCTCCTATAATGTTTAGAATTCCTCAACATTCAAATTTATATACCACTTAGGAGTAGCTTGGTTTTTAGCTCGTTATCGGTTTGATTAGTTCCCTTGGGGTGAGTACTTTTTCCCACCAAGGTAAGCTCTCTAAAGGTAAACAATAGTGAAGAAGTGCATTTGTAGTTTGACCACCTAACGCATTTAGGAGGGAGCACACACAATGCCTTTTTTTCACACTCGCAAGATTTTTCTAATTTTAAAACCCAAATTTGAAATCTGGAGGCAATATTTTAGACAACCTAATGCCACTAAAATGCTTTTGATTCTCAAGATCATCATGAAGCGTGAGATAAGTGCATACACATTTAAATGACAAGAGTTTGTAAAGAAGATTTTAATAAAATAGACAAAGACAAGTTCAATTTAAATCCTCAAAGGCAATAATGAGTTCTTTTTAGAGCACCAAAAATTTGAGTGTGAAGCTGATTGTTCAATTTTAATACCCAAATTTAAATCTAGTGAGTTTCTAATGTTCTTTTTAACCTGATTTGATAAGAAGAAAGCTTGTGTATATTCTATTTAAATCTCAAAAGAGATGTAGTTGAGTCATAAAGCTGAAGAGAACAACATCCAAATATGCGATTATAAATGTCCCCAAAGTGTTAAAGAACACTTTTTTCCAATTTTGAAAAAGGAAATGCCATAAGAAGCTCTTCTTGTCTCCTCCTCTTTTTTGTCACCTAAACCTACAAAAGTTGGTCATCTTACAAAAAGAAAAGCCACAAAATAGGTCAAAGGTCAAAGGTGATCAATAAAAATGCACATGTTAAAATAAAACTAAAAATACACCTTTTACCTAGGAAAAGCATCACTTCCCATGAAGGTGTCACTATTTGGAGTTTTCAAAGTCACTCTAGTGAAACCAGCATCGCTCTATGGAAAAACAAAGACCACACTTGCATCACTATTTTCTTCAATGCCGCTCTTTGGAGTTTGATCGACAAGACATCAGGAAAATCACTATAGTGTCACTCTTTAGGTACAAAAGCAATGTCGCTATATAGTGATGCTAAAACGATTGCATCATTGTTTGTCCTCCTCAACGTTGTTGTGTCCTAGAAGAATAGAAAATGAAAAACAATGGAAATAGTGAAAAAGTGTTAATTTTGAGATTTGTCCCCTCCTTCTAGTGCCAAAATGTGAATGCTCTTCCTAAACCTGCTCAAACATGAACAAACAAGTGATCATTAGTCAAGAAACAAGTAGGAATTAAGGATTCCCTATGAAATTAATCTAAGCATAAGAACATGAAAACAAAGTAGAATATCAAATAAACTGCTAATGAAATACTATTCTAATACTCAAACCAACATCCCATAGGGGGATTAGTGCTCCTTTGATGTGGAAAGAAGTTATTTCCTAACCCCTTGATAAGATTGATGATGGACTTATGATGAACAAAGTATGAAATTGCCTATAACCTAGCTAAATTACTTGAAAATAATGAAAACTATGAAATGAAATGCTTATAATGATTATGCTCTTAGTTGTTGGATGTATATTGTGAGAATGATGCCTCTATTTATAAAATCCAATGATTGAAGAATGAAGAATGGGGAGAATGTGGGATTAAAGAATGGACCAATAGCATGGTGTCACTTGTCAATATACTAATGAATCTTGGAGGAGATGTGCTCACACATGTATGAGCACATCTTGGGAGATGGGATGTGTAAGAAGAATAAATGTCAAGGTGGCTTGTGTAAGAGGAGGTGTAAGACCCATGTAAAGCAAAGGTGGCTTGTGTAAGAGAATGTGTAAGAGCTATTTAAAGCCAAGGTTGCTTCTGTCTAAGATCTCTTTAATGCCAAGGTGGCTCAAGAAAGAGGACAAAAGTCCCTTAGAAGGGAAAAGTCAAATGGGTGGAATATTCTAGGAATATTCCTTTTTGAAAGAAAATAAGGTAATTAGTAAATCAAATAAATTTATTTACATGTGCAACTTGGTTAGTTGACCAAGATTGACTTACCCTAGGGTGGAGTTAAAAGCTAGAGGAAAGGGGGATTAGTGTTAGGAGCTAATTAATTTAGGAATAATTAACTTAGATGAAATTAGTTAATTTGTGACATTTGATTTAAATGTTTTGGGTTTATTTAAATCAAATAAGAGGATATTAGAACTTTCGAATTTTAATTAAATCAAAATGATTTATTTAATTAAATGAAGAACATTAGGATTTCAATTAAATAAAATTGATTTATTTAATTAAAGGAAGAACATTAGGATTTTAATTAAATAAACTTGATTGATTTAATTAAAGGAAGAACATTAGGATTTTAATTAAATAAAATTGATTCATTTAATTAAAGGAAGAACATGAGGATTTTAATTAAGTAAACTTGATTTATTTAATTAAAGGAAGAACATGAGGATTTTAATTAAATAAAATTGATTTATTTAATTAAAGGAAGAACATGAGGATTTTAATCTGATAAAGTGTGTTATGTTATTTAAGAAGGAAATTTGATGAATTAAATTAATTAAATAAAGGTTATTCAATTAATTAGTTAGTGTGGAAATGATTAAAGAAGAATCGGTGTTATTAAATCACAATCAAGTGCATGATATCGATCAGGATATTTTGAGTGTCTACAGGTACATATCACAAGTATGTGTAATGTATAAATGAAAAAATTATGCATGTACACATATATGGCCTTCTATTAAAAATATTCTATGTGTATAAAATATTTTTAAATAAAAGAAAGATTCATTCCACATTCAAATTCCTATTTTCAAATAGACGTTAACTTTCATCACATGTAAGAATAGATTTAATTGAAAATACTGGAATGAAAACATTAAGCATTCACTTTTAAACTTTGATACAATATGAATTTCATACATTATGCCACAAGGTCATTCTACACAATTTTCAACTTGTAATCGACATCATAATAAATCAATAAGTTTTAAATATAAATCCATATAAACTATATCTAATTTGACCACCTCTTAAAATATGTCCATACTAATAACAAAGTTTATTTTTAGTTTGTTTGTCCTATTTCAACAAAAATATATAGAAATAAATTTGAAGTCTCTCTTTGAGTCACATAATGAAGGATACAAAAAATGCTTAAAGGTTGATATCATACACTTAGGCAAGCCTATCCCAAATATAAGCATCGACTATCCCTCAAGGACAAAAATTATGTTGTTATGTTTTACAACAAAGACTAAACAAGGTTTCTCACACAAAATGATATTATCATACTTATCATTTGGGGCCCTTTCATTCTTCATGGGGCTTCAGCTTTAATGGCCGATACTAAACACCTCGTATCATTTAAAAAAAATATATAAAACATTAAATATCTTGTTGATCGATAAGATAAAAACCACAAAACAGGGTTATGAAATAGTGATAAGAGTCATTCGGCTCGATTAGATCATTTCATTCTGAACAATGGAGATAATATATACATGAAATTCCATTTCTTAAGAAACATTTAGATTGGAATGATGGATTTACATCGTTCAGTCTGATAAACAAAAGAGCATAATTTATATCAGCAAGTATATATATACTCGAATGATGGCTTCACTCGGCGATTTCTAGCATCAATAGAATCGCTTAATAATGGTTAAGGTTACCTTTATATAATAATAACAATGGAATTTTTCACTAAGAAAGAACGACATGACTCATTCGATACAAAAAATAACATACAAAACAATAGGTATCGTTTTTCAACATCAATACATCAGAAAGAAAATATCGTTCATAAACTATCATTTTAAAAAGAAATATGATCACAAAATTACAGTGATCATGGGTTTAATCGACACTATGTCATAGTACAGAGAATCATCCTTATGAGGCTATTAGTTGAACATGCATCATGGCTCGACGCCATAGCAGGGACATCCCTTGAATGGGATTTGCTAACATATAGGATCCTCATGATATGTAAGGATTATGATTAGAAAAGAGGTTTACATAAAAAAAAATGACCATCCATAGAGTGGTAACGTGAAATCAAGACCCAACAATAGTAAGACCAAGTTCGGATCAATCGAACCTTTGCTTGACCAAGAAAATCATCACATGGTATGGTGTTTTCACCCACCATTCTAGCGAATAAAAGAAAAATTTAGGGTTTTATTCTCTTCTACAAAAATAAGAACAAACTGACGGATTTCTCATTGATAGAGTATATTGATGTACAAACAAAAGAGTTTGTTTCAGTACATTAATTATTCTATTACTAGGGTCGATTCGAAAGCATGAAAGAAACCATTCTTTTATAGAGATATAAATATCACTAAATACCAATATAAAAAATTGAAGTTACCTCCTTACTGTAGGAATTTTGATGATTTTTGCTTAGTCTCCGTATATAAATAGCTCGTGCTTTCTATTGTTCACCCTCCCCTCATGGATTTTTCTTCCTAGAATCTTCTCTCCTGCTTTTTTTCCCAAAAATCCATACATATTCTTCAAAATTCACCTTGACACAAAGATTTTTGGTGTTTACTAAAATTGGAGGTGGTGGCCATAACTCTCCCACACCTCCTTATACATAGTTGCCCCTCTACTCCATGCCAATTTAGAAATATCGTCTCCTCGATGATGGGTGGTGGTTATGTTTAGGGTGAATAAGATATGATTTTCTTTTATTTCTCAAGTGGTCGATTAATTTTGTTTCCCATGTTTGAATTTCCACATAAACATTATTATTTTCAATCAAATAAAAATAGTTTTATATATGTATATACATTCGCTCATTCATATAAATATTGTCATTGTAATATTCAAGAGAAGTTGATTTGCACATAGCAATCATATTTCCAACACCATTCTTATTATGAAATTTGCATCAAATAAACATAGTAAATCAAATGTTTCAATGAATTTTTTCTATAAGCTTACCAATCAATTGTTTACACATTTCATATTGGCAAAAAATTTAGCTACCAAATTGCAAATACAATGCAAATGCCATGATTTTTCTAGTGGTGTGTGCACTTTCCAGATTCCATCAAGCTTACCATTGTCATCTAGCTAAGTATTCCTACCTTAACCATTTTCTCAGTCTTCAACATGTTCCTACATTCTCACACATTCACTTGTAGAGTTTCATGAGTAACCTTTAACCAATGTTTAGAAATTTTATCTTTTGTATTTAATCATAATAACATAAATATATCTCAAATTCCATTGAAATATAAAATTTATCAAAAGTCAACTGATAAATTTCATTTTCCATAATTATTTAAAGAACTTAGCATTATTAAATGCAAGCAAAATTTGAGACATGATAATAAATTACAGGGCAATTTGGAAAATGATTTTAAATATTATGACCATGGATATGTAATTAGCATTCATACTTAGAATAGTCCCTTAACTTGGGTTACAAATTCAAACATAAATGAAATTATCTTTTGAACAAAAATTTAAAAGAAATTTTGTAGCTCATATATCATTGCCTTATAGTGATATTCTTTAAAATTTACAACCTATTCTACTTAGCAATCCCTAAATATGTTAGAACTCTCAATATTCCAAATACAAAAATTAAATTTATTACTTGAATGGAAGGAAAGACATCATAAACCACTCTACCATGCTGATGTGTAGTAGAAATTAACATAAAATATCAAAATAAGAGAACCTAAATGATGATTCCCTTACCAAAAATATTGAAGGCACAACTTAGACATTTGTATCTTATCAAAGAAAATCAGCACGTTTCTACTAAGTAGAAAGGAGGATATGTGATTGTGGAATCTCTATAACATTATCTCCCACTATCATTGGGTCTTCAATGACTTACACCAAATCTTCACAAGAGGTTCAACCACTTAAAATATTATTTGATTACTTAAACTTGTCCTTGATTATTTATTTATTTTCAAATATTTCTCAACACCAAATGTAGGAGAAAAATTAACCATGAATCAAAATATTTTTTTCTTTTGTTTGTGCCACATTTCCCTCTGATATTTTTCTAGAAATTTATTCATTGACAAGCTAAAAAAATGGATTCTCCAACTACTAAAAAATATGTCGTAGATGGAAATTTTGTGTTAGATTTTCTTTCCTATCCAAATTCCTCTTCAGACTACACAGGAAATACTTTATATATTTCATAGAAAGTTATTAGTTTTATCCTACTCATTCTAAGATTTCTAGAACATTTTGAATTTTTATTTTTTAATTTAGTATTGAGAGATTTATCACAATTTTATTGAATAGGTAATGAAATAAAAAATTTGATGCCTTGCTTTGATACCATGAAAGAAATATGAGCAAAGTGAGAGAAGACAACTATATTTTTTTTATACAAAACAATATTAATTGTCTCATTTCACATATTCATTCAATCATATTACACATTTATCGGATTCACATATCCCATTTTATAATAAACTTCATAAATGACCTCCCTTATTATATTTGATAAGGTGGAAAAGTGAAACCCTAATATTTTACTTTAGGATTTCAAGGTTCTTTTCCACAATGGGATGTATTATCATTTAAATTCAAGATTGACGAGGATATGAGATTGGCTCTCAACTTGAAGGTCAGTCAATCAGTCCCAAATGATTAATTTAGGGACTTGGACAATGATTTTGTATGAAATGTAATTATGCAACTATATAATAATGAAAATGCACTACTCTAATGTAAAAATAGTAAATCTAGAAATTCATAGATAAATTTGATATTAAAAACTAGAATGAGAAGATTTGTGTGCACTTGTAATACAAATATGAGCCCGATTTTGTTGGAAAAAGTCAGGTGCCTAGGGTGAACATGTCCTAGTAACTGAATTTAAGTATATATTCATAGTCCTCAAGAGTCTAATTAGAGGCTTCTTCCTTCTAGATACCGCTATCAGATCTTTTTCGGTTGTTGAGATAATTGAGTTTTTGTATCTTGTTAAGTAGTAGGGTTTGAATGCAACAATGAATAATTGATCTTCAAACTTCCTCCAAACTTCTTTAGATCTATAACCTACACATTCAAAGAGAGAGGAAGGGTTGTGCCATATAGGGGCTTGCCTCAGTCAAACCTTGTGTTGGTATTTCCACCTCCAATTTGGAGAAGTTGATAAAAGAGAGCTTATCCTTTGAGGGATAGAGGCTAAATGACAAATGAATGATGAATCAACAATGAAATGCAACTCACCACTCAGATATAACTTCCTTAAAAAATTGAATTCACACACATCACCTCATGGATTGTTTGCAATTTTTCTTGAATTATTGGAAGACCTACAAGGGTTAGTCCTCACAAACAAAATGATAACGTAAACATGAATAAAATCACATAAAAATCGAAATGATGCTTCAATGTTGAAATAGTGCAATAAATATGCTCTTGAATTCTCTTGACTTGATAATAATTTCTCAATAATGCACTTAATCTCCAAATAATTTTAGATGTTTTCACTTGGTTTTCAACTAATGCAATGATTAGGTATTTATATGCAATTAATATAATCTCCTAGAAATTAAATCACGATAGCCAACATTCGACATTTCAAATTTAAATAATCAAATGTCAACTCTGACATATTAAAAATTGTAGGCAAAGTAAGGGGGTTAAATCGGATAGGGCGACTATGTCCCAACCCTATTTTGCAACACGTAAAGTGTGGGGGGAAAATATTAAATGTTTTCCTTGATTTTGTACATGATTTTTCTTGATAAATGTCCAAATGGGCCATGGAATGCATAATTTAGGACATTAGATGTACAATTAAGTCCATGCACTTAACAGGGAGAAAAATCTACTATAAAATTGTCAAGGGTGACAATTTACGATGCTACATTTAGGCCCCACTTTAGTGAGAGTATGAACTTATGCTCAGACTCCCACTAAAGTGGAAATATGTCAAGAGGGGTTTCATTATCCAAATGTTAAAGGGATAGGATGTCAATGAATCTAAGTGGAGTGAAAATGCCCCTAGGATTCAAGATCGTATGGATAAACAACATAATGACAAGGGAACACACATGTATGTAATGCAACAAGACAACACAAAACACACATGACAAAAAAACAACACAAAAAAAGGGTATGACAATCACGGAATAGAAAATTACATTATACTGTGATCCATACTGAAGGAATTCATGACTCACAGGCTAATAAAGTCTGATATTTGCTAGGTGAATCATGAACCAAAGGCACACAAGGCTAGTGAAGTTTGATATTCACTAGGTAAACCTTTTGAAAAAAATGTAGCAAAATGAGAAGAACACAAGGACTAGTGAGAACTGATTTCACTTGGTGTGTACCCTTATCAATCATACCAAGTATTATAGTCCAAATAAATTTGATAAGGTGCTACATAAATGATCAAAATGTTTACACCAAAGCATATAACTAAGTAAAATGTGTTTGGATAGAGTGAAGCACATAATGGAATGTATGGCCCCAACTTAAAGTAATTGTGAAACATCATGTTGTGAGTAATTTCTTTAAGGTAGAAAAATGATAAATTCCATGTGATAAGGTCATGAGATCGTATTTGGAAAGCCCTATGCCAATTATATGTTTCCAAATGAAGCTAACTCATGATGAGGGGTTGTCCCCAATATAATACAACAAAAAAGAAAAATATGATCAAATAAGGGATCCATAGATCTGGGGTTAGTATACATATTTGCTACAATAATATAGATGAGCTCGATGATATCATTCCCCAAAGTATTCATGGAACTATGAACACAGTGGAAGAATGACATGTAGAGAAAACAAAAATTATTTTGATTCAACATGGAAGAGACCTAAACATCTCAATGCCTTGCATCATCCCCAAAAGAAAAACACAAGATAAAAAGGATAATTTTTACAATATCAAGAAGAATGGAGATACAAATAGATGAATGTCATGATAGGTTTGTTTCCTTTGTATCCTTGTGCAAACAAAGAAACAACGGTCCTCCAAAGAAAAATAACAAACATAAAGACATATCAAACAACATAGCATGAGGGATCACACCATATGTAAGCAAACACAAATAAATACATAAAGCACACACAAAAAGGTATTGCACATGCGAGCCGATCTAAAGTAAATTATTTGCATCCCAATATTGTTCTTCATATAAGGAAGGTGGAAAACTATCCAAAGGGACTACAACAAGTGTCATACTAGGAGCATCACTAGGTTCAACACCTTTTGAATCACTCTCATTAGAAGGATTATCATGGTTTCCCCCATCCAAATCCATAGACTTCGAAAATAACAAAGATAGTTCATTATGCAATTGTTCATCAATATTAACATCTTCATTATCATCATCCAAATTTATCACCATGGGTGGTCTAATCACAATGTCACTTGGATGTTCATCTTTAATTATTTATTTTGGTTGGGACATGTAATGTTCAATTTCATGTTTTTGTGAAATTTATAATTCATCTTGATTTTCTTCAATAAGTGTTTTATCATGAGGTAATATTTTATTGTTTTCACCTAATTGGTGAGCAACTAAATCTACGCCTACGCTCTTTAGAATTCATGTTTCTTCTTGTGCGGTCTCCAATTTTTGAAGGGGAAAGAGTGGGTTTCGCAACCATTGGTATCCTTTCTTCCCTTATAGGAGGAATTGAAAGGAACATAGAGAGTTGGGAAACTACTTTCTACTTAGGTCTATAAATTTGTTTTTTGGTGGCACAAAGGTAATCATGAGATTGTATCTTGGTCTTTTGTATGATATTGGCAGAGGAGCTACAACATAAATGGATTGTGAATTTGGGAGGATATTTTCCTTCGACATGGGTTCATCAATAACTTGTGGGGTGGGAGGAATAACCATAGGCTTATCATTCTTAGGTGGGATGTAATACCCCTCCATTTTGTTTCTTGTTCAAGTTGCTTTATGCCATGTTTGGCTGTAGTTACTTTGATACTTGATACATTTTGTTATGATGTTTTGATCGCTACTATTAAGCGACAACTATTATTGTGGGATGTAGTTATCTAATTATTGTTTTATATGCATTATGGATTAATGATGTTGTAGAGTTAACATGAGATGTTATTATGAGATTATTGGAATTATAATGGAAGTGTCAGTTTTGATGAGTGTATTGGTGAAGAAGATGGGTTCGCATCACTCGCTTGCGAGTGCCCTGCGAATCCGTAATTCCTTCTTCGCGGTGTGTATTATATGCTGGATATATTGTATGATGTTGTTTACTTGGTTGCAGGATTGTAGGTACATGACATCGACTCCACCTGGTTTCACAAGTTTGAGCGTGTTGATCTAACAGTTAAGTTGAACAGGAGATGGTAGCTAGGTAACATGTGTCAAGTTTACACCCTAGCCTTAGTGTGTCATCAGTTGTGTGTGTCGAGTAAATGTCTGTCTTGCTTTAATGTTATTTAATTCTGAAGGATTCTTGATTTGGAAATAGATATTTAGAATAATTGCATTTAAATCATGTTGATGGTTATTTAATTTAAATTATGCAATGTGGATAAAAGTTTATATTTAAATTAATTAATTATATTTAATTTATTTAATTAATTATATTTAATCCAAGGGGGTTGAATTTAGTTATTAAATAATTAAATTAATTAATTAAACGTGATGCAAGAGAATGAAAGGAAATAAAAGAATTAAAATTAATTTTGGAATTTAATTTCCAACGTGTGAGAATTAAATTAGAAATTGTAATTAAATGTTTATTTGGGAAATTAGTTGCAACTTTGGAAATTAATTTATTATTTGAAATTGCATTTTAAATTGAAAGTGGGTTTTCGAAAAGTGAAATTGAAATTGAAATTAAAAATTGAAATATCTAATTTGCATATAATGTGAATTAGGGTTGTATTAGGTATTTTTATTTTATAATGAATGCATGTTTTAATTTTAGGGCAGGGAAAAAGTTTTAGAAAAAAAATACATTTTTACAGCAGAGAAGAAATTTTGGAAAATTGCATAAGAAGGGTTTGAAGAAAGTTTTTATTGTAGAATTGATTGAAAGAAAGATTGTTTGCATTTGTTGGGTTTTGGATTTGATTCATTGGAGGATTGAAAAAAAATCAGGAAATCTTTGGAGGAGGCTTGCATCAGAAATTCATCTCTTCCTATAGCTTCTTGTACCAGGTTTTCCTCTTTGTGTTTTATTGTTCTTGATTGTTTTTTTTTAAATAGTCATGATTAAAGATTTGTTTGTTAAATCTGATTTAGAAAAAAAAATTGATATTAGATGAAAAGAATTAAATAAATTTATAGCCTTTGCTTGTGAAAATTGTGAAAACCTCAGCTGAATTTAAATTATTTGAGGAAATCGATTATGTTGTTATTGAAATCAAACATAGAGATTGTACAATGCATTTAGAATGTTTTTAGAAAATGAAACCCTCTAGTTATTATTAAAAATCGGATTTTAAAATCCGCAGGGTAGTTATATTTTCATGGTAAAATGGTTTGGTTGTGTCGTGTATAACTCCACTTACACAAACTGGGTTGTCAGGAAATTTAAAGGGTTTTTGCATCTTGGAATTTTCTTATCTCTATCAAACAATTGCAAATACCCAGATCGTACTTTTTGAGTTATGCTTGAAACATGAGACTGTTGTTAAGTTATTTTCCCATGGCTACTCTGATAATAAAATAATAATAAATTGATATTTATAAATATTAATATTTTATGTATTTTTATTATAATATTAAAATATTATTTAATAATATTTTATATTATAATTTATAATATTAAAGTATTATATTTATTTATATTATTTTAAATAAAATTTGTATATTAGATTAGTGGAATTAAAATTATAAACATATGGGGAAATTATTGTTTATTTTAAAATGGCATGTTAAAGTTTAATTGAAGGAGTTAAATATTTGATTTAAAGAATGCATAATTTAAAATTTAATTGTGGAATTTAAATTCATGTGTAAAAGGTCCAATTATTAATTTGATTTAATTGGAAAAATATATATATGATATTGGGTATAGTCCAAATATTGATCTTATTTTAACACAATAAGTTATGGAAGATACCAAATGTTAATTTGATTAATTTTATAATGATTTAATTTGCAAGGGCAATTGGTTATTTAATTTAAAGCAAAATGTTTTGAGTTATAGTTGAAAATACTTATTTTGTTAAGAACAATTAGAGAATAAAATATTAGTGTAATTTCTCCCCTATCTGAAAAGATGAATTCTTAATTCAGTTTTATCGATATAATGAATTACATAATGAAATGAGAAATAGATTTAGAGTATCAAAATGTAGTTTTTTCTATTGCCTTCAATGATTATGTCTTTCGTGTTTATGCTTTGAAAATGGGTCGAATACCTATTAGTTTATAAGTCTTCCAGATGGTCTATTGTTTGTGAGGGTTGTCATTGTGATGTCAACCTGTTGTGAATTATCTTGGTAGTGCATGGGATCGTGTTGTTTTAAAAGTAAATTCTAGAATTGATTATTATGAAGAGACAATTAATTATTTTAATTTAATCATTTTCTATTTGAACAATTTATTTGTTGAGAATGTATATTTTATGGTTTGAATAAATGGATGTATGTTATAAGAGTTTGGAAAGGGAAACTTTTAGATGAGATTAACATAGGGTGTTGCTGGAAAACCAGAAGAAATATTAGGTTTGGGTTAGGAAATTGAAAAGAATTATTATAGAAGATTTATGTTAATTTTAAAGGAAAACAATGGATTCGACTTAAAAAATTTGAACTAGTCTATCATTTATTATAAAAGCACTTATTTGGTTTTTTTTTCAATTAATTTTAAAAGGGCAATAGTTATTATGTTTTATTTCCATAGAGCAAATTAATCGTTGTGATTGAAATATTAAAGAATCTATATAATTGAGTTTATTAATATATATGTTTGGTGTATATATAATATGGAGCATATAAAAATATGTTAAGGGTAAATCCATTATCGTATTTCATTTTAATAAGATGTATGCAATATATTATTGAATAGAGATTTAAAATGGATTGATTAGTGTATATGGGTAAATGGGTAGAGAAACGATATTTTATTATATTAAAGTGATTGCATGTTCTAAATAGGAAATTGAATAAAATGTAAGATTTGGTTAGCAAATGGAAAGAGTTTACTTGCATGAATTTGTGTCGATTTAAAAGTAAATTAAGAAGTTGTTTTATTGATGAGGCAATCAATTATGTTATTTATTAATTTCTGTTTAGATTAATTGAATCATTGTAATTGGATTATGAAAGAGATACGGATTTAGTATATCCAAAAATAGTATCTTCCTCATGATTATCTTAAAGGATTTAATTCTCTATATTCAATAAAGGGAAGTAAGTTTAATTGTTTTAGATTTCCAATAATAAAAGGGGGAATAGGGGTTATGATTATTTTAGATGATCTAGTTATCGTGTCTTTGACTTTGTCAACACTACCTATTGAATGAGTATGGATTTAGGAAATCCAAATATTAGATTTGATTAATGACTTGAATGCTTTTGTTGCTCTGTCGTCAAGTTGCATTGTTGGTTTTGGGATTTAGTGTTAGTCCTAAATTATAAGTCTTCCAAGAGAACTTAGAGGATGAGGGTTTTTGAACCTTTATGTCGTCCAATTGTTTTCCCTTGGGTAGTGCATGGCGTCTTTTCAGTTTACTTGGTTTCCTTGAATGGGGATCTTTTGTACCTCCTATGAAAGGAGTGGAATATGTGATTGTTGCCTCCAAGATGTTTGGAGTGAGTTCTATCTTTTGTTTCCTCATTGTTTTGGAGTGGATTATGATGCCTAGTTGATATGCACTTGTGTTTTCCCTTGGTGGATTGTTTGGGTGTGTGTTGTCGAATAGAAGAATGACTTTTGTTAGGGGTCGGAGCCCAAAGTGGTAAACCGGGTAACCTTCAGAAGTGAGTTAATCAAGTGATAATTAATTTAATGTATTTAGATGATTAGGATGCAGTTCACACTAATCAAGATAATTTAATCCTCACTCATAGACACAAGGGCTCGTATAGACTTGGGATGAGTGAGAAGGCCTGAAATGGCATAGTCATTTATCTTGTCAGTATGAGAGGTATTTGATGTTGCATGAATGAGTATGAGTGTCGGGATTCAGTTGAGGCCACCAAGATTACCGGAGCCTATGAAGGATTCCGAGAGGAGATCTCATGACTACTATGCGATGACACTCTATCTAGGACAATTGTTGTTAATTGTTTTATGTGTATGGTTCTTTGAACATACTTGATCTATTTTATGTCTAGAAACAATGTGACCTATGTTAGTGATGTGAATGTTGTACTTGAGTTGTACTGGATTTGTACTTATTTATGGCATTTGTTTGGTTATGTCAGTATGAGTCTGCCTTTGGTTAGTGGTTGCAGATCTTTGTCCATGTTACCTTGCTACTATCTCCTGACATGGGGGGTGGGCCTTCGGGTACCACTTGGTTGGGTGGAACATGCACCAAAACCGTTGGATCCCCATCTATCTTTAGTACTTGGTGGCGAGACATCTAGATAGATGGCTCGAGTTCTTGTGTTATTCTTGTATTGTAATATTTCAATTTGTATGTCATTTTATCCCTCTTATGTTTATGAGGTGAAATTCTGTAATTGTAACCTTATGTACTATTGTCTCATTCTGGGAATGAGTGATGGAACTATTGGATTAAGTTAATGATTATGAGATTGTATCTTGGTTGATTATTTTATTATGTTATGTGGTGTTTTTATGATGTATGATGTTTATTTCATAAAGTTTATGATGCTATGGTTATATGTAATATGTATGTGTGGGTTTAGGTAATCCTAACCTTGTAGCTTTAGAGGTTGTTGTTAATTAGTAAGTGAATGTGTATGTTAAATGCACTTTATAAAAAAAAATTGGTTCACTTATGACGTTAATTGCAACTTCCTTTAAGGTTACTTGGCGGGGCATTACATGGGATATTGCTAAGGGATAACTTGGTTATGTACTTAGCCCTAAAATTTTTGTATGACTTGAAAAATAAATCCTCATGAGGTTTAATAGATTAATTATATAGGTTGATACCAAAAATATTCTAGTGAGAAGTTTCCATGGGAATCCAAAGGTTTGAACCCACTATGGTGAATTTGTTAGAAACCAAGATTAGACATGCAAACCAGAAGGCCTTCCATAGAGGAGAAAACCAATAAAAAGAAAGAGCTTTGCATGAAGATGTGCAAATTGATATATTAATAGTTAAGAAATTATATGAGATGATTTGCTTTATAAAATCAATGTATGCAACCCTAATGTTGACCTAAAAGGAAACTCTAGTGTGCACACTTAATAATTAATCAATTATTAATGTGCCTAAGTTTAGCTTAAGTAACTAAAGGAATAAGTGACTTAATTAATTAACCAATATGATATAATTAATTAAGTGTAATAAATTATTAGGGTATGTGCAGGATCATCATGGAAAAAACAGGCCCTTAAGTGGCAATAAAATTCAGAAAAATCAGAGCTAGACAACTTGATGTAAAAATTTGAATAAGTTAACTATATTACTTCAAAAATATGTAACAATAGAATCTATTGCAAATTGAATTTAGTTTCTAAACTACTAGGTTTATTTTTAGTTTTAAAAAATCTATTTGGTGAAAATTTTAAATTTCAATGCAGTGGTACTTAAATTTCAGGGAAAAAATAAGAAGTAAGTGCCTGTCTGACCACCCTAACCACAATCAAATGATAATATATTTTTATAATATTTTAGATATAAGTAGAAGACTCATGTCCTGATGTGATGCATATTTTTTTGTAATTTGTTTCCAAGTAAATAATTAATTATGATATTTTTATTACAACTTTTTAAAAATATAAAAAATTGTATGTCTGACCACCTTAACTTGGTCAAAACTTCATGAAATTCAATTTTTTTTTTTTTTATAATCCTATAGTATGTGAAGCATATAATGTGATGCATGTTTCAAATTCAAAAAATGTGATACCCTTTGAAATCTATAGATGTTTTTCAATCAACCTATCAATCGGGACTTTAGTCATAATTGAAATAGAAAATGAATAATAATTATTTATTAAATTCAAATTAAAGCATAATTTGTATTGGTGGAAAGCTAAGAATCTCCTTTAAAAATCCTTTTTGCTTCATCAATTTTGGGTAAAAAAAAAGTCGTCAACCACATGGGCCATCATATCACTTACATATCGCCACTTTTTGGCCCATCATGATCCTACACATACCCATTACTCTAACACCCCCCCTTAAGATGAACTTAGGAAGTAGCTAAAACACTAGAAAAAAGACACATGAAAGCAAAGATGGGTCCCAACAACTAGGCCTGATTAGGTACCCATTTACAAATGCAAGAATGAGGTAGAGAAGAAAAACCTAGAGGGACTAAACCCCCCTACAATGAGATGACATGCTGCAAAGAAGCACTGGAAGAACACTATGGAGTAACACTGGAACCAAAATCTGGCAAGCAAGGAAAGATACTTCTGTTTACAAGAAACCATATTGGAATCATAATAATGCAACAACAAACCCGATGCCATAGAACACTCAAAAACGCCAAATGGGAACAACCCTAGAATCTATGAAGCAACAGTAGATTATTGAATGATGTGATATTGAAATGATGTGAAAAGATTCAAGTTGCACCCTCCCAACCGCCAAAATATCCAAGTAATCTCCAAAAAACCCATCAAGCCAAATCTAGAATAACGATAAACCTGGGACAGATGTAGAAAAAAGTGCATGGAAAACAACATAGAGCTCCTCAATACCTTTCCAACGCCGCAAAGATAGAGAAAATTGGAGATCATGGAAAAACGTTATCAGCTGAGACGCGATAAATGAACATCTGACTTCAAATAGTAAGAAATGCAAGAAAAATAGAAAAATACTAAAAAATAAACTATACCATAGGAAAATGCTCCAAACCAACTTTTCGACGATATCTTGTTTGCTCGATTTCGATATTGTATGCCCAAGTTATGCCAAAAAGAAAAAAAATGCTCCTTGAAGGCAAATCAGGGCTAGGAGGGGGCAAAGAGGGGCCGTACAACCAATGACATCATGCTAACATCAACACTTCAAGGGAAAAAAATTGACGGCTTGGAGGCCGTCGCCATAAAAAAATGATCCCCTACATAAAAATATTTGGAGGAGCCCCTGGTTGCCAATATGACCAGGGCAGAGTACTGGGAGTCGGCTAGGGGTTGGGTGCATAGCGGCCAGTCCCCCATATGACCGGTGCCTGGCTACAAAGGCCTAAGGGGGCTGAACAAGGGCTTGGCAGTGCTAGAAGGTGGACCCACCAGTGGTGGCGATGGGTCGGCGGCCACCTGGTGGCCGCCCAGTGGCAGTGACCAAATGCACTGGCGGTAGAAAAACCAATGTGCAGATGTGATTTTTTGTTGCATTTTTTTCAAAAATCGTGCCTCGGAGTGCATGTTGGGGAAGCTGTATGGCCTCTCTGGCAAATTTTTTTTGCCTTCCAGATCAAGTGCTCAGAAATCAACCAAAAGAAAGGCGTCCTTAGGGTTTTTGGTTGCTACGAATGCGATGGTGACCTTCGTTTGTGCTCAAAATGCTCTGAAAAATCAGCGACCTCCAGAGTTTGCAAAAAATCACCGAGTTTGAAACCCTCACAAATTTCTTCAACGATGACCAAAATCAGAAAAAAAAAGTCAATCCTAACTTTTTCCAGCACTCTGAATCCAATGGTGAAGCCCAATCTGATCGAAAACGCCACATAGATAGTCTCAAGGCATGAAATCCTCAAGGAACCCTGAACAAACTCTGTAATGATTTTCTCCAAAATCTGAGAAGGGGCTGCATATCAAGGCTCTGATACCATGTTAGAAACCAAGATCAGACATGCAAACCAAAAGGCCTTCCACAGAACATAAAACAAATAAAAAAAAAGATCCTTGCATGAAGATGTGCAAATTGATATATTCAGAATTAAGAAATTACATGAGATGATTTACTTTATAAAAACAATGTATGGAACCCTAATGTTGACCTAAAAGGAAACCTTAGTGTGCACACTTAATAATTAATCAATTATTAATGTGCCTAATTTTAACTTAAGTAACTAAAGGAATAAGTGACTTAATTAATTAACCAATATGATAGAATTAATTAAGTGTAATAACTTATTACTCTAATGGAATTATATATATTTGAATTTCAAATGGGAACTTTAGGCACTTATGGATTGCCAATGGGATGGATTTCATGGAGCATAGCCATGGATGTCCTAGCTTCACACATAATTGGTCTGATGTTGGGATGATGGAGAAACATGTATCTAGTTGTTTAAGTCCAAATTTAAGTGGAAGAGTTATCGAACCTATCATAGGGAAAGCAAAACCATCATGAGTTTTTAACTATACTTTTAGTTTTTAATAGGAATATTGATAAATTTCATGCACAAACAAGAATTCATTAGTGATCACATTCTCTAAACACATGGGATCAATGAGTATCCCTAGTGTTGATTTTCATTAATACATCTGACGATATAGAGAGGACCATATGATGCATGTATAGATGCATCAATTTGTGTGAAAGAAATGTGGAGTAACGAAGTGGTTTGTCCCTTATGAGGTTGAACCTCTATTAGAGTGACCATATTATCTATCTACCATCCTCATCACCATTCTTATCCTCACAATCTTGCACAAATTTGGATGTAGGATTCATGAAAATTTATAAATTTTTGTTGGGTGGGGAAAAAAACTTGTTTCCTTTATCATTAACATCAACCAACTGGATGTGATTAGAATCAATGAGGTCTTGCACTTGATGTTTAATATGCATACATTGTTTCATAAAATTTCAATGTGTATGACATGATACTAACAAAATGCTTTTGAGTTGAAATTTAGAGATAAAGGTTTTGTTGTGTCCATAGGTCTAATAAGAGGTAATTAGATTAGGTTCTTACTAAATAGTTACAACATGATTAAATATCGAGAATTAATAAATTAGGTAAATTGTCTATCTCCCGACCTAAATTAAGATGGATTTGAGCTTGTGGCTCTGACTTGTGGCTCAATGTTGTTACTTGATTGAGGTGTGCTTATCTTGATAAAGTTTTTATTTTTCTTCTTGAATGAATGATAATTATTTTGAGGGAAAAAGTCATATTTCTCAATAGGAATCAATGAAGATGTTCCTTCATACTGACTAGTAGATCTATCTGATAATCATGAAGAGTCATACATAAGTGTGTAAAGGATAGATATTTCATTAACAATATCTTATCCCTAATGTTAGGTTTCAAATTTACTGTGAACACTCTTTTAACATCATCATCAGGAAGAGTAAAGTTTATTTTTGAGTGAAGTAATTGATATCACCCTATAAATTTTGTTACCTTTTCACTTTTTCCTTGATCACAATGCACTAAATTAGTTAATGTGATTTGAGGTCCAATATTTGCTTGAAAGTGTTAGAGAAACACATCAACAAGTTCATTGAATGAACTCATGGAGTTGTTCGGCAATGATCAAAACCATTCCAAGGCCATTCCTTGGGTGTCATTGATCAATTTCTTAAGGTTATCTACTATACAAATCATTTTCTTGCTAAGGAGACAATGCTTAAGCAGCCTTCTAATCCATCTAAATATTTGTCCAATTTTTTCAGCTTATCATCAGGCACATGGGAAACAATAGTGTCAATATACATATAGGTGTTTGATTGTGAAGTTGTCATGGGTGTGGTATGATTAGGGATGAAGTCAAAATGGGTTGGGTATTGACAATACCTTGCATGAAAGATTTGGATGAATTAGGACCCATAACGGATGTAGCAACAATGTGGGATGTCATAAGTCTATAGTTATATCTCACTAGAGAATTAATAATAGGACTCCAAGTCATAAAGCTCATATGAATTTTCAAAACACTAGGTGTACCCACTATGAGCACTAAATTGTAAAATAGTCATAGTAAAATAGGTAGGATCAAAACTTAGAAAGCAGAAGCAAACAAGAAACATAGCTTGACAAAGGTTTGATAAAAATTTAAACCAAAATTTGTAGGACAAGGTCGCTCAGGGTGCCTATGTCCAACATAGTTTTCAGTAAATTTCAAATTTTGAGTGTTTGTAATAGTATTTAAGGTTCCTGTTTTGTGTATGTGGAGTTGTGACAATGAATATTTTCCATAATTTGACTAATTTAAGATTATGCAATGAAAAATAGAAATTGGTAATGATTTTTAAAAAATTTAAGCAATAAAATGCAATGCTAAATAAAAAATTTAAATGTAAAATGCAACAATTGATTTATCCTAATGTGCAAAATTTTAAAATGATGTTTTTTATCTTTTTGAACACAAAAGAATGCAACTTTTCACTTTTTGAACTATATACAAAATGCCTAAATGAATGAAATGACAACTTTTGGATATGATTTCAGACCTAAAATGACCTAATGTAGATTTGTAAATGCAATTATAATATAGAATATGCAACCTATGATGTAATACGATATGCAATTTTTTATTTTTTATGCTTTAATTGATGCAAAAAGGAATGCCTAAATGAGCAATGCAAAACAATATAATACTAATCCTAGATCTAGGATAATATCCTTCAGATTTCAAGAGATCTATAATGTTAATGTGTTAGGTTCACAAAAATGATAAGGTGGAAAAGTAAAATCCTAAGATTTCACTTTAGGATTTCAAGGGTCTTCTCCACAATGGGGGAGGGTTTTATCATTTAAATTCAAGATTGACTAGGATATGAGATAAGCTTGCAACCTGAAGGTGATTCAATCAGTCCTAAGATATGAATTTAGGGACTTGGAAATGGATTTTGTATGAAATGAAATGATGTAACTATCTAATAATGAAAATGCACTACTTTGATGTAAAAATAGTAAATTTGGAAAGTCAAGGATAAATTTAATGTTCGTAAACATTCTAAGTAGACTTGTGTGCACTTGTCATAGAAATATAAGCTTGATTTTGTTGGACAAAGTCACCCAGGATGACTATGTCCTAGTAATTGAATTTGCAATCTATCTTCATAGTCCTCAAGAGTCTGATTAGAGGCTTATTTATTTTGGATCCCATTGTTAGATATTTTTTTGGTTGCCAAGATAATTGAGCTATTGTATGGTGTCAAGTTGTAGGGTTTAGATGTAACAATGAATAACAGATCTTCAATCTTCGTCCAAACTTCTTCAAATCTATAAGATACACATTCAAGGAGAGAGGAAGGGTTGTGCCATATAGGGGTTTACCTAAGTCAAACCCCTTGTTGGTTTTTCCACCTCCATAATGGAAAAGTTGGTTAAGGTGAAATGACAAATGAATGATGAATCAATAATGGACTAAAACTCACCATTTAGATTTTGTTTCCTTGAAAGATTGAATTGAGATACATAACCTCATGGCTTGGTTGCAATTTGGCTTGAGTGCTTGGAAGACCTACAAGAGTTAATCCTCACAAACAAAATGATAACATAAACATGAAAAAAATTGTTGCAAGAATGAAGGTTTTGTCATTGATGTCAACATATTAACTGGTTATCAAATAGTTGTTGTTGTCCTTGATATCATGGATGTAGGTAGTTGGTTGTATATGTTGAGGATATTGAGAAAATTATAATGAAAATTTTTTGCAGGTGTTCAGTGGTTGCTCTAGGTTTTGATGTTATGTTTGTGTGGTTCACATATGTTGATCATGCTTGTTGGAAGCTACTATATCCATATTTTTGGATTCTAATTCATTGAAAAATGTGATTTATGTTTGTGAACCCCTAAACCTGCAATTTTCACAAGAACAAAAATAAGTCACATTGTTAGATCAAATGCGAACAAGCATGAGAGATTCCCCATGAAATCCATCTATTAAAACTCAAATTAGAAAAATGAAGAACACAATGTAAAAAAGCATGTAAATCCTAATTGAGCCAATAAACTTATGATCCCATGGGGGAATTGGTGCCAATTGAATGTTGAAATTGGCCCTTTCCCAATTCCTAAGTTGCAAAGTGAATGGTTGTGAAATGGTCAAATCTCCCAATGAGATTTGAGCATAAATTAGCTATGAAAAAGATGAAGTATGGAGTGATGTGCACAAAATTGGCTCTCAATGTTAAGAGAGTAACTTTGCATGTAATTGTGGATGAGGATGAAGTTGAGTATAGTAAGTTTACTCAAATTGTGGATGTTAGAATGAGAGGAAGAGTCTCTCATTTATAGATTTCAAATTGGAAGAATGAATGAAATTGAGCAATGTGGGATCATTCAACATCCAATGGCCAAGTTCCACTTGTCAAGATGTGAATGGTTGAAGGTTGAACACATTTTCATCAATGTGCAAGTTTGAATTTTGAGTTTTATGAAGTGACATGTTTAGGGGGGATTAAATAAATGGAGTTAATGTCACTTGGCTCAATGCACAAGGACATGTAAGAGGAGTGAATTCCTTGTTGGAAGTACCCATCCACTTGGATTTTTGAATTCAAATTTGAGGGAATATTCCCTTTTGATGCCATGTGAGAGAAAATAGATGAATTAATAAATCAAAGTAATTGATTTATTGTGCAAGTTGCATTCTCTATAGAATGTGACATAGATTAAGATTAAATTAATCAAAGTTTAATTAATTTAATGAGGAATTTAAGAGATGTGACAATTTAGACTTAAATTTATGAATTGATTCAAATCAAATTGAGAGGAAGGGTTTAATTAAATAAATGATTTGATCTATTTAACTAAAGGGGATAATGTTAGATTAAATCAAATAATGTTTAATTTCTTCAATTTAATAAGAAGACTTTAGGTATTTAATCAAATAAAATGAATTATTTAATTAAAAGGAGTTTTACAGAATTAATTAAATAAAATTGATTTATTTAATTAATAGGAGATGATAACTTAATTAGATAAAGTTGATTTATCTAATTAAGAGATGAAGAGCAATGAATTCAATCAAATATAGATTATTTGATTAAATGACTAGCAAAGGAGATGATTCAGGATGGAATAGTGTTAGTAAATCAGGATCCAGTATGTCAGATCGAAATTGTACATTTTCCATGTCTACAATGTTCACCAATTGTGAACTATGGTTTTTGTGTATCCGGTTGAGGTTTGAGAGAAATTTTGTTGGTCCGGATTTCTTTTTGGTTGATTCTTATGACTTGTGGTTCTAGAGTTAAGTTGTTATGATCATGTTGAAGATAATTTTGGTGTCTTGAAAGATTGGATTGTGCTAAGGGTTGTGTGTGCTTAATTACTCTATGTGTTTTACATAGGTTTGGCCAACCTTGTGTTGAATAGTACTTTTGAAGTTCTTGAAGACTATTGGAAATTATTTGGTTGCTCATATAGCATGTGTCTGGGTTGCCCTCATTCTGATTCCATCCTTGGATGTTTGGCACCAACCTAATTTGAATTTAATAAAGGATGGCTGATTTTGGATATGTTTCAAAGTTGAAGATGATATAAATACAGGATGATTTATTGTTGAAAGATGGAACAAAGAGAAAAGTGCAATGAAATAGAGTGGATATATGTGAAATAGTGTGTGTATGTGATGTGAGTGTGGTAGATTAGTGTGAATTCTATATGCCAAGTTTTCAGATGTAGTGATTTGAAGGCGTACTCTATCATTAATGCATGTTTGCAAGTGGTTGAGCGAAATGTGGTGGAAATCTCTATTGCATTGAGATTGTCTTATCTCTATAATATATCTCTTCTATCTTCTTTTTATCTATGTGTCAATGAGCCCTCTGATTTATTAACCCTTGTTGAATAGTGATTCCTAATCCAAATAGTTAGTCATGTTTTTGTAGTGGGCCTTTGTAATCGGTTTTGATATTTTTTATATTGTGAGCTAATCCTCGCTATGGTTTTTCCCTCATTGTGTTTTCCACATAAATCTGGTGTTACTGTGTTTATGTGATGCTTTTCATTTTCTTCCCTTTCACTTAATGTTTAATCATTTAGTAGAGTAAATATTTTTTATTGATCTATGTTTTGGTCAAATTTTTAATTGTTAATTTTGATATAATTTATTCATAGACCCTCTCAATTGTCTTTTTCAATAATTGGTATAAGATCTTGGTTCTTTGGAGAAGAGATTAATAGCTTAAGGAAGGTCTAGGATGGCAGGAAAAATCACTTTTTAGTATTCGAAGTTTCATGTAACTAATTATGCTATCTGGAAAATATTGATGGAAGAATATCTAGAGTATTGTGGATATGATGTGGAGAAAGCTTACAAGACTCCTTACACTCCTCCTAATAAAGGTTCGAGTACAACTGATGAAATCAATGAACATGAAGTGAACAATAAGGTAAAGTTCATTTTGAAGAATAGTCTTGCACATTCCAAGTTGATTAAAGTTCAAAATATTTTCAGATTGCTAAAGAAGTCTATGATGCTCTAGAAAAGGTGCATGAAGGAGATGAAATGGTCAAAGAGGAAAAGCTACATAATTTGGAAACATAACTTTTGAGCTCCTACATATGTCTAAAGATGAGAATGTTAAATCCTATGTACAAAGATTGGATGAGATACTAGGTGGAATGCAAGGACTTGGTGCTACAATAGATGAATCCGAGATTGTAAATAATATTCTTAGAACTTTCTATGATGCATACATCGAGAAGGTATGTGCTATTGTAGCACATATAGACTACAAGACTTACACTAAAGATCAGTTATTGGGAACTCTGACATCTTATGAGATGAGAAAGCCATATTTGAGAAATGGATCTAAATTAGAAACTAGTTTTAAGGGTATAAAAGCTAAAGATCCAGATGAAGAAAATCTTGATGAAGTAGAAGCTAAATTTGTAAGAAGGATGAAAGGCTCTGACTAGTATAAAGGTAAGATACCCTTTAAATTATTTAGTTGTGGAGGAATAGGCCATTATGCTTCAAGATGTATGCAAAGAGCTAAGAGGAATAAACAAATATTTAACAAAGAAAATAAAGGTAAGAAGATCAACAAAGCATATTATGTGAAAGAGGATGCTAGTATTTCTGATGAAGAGTCTGATTATGGAAATCTTGATGACAATGAATGATTGTTCTTGGCTATAAAAGATGAGCCTACTTATACTAACTCTAAAAGAAAGGTGAAGGAATTCCCTCTAGAGAAAGAGAAAGATGAAGGTATTGTAGTATTTTCCCTACATGATAAATAAGAAATGAACTATTGGGTTGTTGACAATGGCTATTCACATCACATGACTAGTGATAAGAGTAATTTTTTTAAACTTGAAAAATATGATGGAGGCTTAGTTATGTTTGGAGATGATATTGGTTATAAGATTTGTGGGATAGGTTCAGTAAGTTTTTATGGTAAGCATAATAATGATTATGTCTACTATGTCAAGGGTTTAAAGCATAATATTTTGAGTGTTGGATAGATGTGTATTAAAGGATATAATCTTATATTCAAGGATGAAAGATGTGAAATAGAGAAAGGTTCTAGAATAGTAATTGTTGTGGGAAAGAAATTTAAAGGAAATATATATCAACTTAAGGGTGTTGATGGGCGATGCTTTATGACTCAGATTAATGATAGTTGGTTATGGAATTGAAGAATGTGTCATATGAATTTTGATAATCTGGCAAGGATTATTGCAGTACAAGTTGTGAGATATTTACTAAGGATTACAAAGCCCGTTAATGCTATTTGTAGGAATTGTTATCTTGGAAAGCAACAAAAAAATCGTTTCAGATAAAAGGAACAATCTACTAAGTTGGACTACTGGAATTAATTCATATAGATCTTTGTGATCCTAAAAGAGTGAGAAGTCAACAAGATGAAAGGTACTTTATGCTTTTAATTGATGATTACTCTAGGTATACATGGGTTACACTTCTTAGAGAGAAATCTAATGCAATAGATAGATTCTAGACATTCAAAGATAGGTTGAGAATGAAGTAAATTTGAGGATAAAATGATTAAGGTCTAATAGAGGTGGTGAATTCACATTCTATGAGTTTAATATATTTTGTGAAGTTCATGGGAAAAAAATATAGTTATCTACTCCGAGAACTCCCCATTAGAATGGAGTTGTTGAAAGAAAGCAAAACACAATTCAACAAGCAACTAGATCAATTATTACTGAGCCCGGTCTACTAGAATTTTACTAGAGAGAAGCTATTCACACTATTGTTTATGTATTAAATTGAATTCAAGAAAGAGAAAATATTACAAAGAAACCCTATGAGCTATGGTGTAGAAGAATTTCTACTGTTAAGTATTTCAAGGTATTTGGAAGAAATTGCTATATCATATGGGATGAAGAAAATTTAGGGAATTTTGATGCAAGAATTGATAAGGTATTTTTCTTGGATATTCTACTAGAAGAAAAGCTTATAAATGTTTCAATAAAAGACTAAGAAATATTATAGAAAGAACAAAATGTCAAGGTTCATGAAGCAAAGGAAAAGGATGAGAAAGACAAGCCAAACGAAGAAGAAGAAGAGGAGGAGGAGGAGGAGGAGAAGGAGGAGGAGGAGGAGGAGTGTCCCCTAAGACAAAAGGAGTATTGACAAGAAGCAAAGCTACTCCTAGTGAGATAAATTTGTGTTTAATTTTTGAGATTGAGCTGAAGACTATAAGTGAAACATGAAAAGATGAGCATTGGATGGAAGCTATGAGAGAAGAACTTATATAGATATAAAATAATCAAACATGGGAATTGGTCCCTAGACCGATAGATAAAAACATAATTAGATCAAAGTGGGTATTCATAAACAAGTTGAATGAGAATGGAGAAGTGGTCAAAAGAAAAGAAAGGCTTGTGTGTAAGAGCTACTCACAAGTAAAAGGCATGGATTTTTAGGAGACTTTTTCTCTGGTGGGAAGAATGGAAGCTATCATGATATTCCAAGTGTTTTATGCTCATAAATATTTCAAGGCCTATAAGATGGATGCTAAGTCTGCATTACTAATTGGTGAACCAGAAGATGAGGTCTACATGAAACAACTAGAAGGATTTCAATTGTCAAATCAACTGGATATAGTTTTTAGAATGTAGAAAACTTTATATGGATTGAAGCAAGCTCCTAGAGCTTGGTATGCAAGATTAGATAGGTATTTCACTCAACAAGGTTTCAACAAAGGTACGAAAGATACTAATCTATATTTTAAAATTAAAAATGACAAAATATTGACTTTGGTTGTATATGTTGATGATATTATCTTTGGAGGAAATAAAACTATGTGTACTATGTTTGCAGAAGAAATGAAAAAGGAATTAAAGATGTCCATGTTTGGTGAGATGAATTTATTTCTTGGACTACAAATTAATCAAACAAAGAAAGGGATTTTTTCTTCATAGTCAATGTATGTGAGATATATGTTGAAGAAAATGGGGATGGATGTTTCCTAACTGGTATACACTCCTATGGTGATTGGATGCAAATTAGATAAAGATGACGATTCACCTAAGGCTGATCAGAGAAAGCATAGATCTATGATTGGTCGAATGTTGTATTAAATTCCTAATAGACCAGATATTATGCATGGAGTTTGTCTTGTGCCTAGATTCGAAGAAGATCCTAAGGAAGCACATGTTGTTGTTAAAAGAATATTTAGATATTTGAATGGAACTTTGGGTTATGGCTTATGGTATCCTAGGGATATTGACTTTACACTAAGTACTTATGCAAATGTAGATTGGGTTGGATGTGTAGATGACATAAAAACTACAAGTGGTGGTGCATTTTTTCTTGGTTACAGATTAGTGGTATGGTTGAGTAAAATGAAAGAATCAATTTCTTTATCTATAACTAAAGTTGAGTATATTACTATTGCATCTTATTGTACACAAGTGTTATGGATGAAAAATCCATTGAAAGATATCAAAGTTATGTATGGTGATCTTATTTCTATCTTCTATGATAATATAAGTGTGATTAACATTTCAAAGAATCCAGTGATGCACTTGAGGACAAAGCATATATATATCAGGTATCACTTCTTGATAGAGAAGGTTGTGGAGAAAGAAGTTAAGCTTGAGTATGTACCTACAAAGGATTAAATTTCTGATATATTTACGAAGGCTCTTCCTAAAGATGTTTTTGAGTATCTCTAGGATAATTTAGGGGTGATTTCCCCTCCTTTTATGAACTAGATGCATATGGAGATAAATCAATCTAGTGGGTCTATGGATCTATCTTCCTTCTAGACTAATGCTTTCTTTTCTACCTCTCAGAGGGAGTAGGTAGTGTCATGTGTTGTCATTAAAAAAGTATTATGTTTCTAATGTCAAAGGGGAAATTAATTTAATATATCCTTTTCCTTTACCATTGATGTCAAATGTTGGGAACAAGTGCCTCAACTTTTGGCTATGACCTTTGAAAAGAGTTGGCAAAATTATCTTCCATTCTCAGCCTTTACCGCTCTACCACTGAGAGTCTTTAATATACGCGCGCTCTATCATTTTATCTCTTTACTGCGGGCCTCTGTCAGTTTGTCCAAAGTTGGGCGGTGTGACTACCACACCCTCAAGTCTCCTTCTTTGGCTGGTGGTAGTGCGGTTAATGAGTGTAGTTAGGGTGAAGCTTTACCACCCTATCATAGAGGTTGTTCATTGATGACGCGGCAGCACGGTGAAGGGCGGTGGTCAAAGATGACGGTTACCACCTTACCATGGGAGTCACCCAGTGGAGCCATGGTGGCTATAGTTAATAGTTGGTGGTCTACGAAGAACACTTACTTCCCTTCTGTGATGGCCTTTTGGCCATGACGTGGTGGTGTGGTAAGCCATGGCAGTCAATGCTAACGGTTACCTCCTTATCGGGGAGGTCTTGTGGTCGGGCCTGGTAGCACGGTGGAGCTCGATGGTCAGCATGAGCGGTTAGCGCTAGATGCAGGAGGCTTTGATTAGCCTCATGATTGAGCGGTGGCACTGCCATACTGTGGAAGGTCATGATGACATGGGCGGTGATGTGGTGTTAAGCGGTGGGATGGTAGACAAGCAACTACCTTGGTACCACGACTGTGTTGGAAGGGATTTGTGGTTGGGCAGTGGAACTGCCATACTGCAAGAGGTCTCACAAGGCTTGATGGTGGCGCGGTAAGAGAAGCTCGAAGCTCGGGTGGCTATTTTGACTTATGGGAAGGAAATGTGTGGCAAGAAATAAATACTTGATTGGTTTATATCTGGATTGGTGAAAGTAGTAAATGCAAGATGTGTTTCGCTTGGTGGTAGAATCTGATTAAGGCAAGGAAATTAATGCCTGGGTGGCCCAATGAAGAGAAGATTGGTCAGAAGATCAGGTAACTTGATTGGGTTATCAATACATCATTAATACTTGTAATTGGTTGGAATGTTAAATGTAATGTAATACTTGTACAGTTGATTACATTATTCATATAATTTAATCAAAGAGTGGCGGTGAAACTGTGTAGTAAGACAAAAGAGTGTATTGTAATCATTGTATATTGTAAGAGTATTGTAACAGTGAGTGCATGAAAAATCAAGTGTTGTTGTGAGCTCTTAAAGAGAGTGAGGACTGTGAGCTTTGTATGTAATTTTACTTTACTATAATACAATGTGTCTTCTCTTGGTGTGGTGGGTTTTTTCCCAAAAGGGTTTTCCCACATAAATTAGGTGTTATCTATGCTTGTTTGTTTTTTGTTATCTCTTTTACTCTGTATGTGTTCATCTCAGTTGTTTTAAGAAGCTTTAAAACTAGTATTTTCAATTTTCCTATGTTGTATTAGCATTAGGAAAGTGATTCCTCACCTCTGTTTTCCTTTCAAGTGGTATCAGAGGTTGGCTTGATGTGTTATCCTTATTAGTAAGGCTTGTTTTTATGCTAATACAGTTCGAGTGGGAGTATTGCAAAGTTAGAACCTAGTTATGTTTGAGATAGCGAGTACATCAGGTACAGTAGAGATTGAAAAATTCAATGGTGGCAACTTTGAGTTATGGAAACTCAAAATGGAAGATTTGATTGTGGATAGAGACCTTTGGGTTGATGTGTTTGGAATTATGCCACAAAGTATGAAGCAAGAATATTGAAACCTTACAGATAGAAAAGTGATAGGTCTAATAAGACTTAGTCTGGTTGATTCTGTACTCTTGAACGTTCATGAGGAGAAGTCTCCAGCTTCATTATGGAAGAAGCTTAGTGATATTTATCAAGGAAAGTCTCTGGTAAATAAGTTATTCCTAAGGAAGAAGTTGTACTCCTTGAAGATGGAAGAAGGTGCATCTGTTGTAGACCATATGAACTTATTTAACATGAGTGTTGCTCAGTTGGTGTGTTTGGGTGTAAAGATTGAGGAGGAGGATTGTTGCATGCTCCTATTATGTTTGTTACCTGACACTTGGGATCATCTTGTAATGGCTATTGGAAGTACGACCACTACTTTCAAGATGGAAGACCTTGTTGCCTCACTATTGTCTAAAGAGATGTGGAGGAAGTCTTCAGAGATGGCCAAAGAGGCTCTTGCTATTCGAGGTATATAGAAGGAGAAAGGAAAGAAGGAGGAAAAGAAGTCCAAATCTAAATCCGTAGGGAGATCAAAGTCTCATGGTAAAAAGTCCAAGGTGAAATGCTGGAATTGTGGGCAGCCTGGTCATGTCTGAAAGGATTGGAAGGAGAAGAAGAAGAATAGTAATGCTTCAGAAAATGACTCTTCCCAAAGTGATACAGATGCCTTCATTGCAGCCCTAGTGATTCAGGCATTAGATGATGTTTGGCTAGTTGACTTGGGTGCATCCTTTCACATGATGTCTCATAGAGAATGGTTCACTAAGTACGAGAAGTATGATGGTGATTGCGTGGTGGCACTACCATATTGTGGAAGGTTGTGATGACATGGGTGGTGATGCAGTGTTAAGCGGTGGGATGGTAGACAAGCAGCTACCTCGGTACCGCGACTATGCAGGAAGAGATTTGTGGTTGGGCGGTGGAACCACCATACTGCAAGAGGTCTCACAAGGCTTGGCGGTGGTGTGGTAAGAGAAGCTCGAAGCTCGGGTGGCTATTTTGACTTATGGGAAGGAAATGCATGGCAAGAAATAAATACTTGATTGGTTGATATCTGGATTGGTGAAAGTAGTAAATGCAAGATGTGTTTTGGCTGGTGGCAGAATCCGATTAAGGCAAGGAAATTAATGCCTGGGTGGCCCGATGTAGAGAAGATCGATCAAAAGATCGGGTAACTTGATTGGGTTATCGATACATCATTAAGACTTGTGATTGGTTGGAATGTTAAATGCAATGTAATACTTGTACAGCTGATTACACTATTCATATAATTTAATCAAAGGGTGACAGTGAAACTGTGTAGTAAGACAAAAGAGTGTATTGTAATCGTTGTATACTGTAAGAGTATTGTAATAGTGAGTGCATGAAAACTCAAGTGTTGTTGTGAGCTAACTTGAAGAGAGTGAGGACTGTGAGCTTTGTATGTAATTTTACTTTATTGCAATACAAAGTGTCTTCTCTTGGTGTGGTGGGTTTTTTCCTAAAAGGGTTTTCCGATGTAAATCAGGTGTTATCTATGATTGTTTGTTTTTTGTTATCTCTTTTACTCTGTATGTGTTCACCTCAGTTGTTTTAAGAAGCTTTACAACTAGTCTTTTCACTTTTCCTATGTTGTATTAGCATTAGGAAAGTGATTCCTCACCTCTGTTTTCCTTTCAAGTGGTATCAGAGGTTGGCTTGTTGTGTTATCCTTGTTAGTAAGGCTTGTTTTTATGCTAATACTGTTCTAGTGGGAGTATTGCAAAGTTAGAACTTAGTTATGTTTAAGATGGTTAGTACATCAGGTACAATAGAGATTGAAAAATTCAATGGTGGCAACTTTGAGTTATGGAAACTCAAAATGGAAGATTTGATTGTGGATAGAGACCTTTGGGTTGTTGTGTCTTGAATTATGCCACAAAATATGAAGCAAGAATATTGAGACCTTACAGATAGAAAAGTGAGAGGTCTAATAAGACTTAGTCTAGTTGATTCTGTACTCTTGAACATCCATGAGGAGAATTCTCTAGCTTCATTATGGAAGAAGCTTAGTGATATTTATCAAGGAAAGTCTCTAGTAAATAATTTATTCCTAAGGAAGAAGTTGTACTCCTTGAAGATGGAAGAAGGTGCATCTGTTGCAGACCATCTGAAATTATTTAACATGAGTGTTGCTCAATTGGTCTATTTGGGTGTAAAGATTGAGGAGGAGGATTGTTGCATGCTCCTATTATGTTTGTTACCTGACACTTGGGATCATCTTGTAATGGCTATTGGAAGTACGACCACTACTTTCAAGATGGAAGATTCAAGATATAGTTCCCTAATGGTAGAATCAAATGGATTGGTGGCATACTGCACATACCAGGTTTGGCTCGTAACCTAATTTCTATCAGCAAGCTGAATGATGCTGGTGTAGAAGTTTCTTTCTCGAGTAGAGGATGTAAGATGGATAGAAGCACAATGGTGTTGGCTAAGGGTGTATGTACTTGCACTCTGTACAAGCTAGATGCACATCCTGTTCAATGTAACAACACCTTTGTAAAGTCAAGAAAAGTTGTTCCTATAGAGGAAGATGAAAAGGCTTCTCTGGCTGCAAATACTTTGGAGGTGAAACTCCCAGTAGAGAAGACTATATTGTGGCATCATAGACATGGTTAGATAGGTGAGAAAGATTTAAAAACCTTGAAGAATAAAAATATTGTTGAAGGGCTTGATGATTGTAACCTTAAGTTTGATTTTTGTGAGCACTGTATTTATGGAAAGCAACACCGTGTTTCATTTTATTCGAGTCCACATAAATCTTTTGGTGTACTGGATTATGTTCATTCTAATGTGTTTGGTTTAGTTAATGTTCCTTCATTATCAAAGTCTAGATATTATGTTTCTTTTATTGATGACTATTCAAGAAGCGCATTTATATACTTTCTTAAGAGTAAATTAGAAGTGTTCAGTCGGTTTAAAGAATTTAAAACTTTGGTAGAGAATCAAACTAGAAAGTAAATTAAATGCTTGAAGATGGATGATGGTGGTGATTTTTGTTCTACAAAATTGTAAAGGTACTGCATAGACCATGGAATTAAAAGGCATAAAACTACACCTTATACTCCACAATAGAATGGAGTTTTTGAAAGGTTGAACAAAACATTAATGGAAAGAGTGAGAAGTATTTTATGTAGTGTTGGTCTGGAGCAGAAGTTTTGGGCTTAGGCTATGGCTACAACATGTTATCTGGTAAATTTTTCACCTTGTTCTGCTCTTGTTGAGAAGACAAATTTGGAGGCATGGTCTAGTAAGAAGCATTCTCTTAGACATATTTGTGTTTTTTGTTGTGAGGCATATGTATATGTGCCCAATGAGAAAAGATCAAAGTCTGAGAACAAGGTTGTTAAATGTATCTTCATTAGCTATGGTGCTAGTGTGAAGGAATACAAACTTTGCAATCCTGATACTGAGAAGGTTTTGTACAACAAAAGTGTAATATTTCGTGAGTTGAAAACTTTAGTAGCTGATCCATAGCTAGAGATAGATAAAAGAGAAAACAAGAATGATGTAGTTTAGATTCCTCAAACTCCAGAAAAAGAGGAACTACATGGTGTACCTAAAATTGAGGAGAGTTCAAGAAGCTCTTAGAGAACTGAAGATGAAGAACCACAACCTTAGACATTAAGAAGGTCTACACATGAAAAATGACAACCTGATAGGTATGGTTTCTCTATGTTAGATTCGAACTGTGCCTATGCTTTGATTACTAGCACTGATGAGCCTAGGACTATAAAAGAAGTTACTAGTAGGTCTGATTCAAATTCCTAGTTGGAAGCCATGAATGAAGAAATGGAATCATTGAAGAAAAATGAAACCTATGATTTGGTACCTTTTCCTAAAGGGTGAAATCTTGTTGGTTGTAAATGGGTATTCAAGAAGAAAATTGGTCTAGATGGCAGTACATAAAAGTATAAGGCAAGGTTTGTTGCAAAGGGATTTTCCTAGATAGAGGGAATTGACTATGGAGAATTTTTTTTCCCTGTACAAAAGCTTACATCTATCAGATTTTTGTTGTCATTGGCAGAAACTTATGACTTAGAGATTAAGCAAATTGAAGTGAAGACAAAGTTTCTCCATGGAGAGCTAGAAGAAAAGATTTATATGTTCCAGCCTGAGCACTTCGTTGAAAAAGGTAAACAAAGTTTGGTCTATAAATTAAAGAAATCTATGTATGGTTTGAAGTAGTCTCCTAGAATGTGGTACCAAATATTTAACACTTTTGTGTTGTCTATGGGATTTGTGAGATCAAAATTTGATCGTTGTGTTTATTATAAATCTGAAAATGATCATGTGCTTATTATTACCCTATACGTGGATGATATGTTATTTATAGGAAATAGTAAGTCTATGATTTTTGATCTTAAATCTCAGTTGTCTGCAAAGTTTGAAATGAAAGATCTAGGTGCAGCAAGGTACATTTTGGGGATGGAGATAACCAAGGATAGAATGGGTAGAAACCTCTGGGTAATTCAGAGTAAATATGTCAATACAGTTCTGGAGAGATTTGGTATGGATGATTGCAAGCAGCTAGTTGTTCTAGTTATGCAGGGAACAAAACAATCTGTTGAAGACTATCCTAAATCTACTACTGAGATGGAGGACATGACCAGGGTACCTTATGCTAGTGTTGTTGGAGGTTTAATGTATGAAATAGTCTATCTAAGACCAAACATTTCCCAAGCAGTGGGAGTTCTCAGTTGATTTATTGAAAATCCAGGAAGGACTCATTGGGATGCTATGAAGAGAGTGTTTAAATATTTGAAGGGGACTTTAGAATATGCTCTTTGTTACCATGAGAATTTGGTTGTATCATAGAGAACACTCAACATTTGTGGATATGTTGATAGTAGAAGATCCACCAGTGGATACAATTTCATGCTAAATGATGGCACGATCATTTGGATGAGCAAGCGATGAGCTATAGTTTCTTTATCCACTACAATGGTTGAATACATGGCAGAAACACACGCCTGCAAAGAAGCAGTTTGGTTGAGTTGATTGTGCTCTGATATTGGTTTCAATGCAAGGTAGATCACAATTTGGTGTGATAGTTAGAGTGCCATTTGTTTGGCAGAGAACCCAACTTTCCATGCCAGGACAAAGCACATTGATGTGTAGTATCACTTCGTGAAGGACATGGTGGAAGATGGAAAGATCTATTTGGAAAAGGTTGACACCTTGAAGAATTTTGCAGATGTGTTAACAAAGCCAGTGAGCACAAAAAATTTCAGATGGTGCGTAGAACCAATGGGCCTTGGGGCCTATGATCGGCAGTAATTTTTTGAAGTCTAGAGGAAGCCAGGAAGTCTTCTAGCTTGGACCTCTGAAAAGACTTGGCAAAATTATCTTCCATTCTCATATTTTACTGCTCTACCACTGAGAGTCTTAAATAGGGGCATGGTCTGGTGGTTTACCACTTTACCACGGGCCTCTATTGGTCTTTCCGGGGTTGGGCGGTGTCATCGCCATACCACATAGTCTCCTTCTCTAGCTGGTGGTAGCGCGGTTGACGGGCATAGTCAAGGTGAATCTTTACCTCCCTACCATGATGGTTGTTCATTGATGACATGGCAGCATGGTAAAAGGTAGTGGTTAAAGATAATGGTTACCGCCTTATCGTGGGAGTCGCCCAGTGGAGCCATGGTGGTTGCAGTTAATGGATTGCGGTCTGTGAAGAACACTTACTACCCTACCACGATGGCCTTTTGGCCATGTCACAATAGTACGATAAGTCGTGGTGTTCAATGCTAACGGTTATCTCCTTGTTGTAGAGGTCTTGAGGTCAGGGCTTGGTAGCATGGTGGAGCTCGATGATTGACACAGGCGGTTACTGGAAGACCGTGAGGGGATTTTCTTATCCTCGTGGTTGAGTAGTGGCATTGCCATATCGTTGAAGGATGTGATGAGCTAGGCGGTGACATGGTGTTAAGTGACAGGCTAGCAAACAAGCCACTACCTTAGTATCGTGACTATGTTGGAAGGGATCTGCGGTTGGGCAGTGGCACTGCCATACCATAGGAGGTCTCACAGGGCTCGACGGTGACACGGTAAGAGAAGCTCGAAGCTTGGGTGGCTGTTTTGACTTATGGTCAAAGCGATGAGAAAATGGGAAGGCAACGTATGGCAAGAAATCAATTCTTGATTAGTTGATATCTGGAGTGGTGAAGGCAGTAAATGCAAGACGTGTTTTGACTATGGTAGAATTTGATTAAGGCAAGGAAATTAATGCCTAGGTGGCCCGATGCAGAGAAGATCGGTCAGAAGATCAAGTAACTTGATTGGGTGATCGATACATCATTAAGAATTGTGATTGCTTGGAATGTTAAATGCAATGTAAGACTTGTACAGTTGATTACATTATTGATATAAGTCAATCGAAGGGTAACGGTGAAACTATGTAGTAAGAAAAAAGAGTGTAATTTATTCATCGTATACTATAAGAGTATTGTGATAGTGAGTGCATGAAAACTCAAGTGTTGCTATGAGCTAACTTGAAGAGAGTGAGGACTGTGAGCTTTTTATGTAATTTTATTTTACTGTAATACAAAGTATCTTCTCTTGGTGTGGTGGGTTTTTTTTCGAAAGGGTTTTCCCAAATAAATGAGGTGTTATCTGTGATTGTTTATTTTCTGTTAGCTCTTTTACTCTGTATTTGTTCATCTCAGTTATTTTAAGAAGGTTTAAAATAGGTCTTTTCACTTCTCCTCTGTTGTATTAGTTTTAGGAAAGCGATTCCACACCTTTGTTTTCCTTTCATCGAAGGGGGAGAAGAAGAAGATGTGAGATGAGGAAGATGTGAAAAAAGAGTATCTACTAAGGGGGAGAAACACAAGAAAAATCATGAAAAGTGTGTTAATTTTAGTGTGTTTTCTATTGGTTTCCCAAATCAACAGATCTAATGAATCCTATAGAATAGCCAATTTCTAATGCTCAGACTCAAAGATGGATTTGGCTTACTAACAAGATTCAGTCAAAGACTGAAATCTCCTACACTTCTATCTCTACAAGACCAAGGGAGGTCTCCCTTCATAGTGCCTAAAGACTTACTTTAGTTATGCACAGATATTGCATTTTATAGCAGATAATTCTCAATTAAAATATTCCAACGAAAGTAATGACAACTTCAAATCTGGCTATATATTTGGTATGTCAACACTCACTCAGAAATTGGGAAGTAGAATTCAACACTAAAACTAAATCCAACAACAAAAATTAAAATGATTTTGAATTGATAAATTGTTTCTAAAAATGCACTAAGCTGAATGAAAAATCAGTGCCTAACTCTTGGCCATGGAGTCAAATATATAATCATAAAGAAAATTTCATCAACAAATAAACTTCATATAGTGGATTCAAATCTACTAATATCTTAAACTAACAAACCCACTCTTGTTTTCATCAAAATTCTTCTTACATATCCACCTTGCACACTCAAAATCACAATTATCTGTTCAAAGTAATTTAACTATTTCTTTGAAATAGAACCATGAACAAAAAACACTATCTTAGGGAAATTGAGATGAAAATTCAAACATACTCTGTATATTGAATTCATATGATTAAATGTATACAAATTTGGAGATAATTTGATGACAATCATACTTTGTTTGCACATACTTATTGATATTTACTCATGAAATCAAATCATTACAATTGCATCTTCTATCTATGACTCAAATTCAACATTTCTCTATCTACCGAGCCACATACATCCAATTATGAACCCTTTACCATGAGAAAAGAAAGAGAAAAAGAAGAAACAAAAGAAGCCCTAAAATTAATCCATTGGATCTACACTTGGAAGGTTCATCCTTTATTAATAAACAACAAGCAGTTGTGAAAAGCCTCTCTCTTCTCTCTTCCTTCGCAATAACAAAATTTGCATCCTAATTTTGCTCGCCTTCACCTTGATTCTTCAACAAAAAATTCACCTTTCCATGAAAAACCTTCACCATTTTACCTGGTTGCATTTGCTCTATTTTTCTATAGAAGCCTTTTACCTTTGCTCTTTATTCCCTAGTACACTTCACTTTTATTTCCCAGCAATAAAATACTTTAGCTTTTTAAACCATGAGTTTTCACTTTAATAATTTTTTGAGCTGAAGCTTTTGTCTTCTTTGAAATTATTTATCGGGCACCTTTCAAGTAATCCACAAACTATGAAAGTATTTTTACCTGGACTATAATCTTTTCCCTTTTGAACTTGAAATATGGTGGGGGCCTTCTAAATTTTTGTCGAGCTACTTAAATCTTTTGCACATTAAAATGTAGCCGAAGATTTTCATTTTCACTCTGAAAATTTTCATTCATCTTCATCAGCTATGAAAACCCCATTTTCACCTATGCATTCTCGTGAAATATTTTTTTCTTAACAATAAAAGTTTTTTTTAACTTGTGAAGGCTTTAAATTTTTTATATCGGGTAGTAAAAATATTTACCCATGCCTCTACATTTTATTTCCAACACTTCACTTCACATATCATGCATCATGAAAGAAAAAGAAAAAAAGGAGACATCAACTAACAATGAGTGATAAAAGCAATCTCGAGAAACTCCATCGTTGAAGATCAATTGAAAAGGATAAGCATTTTGATGATGAGTGATGGAGAGAAATTCCATCGATAAATGCTGAAATTTATTGGAAAAGAGAAAGATTTCCTATTAGAGGTGATGGAGACTTGTTGTACCTTGGAAAATCTTCGAATAAACATTAAATGATTCTTCCAAATGAAGAATTTATGGCTGGAAACAGATCCCGAGGCTCTGAAATCAGACAAGGGAGCATATGAATGTGGGAGGAATGTAGGGTAACAATCCATTCATCATGAAAATCATCCAACTATGAAATATCAGCTTGAATAGGAGGCCACTTCGCAGGACAAAGTGTTTGCAAATAACAAAACAATCCCAAAACCCTCCAGCTTTTCTTTTCAAATCCTTGTCAAAACTCATCCTGGAAAGCTGAAAACTGACATGAATGTTCACATATGTCAACTAAATATGTCCACCAAGGGGTTTGGCACGAAAATCATTTGGCTCTGAATTATGACCCTCCAAATTAGGTCACTTAGGTAGATTCTCCAGGTGCACTTTTGAGTGTGCAAAGCCAAAATTTTCAATATAGGCACTTCAAATTTGAAAAATTTGAAGGTTCCATCAATGGCTTCGACTGAGGATGTATGCCCCGTATAGGCATAGCAAGAATCTAGATATCTAGGGAGTATACCAAATGTCAAGTCCATTGGGCACTCAGAGTCCTCATTCAATTTTTCAACATCACTTGGTGACCCTAGGCCACCAAATGAAAAAGGGGATTCAATTCTTACCCCTATCAAACACTAATCTGTTAAAAATATTTGATCTCCCTCAATCCATTATTTCCTATATCACACCACAACAACATGAGTGACTATATTTCTGCAAACACAAGTATCAAGCCGCTTTTGAACAAATGGAAACTTTATCCCTGTTTAACTTTGATGTCACATGGAAACCAAAACACATAGATCATATCATTACCAATATTTTCATTTTCTAATTTTGTAGCCAGTGATAACATATGAGGATAATGATCAAGACCATATGGAGACACAGTCTTATCACATTTACTAACCCCCTCATATTGATTATGCTCAGAGAAGATATCATGCCCCTAAAACAATGTGCAATCCTCCTGGGTGTTGAGCAAAGAATGCTCACACATTTGTAACTCTTTCAATTGGATTGCATTACAAGTTAGTGTATCATCATCCCACAACTTAATTGCATTATTACATGCCTCAAGGTTCTAAAAACAAGATTCATCAAAACCCAAAGTACTTTCATCTTCATTCAAATCATGACATTCAGAAGAAAGGTCAACATCCCAAACAATTTTTCCTAATTCAAGCTCATAGATAAGATTGTCAATATTCAATATGTTATCAAAAAGAGAAGCTTCAAACACAGGCTCATATGACTCAGAACTTTCATTTGCAACAAATTCATCATAGTGAGTGTTCAAAATGCAGTGACTATTGCAAAAAGTATGACACTCAACATTATCTCCTGCTACTCCAACATGAAAATATGAAGCATACTTCTCATGAGAAGGACTATGATTTTCAGATCCAAAAAAAAGGTTCTCATGTGCATCTATGTGATAAAAACAATCATATTTCTCATGTGCAAACCCATCATAAAGAGCTTTATAAGTTGTACCAATATTTGTTTCTACATTCTCACTTTCATATATAACTACATTTGTGCTATTCTCATGCAAACATCCAGTGATAACTTCAAAACTAGAAAAAGGAATGGAAGAAGGTGAAGAATCAAACAAGAAAATAGTTCCTTGTTCATCACTTACATTACCAACATATGCATGCTTCTCATAATCAACTACCTGAACCGATTCATCCAATGAATCTCTTGCACACATATCTTCTTCTTTATTCATACTGCTACAACAATCAACAATGTCACATTCCTCACTGTCAAACTAAAATTCATTGCACACTTTGTCATTTGCATCTGATACACTTAAATTCTCAAAAGCACTTCCTAAATTAAAAAATTACACTGTCGCATCATCATGGAAGATTATATCAATGCCACACCCACTTATAGAAGGAGCAAGACCAAGTGTACCATAGCTTTGTTGATCACATATCTCTTCTTCAAAAGGTAAATTCAATTAATATCCCTCAGCATGGTCTTGTCCAAGAGAACTTGGAATCCTATTGTTCTTCATAGAATCATACTCATTGCTTGAAGGTAAAATATCATCACCACAGTTTGAATTGAGATGGTCATTCAAGAAATTATTTGCATCATTACAACCTTCATTTTATATAAAAAATTGGTTCTCTACTTCTATATTTTCAGAGCAAACAAAAGAGACCTCATATGTTCCATTCATTTCATCATGACTATTATGGCTGCAATTTTCATCTGGGTATGCTTTCTCTATGGCCTGATCAGAAAAATAATCTTCATCACTACATGATACATTATCATTGTCTTCTTCCATACCATCCAATCTATTTTATCAAGTCTGGAAAAGGTACCATCACATAGGTTAGTGTAGACATCCAAAAATAACATTATGCATTCCATTGTAACTAACATCATCCATTCATTTCGTCTACTAATCAATTAAAGAAATTTATTGATTTAATCCTAAAGTTCATCAAGCTTAATTAAATAAATCAAATTATTTAATTAAGTTCCTAAGGTTCTTCTTATTTGATTTAATAAATCAAACTGATTTAAAATCAAATATCAAATCCCTAAAATCCCCTAAGTTAATTAATCTAAATTAATTAACTTCTAATCATGATTAGCATTCTCTAGCTTTTGACTCAACTAGAGTCAAATCTAAACTCCTAACTAACCCACCCACTTGCATCAATAAATCAATTTATTGATTTATTAAAAAGAGTTATTTTCCCTCAATAACTCTCATCTTTGACTTTTTTGAACAAAGATTATTCCCCCCAAAACCCTCAACAACATGCATTTATTGACATTTTTCAAATTTGAATGGGCACATTGGCCAAAACTTGCACAAGCTTTGACCAATCCCATCATGCCAAGTGTCTCTATTCTATTGGAGGGGATTTAGTCCCACATTGGCTAAACTTGGCCTCTCTTCTCTCAACTTCTTCTATAAAAGCAATGCATCTTCTCTCATTTTACAACACATTTTGAATGCATCTACACTATAGGCAACTTGAGCTCATAGCAACTCATTGTCTATTTCATTTGGCTTAGAAAGGGATTGGGAAAGGGCTCTCTCACATCTTCATGGAGGGCACCAATCCATCATAGAATAGAATAGGTTGTATTTCCTTTTCTCCATGCATGTTTGATCTAGTTTTAGCATTTTATTTGGAGAAATGAACCATGTTATTCTATGAGGATGGCTGAATCTACACAATGAATGTGTAAGATTTTCACCATCCCACAAATGGCGCTAGAAGGAGGGCCCTTATTCATAACTTGTTCTGTTTACCTTTTGAAATCTGCTCTGTTCACATGCTCTTAATTTAAATGCTAATTTTACTCTTGATTGAGGGTATTATTCTTTTCTGGAATTACTCTTTTGAGTGTTTATTTGAACTCTGTGTTTATCAATTTGATTTTGAATCCATTTGTAGCTTTACAACCTTGTTTTAAGCCAGTGGATACTCATGGCTGAAATCTTGTTCTGGACTGTCATCATGTTCAACCGTTAATAAAGAAAGAAAAAGTTTTGTTTGTCCCCATTTTAATATCCTTTTCAAGAGATTGCAGACGTCTTAATGTTCATAGCTCTATTAATTTCCTCTAAATTCTTCAGCCTTCCCACCGTTCCCATGAGATTTTCGGTCTATTAGTCTTATTTTTGTCATTAACATTGTCAAATCTATCTCCTCCTCTGCTCAATCTATCTCCGTCCATGCTACGAGAAAGAGAAGATGTTGGGCTTGGCTTATTAGCTGGTTTAGATATGCTATTAGTGTTGCTTCCCCGGGAGCCATAGTAGGGCTGCTTCTTCTATGCCTACGCCTAGATCTACCTATGCTTCTCCTGTCCTAGCCTATGCTCTAGCTACCTTCGCCTCTGCACCTGCCCTTGTTACCTATGCTACTGGCTCTATTGCTGCTACTGGTACCAGTGCTTAAACTATTGTCATTGGTGCTACTTCTCTAGCTACTGGTGTTACTGGTGGATAAACTAAGTCAACTGGATCATCTTCTGGTGGTTCCCCGGGGTCCTCATTTCGGTCAACCACCTATGCTGCTGTTCATTGAGACTACTCGCTTTGGAACTGCAACCGATGGATCATCTGCTATTCATTGATGTTGTTATACACGTATCTACTAATGGAACTAATGGTTCTGTATCCACGCCTAGTCCGCGCACCCATGTTTCCTAAACATGCCTGCATAGAAAGTGAATCTCAAGCTATCTCTGGTTGTAAGTTGCACGAGTGTCCATTATTAAGCGAGCCACATCTTTTTTGCTTCGCTATGCTGCAGTTTGAAGGGTAGGAAGGTATCCATTACCTTACATAACCTATCAACACTAAGGAAAGTGCCAAGTAGTCACTGTACTGGACGACAGGTTTGTGAATTATTTTTTTAGCATTGATTTTACTAATTACAGTTTGGTGTACATCTAATCAAGGTGTTTTCTGTCATACACCTATGAGATCAATTTGTAAGCTGTTATTAAAGGTTCATTTAAGACTGGTCGATGTTAGATTTTTTGTGGGCTCGAGTGATTTTCTAACCAACTACTTACAACGAAACAATTAATGGAAAGCCTAATGGTTTATTCATCTTGAAGCTGTCTGTTTATGACACCACAGCCACTTGTCATATGCGCACAATTTAAAATCTGGTAGTATGGTAAGAATCATTATGCATTAATGCATGGAATGCAATAAAACATGAGTATAATAAGGTAAAAGCTTGTTCAAGGTAGGGAATTTGAATCACCTAGTTAATGCATCAAGGTAGTGGAGCCTTCCTCAGATTAATTCTTCACACTCAGGTCTGATGCTTTTGGAGATGTTTAAAATCAGATTCACCCACTATATTTGTGTAGATAAGCTTCATAATATTTGGGGAAAGAGGAGATAAGATGGCAACAATAGAGTAAAATCATGGTCAACATTTGTATCTTGAAGTTGCTCATGTATATTTTTGTAGATATCCTCATTAATTGATCTTGTTCATTTATGACTTTTGCAGGCTAAGTGAAGAGGTTTTAGAATCTTGCTTAAATTGTTACATATGGTTTTGGGATTTTACTTAAATTGTTACATATTTGCAATTTATCAAGACTCTAATTAGTGTTTCATTAGTTTGAAATCATTAGTATGCTCATTTAAAGTCATTATATTATTTGAAGTTAATTTAACAAGCTTGGTGTTCACATGATTTGTCCTTTTCTCTTATAGGAAGATGAGGTGTTGAAATCAAGGTTGAAACATCAAGGTTGAAATTGAAGACTGAAAGTGAAGGTTGACTTCAAAATCGAGCAAAAAACAAAGACGAATATGGTGGACTTGGAGGCTTTCTTGCAAATAGAAACTTGAAAAGCGTTTTTTAATGCTTGTTTGGAGCTTCCATTTACTACCCTTTTTTTCTGTTTTTAGCTAACTCACTTTTCAATTTGGGCTTAAAATCAATCAATGACTTGATCTTTTCAAAGTTGGTTAAAATTGAACCTTAGACATTCACTAGATTTCAATTTGGGATTAAAATTGAACAAGGCAACCTTCACACTTGGATTTTGGTGCTTAAAACGAATTCATCACTGCTTTTTGGACTTAAAATGAACAACTGTTTGTCATATTTTGCAATTTTTTTCACAAAGTAATATCATCAAAAAGACGTATGCGCTTCTCTCGCGCCTCACGGCGATCTTGAGAATCAAAAGTTTTTTTTCATGATATTAAGTTGTCAAAAAGATTGCCTCCACACTTCAATTTGGGATCTAAAATTGAACAAAACATGCGAGTGTGAGCACGATATATTGCGGAGGTTCTCCCCTTTGTTTTTCAATGAAGGTTGTGTGAACGACAGGATATGTTAGCTCGCTATTGTTTATCTTAGAGGGCCTGCCTTGTGGAAAAAATTAATCACCCAAGGGAACGACCCAACCGGGAACACGCTAAAGCCAAGTAACTTCCACCCGGGATAGAAGTGTGGATATTGGAACAAAGGCCAATATCACGAGGATTATTCCGATGAGATGGACAGCAATGGACTCTCGCCGACATTGGATAATCCCCCACGAACGGAATGCCTGAATTAGAACCCCTTGTTTAGAAATTGGCCAAAACCTTATCTATCTTGTTGGTGCAAAAGGTCATGTCCTTTGAAGCCGCCCCACATAACATGCGGTCTTGTTGTGGAAATGGAAAGTATGCCATGGGAGATTCATGGGTACTAATGCTTGGCTGACCCGAATAAGTGAGTGCCGTGGAGGGGAGCCAGTGTGGTCAAGCATTTAGCCATTCGCACAAGATATGCGCAGCTGGATTTATCCAAGTGGGAACCCAACAAGGTATTGTCTCATCAACCTAGGAGTGTGAAAGTGCTTGGAAAAAACACATTGTTTGATCTTGAAAACATTTGGAAAACAAACATACACAAAAACCTTGAAATTTCAAACACCTTGTGGGGAACAAATACCTATTGACGAACTTGCCCACTCTTGCTTTCCCTAGGAATCACATTCCTAGAGGTTTCTAAGTGTGCAAATTCTATCATCATTTGTTTCCAATAAGGATAAACATAAGGAACTTTTGCCCTATTTTCCTCGATTTCCACACAAAGGACATTGTGGGATGAGAAAGAGAATGGGACACTAGACATATAGTTTGAAAACCTAAGCAAGCAAGTGTCTTGGATAAAAAGAACCTCATTTAACCAAGATAAAGAGACAGATTGGATTACACATATGTTTTCTAACATGATTTCCCGCAAGATCAAAATCCCAAAACCAAAGTTCAAGAAGCTTAGTCTAAAAGCTCGTGAGGAGCGTCTTGAGAGACTTTTCGAATTTAGGGAAAGATTGGTTTATAACTTTTACAGAAAAGCCTCAAGGAACAATCCAGCATTATATGCGTTTTATTGTCAACAAAATCCTGAATTGTTTCAAAGGTTTGCATTTCTCCCATAAGAAGTCAAGCATGTTCTTCAACACCTAGGTTTTGTAAAGAAAGAGTCACATCTAGGTTAAGGTTCAAGATCAAATTTGTCATTCCCATTCATTCATCCATCAAATCAAAGTCTCATTTCATCATCAAACCTTTTTGAGAACTCTAGAATCAAACATCACACTAAACTTAGAGGGCTAAATCAACATCATCATATCTTGGCTTAACACACTTAGCCAACATAGTCTCAAATCATTGAACAAATTTTCTTTGAGATAACACAACTTCTTAAAGTCTATTAGTTCTCCAAAACATTGGCATAACACAATTTTTCAGTTCATCCACTTTGTGCAAGTTCCCTTAGGATAACACAACTTCCGAGGGAAAACAACTTCACAACCAATCTTGTTTGACTTAATGCATCTAGTCAAATTATCACATTCAAATAAAATCAAAAGCCCTTTCAAAGTTTAGCACATACATTCAAAAAGTTTTCCAAAGGTTTCATTCACTCATCTCATCCATTTTAACCCATCACCATCATCACCATCTTTGATCTTTTAGCTACCCTAGTTCTTCTCTTTTTGGACTTAAAGGATTAGGATCGAACAAATCCCTATTTTTATGGTCCAAACAAGATCTCAACACAAGAAGGACATGGAGAATATCAAAGACATATCAACTTCTATGGACATGAGTCATCTAAATATCGAAGTGAACCTAGCAGGATCAAGCAATCCCCCAAGCAACTCTCCCTTATCATCACAAAATCTTCAAGAGGAGAGTCATCAAGAGGACGACATAAATGAAGACATAGGGATGACACCAGAGGAAATCATGGAAATGATTCAAAATCCTAAGAACCATAAAATTGTTAGTGCTATGTTCAAATGCATAAATTCAATAGAAAGAGGAGGGGACATGCCCCCTCCCAACCTTAACACAAGCACTAGTGCAGTTGCATCCCCGTTGTCAAACATCAGTCAAGAAGTACCTTGCATCACCTCAATCATTACACCAACCTCCCCGATTGTGAACAAGGGGAGTGCCATGTTCCAAGAATTGCAAGAACACCGCCTTGTGGCTAATGAAGAAGCAATCATCACCCCTACATTTATTCCAGAAAACTCATTTCACCCTTACATCCCACTCACATTTCATAATCCCGCTAGTTCATCCTCATTTCATGCCACACCAGCTTATCAATTGAAGATACCAACTCCCCCACCGCATGAAGAAGTTGGTTTGCTTGGAATGACAGAAGCTATCAATCCTTTCTCTTTCCAAAGTGGTGTGTCATCCCTTCCCCCGCTTCCTTTCACATCTGCATCACCTCCTAGAATAGGTCTTCCACCTTTAACCATTGAAAATTTTGCTAATCCAAGCAATCCGACCACCACTTTGAACCCGCTTCTTTTTCCCATATCCTCACAACAAATCGCAACCATTCCTGTCACCACGGTTAATGCATCTATCGGTCCTCAAGTCTCCCAAAGCATGCCTCATCAAGGACCAATTGTCTCAACCACCCCGCCCACAACCCAAATCACAATCACAACCATAATCCCTCCACCTACCACGATAGTTGGCATGATTCCTGCTCCACCACCAATCCCACCGCCAGAGCACAACATGACCAATTCATTCTCCATCATGTTGCAAAACGAACAACAAGCTGCCCACCAAAAGGCACTCCAAAAACAACAAGCCGCACAAGCACAAGTTGCACAAGCGCAAGCACAAGCTCAAGCTCAAGCACAAGCCGCACAAGCGCAAGCACAAGCTCAAGCTCAAGCACAAGCCGCACAAGCGCAAGCACAAGCACAAGCTCAAGCTCAAGCACAAGCCACACAAGCACAAGCACAAGCGCAAGCACAAGCTCAAGCCCAAGCTCAAGCTCAAGCCCAACAAAAGACACAAGCTCAATACCAAGCGCAATTTCAAGCAATCCACCTGCAAGCCTACCACCAAGCCCTGCAAGACTTTCAGGCACAACACCAAGCTAAACAACAAGCTTTATTGGTACAACAGAAGCTCGACCAACAACAAGCATTGTTGGCAAAACAACAGCTAGACCAACAACAAGCGTTACTAGCTCAGCAACAACTTGACCAATAGCAGGCTTCATGGGAAAAACAGCAGATGGACCAATAGCAAGCGCTATTGGAATAGCAACAACAAGATCAACAACAAGTGTTGTTGGCACAAATGCAAGCTTACCAACAAGCCCTAAATGCACAACCAAGCTCACAGCAAACGCAGACCAGTACGCTCCCCACCCATCAAACACCTCACCACTCATTCATCCCGCCCCCCGACCCAAGCAAGGATGTCGCAACACAGATCAAATTGCTTTCGCAGCAGGTGTTGGACTTGCAAGCAGGAAAAACCACAAGGACACCAGGAAACTTGTTCCCTTATCCATTTGATAGAAGTCTCACCATGGTACCGTTTCCAAAGGGATTCGAGATCCCCAAATTTGATAAGTACAATGGAACGGGCAACCCTGAAAACCATGTCAGGGAATTTCAGGTGCACTGCATGGAAGTCGCATGTGATGACACGTATCTAATGTGGCTCTTCCCCTGAAGCCTGACTGGTCCAACTATGGAATGGTTTTCTCGCCTACCCACAGGCATTAAAACATTCGAGGAAATTGTGGAGGCTTTCCTTAAAAATTACGCTTTTAATATGGGTGCGGATGTCAGTTTAGAAGAACTATCTGCACTCAAACAAAGAAGAGGAGAGTTATTTGCATCCTTCTTGCAAAGATGGTGATCCAAGGCCAATCAGAGCAAGTCGGCCATGCCAGAGGAACAACAAGTTTGCACCATCATAGCCAACTTAGATGAAAACCTGGCGTTCTACCTAAAAATGCAGTGCATCACGTCTTACGATCAACTAATTCCAAAGGCGCTCAACATCGAAAGAGCCCTTACTGCACGAGGAGGCGCACCTACATTCACTCCACCGTAGGATAACCACCCATCCAACAACTACAATGATAAACCTCGAACATGGTCGAGGAACAAAAATATCACGAACGACGGCGTGGTTGATGCTAAGGTAGTCATCAGTGCTCCTAAGCAAAATACCCAAAATCATCATCATCCACAAACTCATAACCACAACAATGTGCAGGCTAATGTGGTAGTAGCACAGTCACAACCACCTTCCACCAGCCAAGTCAACAATGTGGGTAATCAAGGAGGACCACCTCCCCGCAAAAAGTTTCCCCCCAAGAGAAAGTTCATAGCTCTTGGAAAATCGATTGAGTCTGTCATGAAGAAATTGGTCAAAGAAAACCTAATCAAAATCTCTAACTCCAAACAATACACGGAGCCCATGACCAAACCACCATGGAACAACAAGAATCTCCTGTGTGATTTTCACAAAGTTAAAGGACACACCACTGCCAACTGCATGAGACTCAAGAATATCATCCAAGACCTCATCGAGGATAAGGTCATCAACATCGAGCAACCGGCCGGAAACCAAGACCTAAAAATCTACACGAATCCGATGCCGAATCATAATCAAGGAAATAACCAAGGGAATAATAAGGGTAAACAAAAGTATGCTAGTGCCAATCTAGTATACGAGGAGATAGTCGGATGTGTCGACAAGTTGGTCACTGTCATAAATATCAAGGGAACCAACAATGACTGTGGAGTCAATACACGAGGCAGTAAAGTTACCATTGTCGGGGCACCTGCTAAGACCCCCATTACCAACACAAAGGCCGTCCCCTATGATTACAATGTAATTGACCAACTGAAGAGAACACCCGCACAAATTTCCATCATGGAATTACTAAAAATCTTCGCCGCTCATCGAAAGATCCTAGATGAAGCACTAGCTGCCTCTACCATTGCTGCTACCCTTGACACAGAGCAATTTCAGGCTATGGTAGGTAACATCGTTACCCCGAATCTCATCACATTTTTGGACCAAGATTTCCCCCCGCAACCATCTCATAACCGGGCACTTCACCTCCAAATCCTAGATCATAAAAAGAAAGTCAAGCAAGTCCTGGTAGATGGTGGTGCAGGTCTTAATATTTGTTCTCTGAAACTTATAAAGAAATTGGGATTCGCCGAGGATTCCATCAATAAAAACAAAAGTATCACCATAAGAGCATATCATGACCAAGAAAGAGTGTCTCAGGGCACTATCAAGATCCCCATCCAAGTGGGGCCAGCAACCATGGAAACAACTTGTCAAGTTCTTGACCTTGATTTTCCATACAACATCCTCCTGGGACGCCCATGGATACACGGAATGAAGGCAGTGGCCTCAACCTATCATTAGTGCATTAAGTTCTCATATCAAAACGAGGAGGTTACCATATATGGGGATCCCGAACCCTTCACCTATTGCAAAAACTTGGAAGCCAAGTTTTACAAGATCCCTCAAGTACCTAAAAATGATGAAGGACCATCCACTTCATACATAGACCCAACTAATCTCGCCTCCACTTCTGCGACAGAGACACCCGCCATCCCCGACATATCCGAGATCAAGAACATGATACAGGACAATGGATGCAGTGATTATAGAATGAAGAGAAATGATTTTGTTGTAGGAGAGTTACCACAATCTCCTAGATCACATGGGCAACCACAATTGACTCAAACACTTGTCCGCACTAGAACAGAACCCTCTGGATTCCACAGTTGGGGGGATCTCAATCAGGAAAATGTGGATGAGGAGGACATCACAAACACTCTGTACCAAGATGAAAGACCCACTCCCACCCTACCCATGCAGGAAACAAACAGAGGGTTACAAATGATGTTCAGCATGGGCTATAACAGGAATGAAAGCCTAGGAAGAAATAGTGATGGACGGTTGGAGCCAATCATTGTAGAAAGAAGAACGCAAAACCTTGGCCTCAGCTGTACCCCTCTAAGTATAACTATGCATGGCAGAAGTGTTCCTAATAGGGCAGTCAGGTCCTCTCCTCGGGTCTCGGCAACTAACCTTAGATTACCCGTATCCATAGGCCTACCTCTCGATAACTTCACATTTGACATAACTGATGTTTGTAGTAGTAGTGACGACGATGACACCATAGGTGGCTTACCTGGGCTCTTTGAAGATTCCACCTTATTGATGATTAGTGTCTCACCCGCTGAGCCAATCCAACAAACCCACCAAATCAACTTAGTATACCCCCAACTCATCGATCACGACCAACGGGGACCGCCGATTCTAGACTCATTCGAAAACGATGAGGCTCTCTCCGAATTCATGGGACTAAGGGATACTGTTCCATGTGGAGATCACAAGGTAGGATTTGATATCACTCTAGACACACAAGCATACTATGGGGAGACGATTGAGTCCTTCAGTCGCAAAAGAAAAAGATCGAGAATAAGCTCAGAGTTATTGAGTGAAAACCACACTGTGGCACTCTCTAACCATAAAATAGTAAAAATAAAGGACACATCCAATGGCGAAAACCTCTCTAAGGTGCCAGAGGATGAAGGATTCAATCTTCCCCCTATTGCTCTACACCAGGAGAAGTCAATAGTATTGGCAGAACAGTGCAACCCGGTCAACTTAGGTACAGAATCAGAACCACAAATTACCTTCTATGCAGAATCCCTCCTAGAAGAAGAACAAAAACTACTGGCAGCTTTCCTAAAGGAGAGAAAGGTAAATTTTGCGTGGACCTATGCAGACATGCCAGGCCTGGATCCTGAAGTAGTAGTGCATCATTTGGCTGTTCACCCCGGAGCAAAACCAGTCAGACAGAAGCTAAGGAAGATGCACCCACAAATAGCCTTGCTTGTAAAGATTGAGCTACAGAAACTTCTGGATGTTGGCTTCATACGCCCGATTGACTATCTAGAATGGGTATCTAACCTCGTACCAGTCTCAAAACCGAAAGGGGGTATCCGCATCTGCACTGATTTCAGAGACCTAAACAAAGCATGTCCCAAGGATGACTTTCCACTACCCAACATTGACATGATAGTGGATATGACGGCCGGACATGAGATGTTGTCCCTAATGGATGGTTTCTCGGGTACAACCAGATATTGATCGCAAAAGAAGACCAACACAAGACAGCATTCACATGTCCTTGGGGCACCTACTGTTGGAATGTAATGCCATTTGGGTTGAAGAATGCAGGAGCTACCTACCAAAGAGCCATGACATTAATCTTCCACGACATGATCCACAAAATAGTCGAAGATTATGTAGATGACATACTTGCTAAATCAAAGAAGAGACAAGACCATATAGCAACTCTAAGTGCTATCTTTGATAGGCTCGAACAATATAAGGTTAGACTCAACCCGAAGAAGTGTGTCTTTGGGGTACAATCAGGGAAGCTGCTAGGATACATAGTTTCAATGAGAGGGATAGAGGTAGACCCTAAAAAGGTAAAAGCAATCCTCAAAATGAAACCACCAAGAACGTTGAAACAACTAAGAGGATTGCAAGGAAGACTCCAGTCCATCCGAAGATTCATAGCACAATTGGCAGATAAACAGATTCCATATTCACACCTACTTCACAAGGGAGTAGCTTTCAGATGGGATGACAAATGCGAGAAAGCATTCAACAAAATAAAAGAATCTCTACTTACACCACCTGTATTGATGCCACCAATTGTGGGGAAATCATTAATCCTATATATCTCCACAACAACAGCTGCCCTGGGGGCCCTTTTAGCCCAACATGATGAAAAGGGAACCGAGCGGGCTATCTACTACATCAACAAAACAATGGTGGGACATGAGCTCAATTATACGTCAATAGAGAAAGTTTGCCTAGCATTGGTATTTGCGGCTCAGAAATTCAGAGACTACATGCTAGCGCACCAAATCAAGTTGATTGCCAAAATAGACCCTCTAAAGTACCTATTGACAAAAGCAGCACTTACAGGTAGAATGGCTAAGTGGGTAATGATATTATCTGAACATGATATCGAGTATGTAGAATGAAAAGCCATAAAAGGGAAAGTTATTGCAGATCAGCTGGCAGAAGCTCCCCTCTACACAAATAATCCACTCATATCAGAATTCTCAAATGAGTCCCTTTTTAACCTTGGTGCAATAGACCACTAGAAGCTATACTTTGATGGCTCTCACACACAACATGGGTCGGGAGTTGGTGTGTTTTTCATCACGCCGCAAGGAGACTGCATACCTAGATCATACAAGCTGGCATTCCCTTGTATGAACAATATAGCAGAATATGAGGTTTTGACCATAGGACTCAAGATTGCAGCACAATGGCGAATCATGGCACTAAAAGTCTATGGCGACTCACAACTTATCATCAACCAAGTCAACGGCGAATACCAAACCAAGGATGATAAGCTCACACCATACAAGAAGGTGGTAGAAAGCCTCAAGGAATCTTTCATCGATATTACCTTTGAGCAGATACCAAGAACAAACAACAGAGCGGCTGATGCAATGGCGACAATTGGATCCTTACTCGACATACCTCGTAACGTCTTGAAACATGAATTCCTTGTAGAGCAGCTTCTCGTACCCACATACGAGGTACCAGAGTCAGAATACGCATGTGAACTCATTGGTCCCAGTGATCTTTGGTATCATGATATATACACCTACCTAAAGTTAGGAATCCTCCCCACTGACATCACCCCAAACCTAAAACGCACTTTCATCAAAAGAACTTCACGATTCGTCATCCTAGGAGAGACCCTCTTCCGTAGGAGTACCGATGGAACCCTGTTACGTTGTTTAAAACCCGAGGAACCCCTGACTGCTCTAACTAAGGTACACAATGGCATGTGTGGGCCACACTCAAGTGGTATGACCTTAGCTAAAAAGTTGCTAAGAACAGGGTACTACTGGCCGACGATGGAAAAAGAGGCACACAATTTTGTTAGAAAATGCTTGCAATGCCAACAGCATGGAGATCTTATTCATGCACCAGCTCAAGAACTGCATCCTATTGTTACACCTTGGCCCTTTTCACAATGTGGGCTTGATCTCATTGGTAAAATATCACCCACCTCATCCAATGGCCATAAATTCATTATCACCGCCACTGAATACTTCACTAAGTGGGTTGAAGCAATTCCCATGACCTACATCACCGGAAAGCAGATATCCAAGTTTATCCTGAATTACCTCATTTGTCAGTACGGTGTCCCCCAATCCATTATCTCTGACAATGGGACGCCCTTCAAGAATCAGGATGTCCATGACTTGTGTGAAAAATTCAAAATCAAGCATCGCTTTTCCACTCCATTTTATCCACAAGGCAATGGCCAGGCAGGAGCTACAAATAAAACCATTTTGAAAATCCTCAAGAAAACAGTCAATGACTCTGGTTGTGACTAGCATCTGCAGTTAAATCCTTCCTTATGGGCCTACCGCACCAGCATCCGCACGCCAACAGGTGCCACCCCATTCTCTCTGGTCTACGGATCAGAGGCCATACTCCCCATTGAGATCGAGCTCCCATCACTAAGGATATCACTGCAAAACCTTATCACAGATGAGGAATACAGGGTCACAAGACTCAATGAGCTGGAATTACTAGATGAAAGGCACATGGATGCCCTTAATCATCTACAAGTGTACCAGAATCGCCTAAAAAGGAGCTACAACAAGAAGATCAGACAACGCACTTTCCAAGTTGGTGACCTCGTGCTGAAAGAAAACCAAAAGAATGTGCCAAATCCAGATACAAAGGGAAAGTTTGAGCCCAACTGGTTGGGACCTTTTGTCATCACTGCAAGTTACACATCAGGGGCATATCAACTAGCAACACTAGAAGGCGAGCCTCTGCAGGAGCCTCTGAATAGCTCTCACCTCAAAAAGTTGTATGCCTAAACCTTGCAAGGTATAGAACCAGAAAATACAAAAACAATCAGAAAAAGTCCTGAAAAAATGGTTACCTCGATGAAAACTTGGTAAACAGGCATCTTGGTGACAACAAAAAAAATCAAAAGATCAAAAAGTCCAAAAAAATCAAAAAAGGATTGAAAACAGTAAAAAAAAATAAAAAAATTGTCCTCTAGTGAAAACCACTTCGGTGGCGCTTTGGGCAAATACCTTGGTGAAAACCTGGCAAATAGGTGTCAAGTGTAAATAAAGTACCTTCCCCATCTATCAGGATCTGCACAACTCATCCACTCCATCGCATTCCACTTATCCGCTCGCATCCATACCATAGCCTGCGTTGGTATCTGTACTATATTCCACCATTGGAACTACTTGGCATTTCAAAGGTCAGTCTGTCCCATCTTTATCAAAGTAGTCTATCGCACCACACTGGGGGCATGTTCTTGCAACATCGGATCGGATTCGTGTATATTCTCATGATCTTTTTCAAAATTCATCAAAAATTCCAAAAACATTCAGAAAACTAATTCAAAAAAACCAAAAACATTCAAAAAATCCATCAAAAATTTCAAAAACATCTAGCAAAATTCATCAGAAAATCCAAAAACATGTCAAAAGTAAAAAAAAATCAAAAATAGAGTCACCTTGTCAAACTACGTCATCTCTGAGCTTGAACGTAGGCAAGGTTGATCTTTGATCATCCCCCGAGACGGTTGGGTCAGTCCTTTAGGCGTTCGTCGCATTAGCAATCTGTTTGCCCATCTAGTCTGCATCTTAAGTCAGTCCTTTAGGCAATAAAATGGCAATCCATTTGTCCATATTATCATCAAGTCAGTCCACCACCAGTCGAACTACATGGTCTCTGCGTATATAACGTAGGCAAGGCTAATCTATGGATGAGCTCCCGAGACCCCTAGGATAGGTCTTTAAGTTAGTATGTTCATTGTAAAATCTTGAAAATACCAAAAACATTGAAAAATCTTGAAAATACCAAAAACATTTGTAAAATTCCAAAAATACCAAAAACAGCCTCAAAACATTTAAAAAAAACCAAAATGGTGCATCCATTTCATCTCGCTTTCACTCATGATTGTCATCACTCATAATAAATCATCGTCGCTTTTACCCTTTGGTGAGTTAGTCAGAAGCAAGTTTAGTAGGTTCTAAAGTGAACGCCTAATCGTCAAAGTCTCGAAGGTCTAAGTTAGTAAGTTAGCAAGTTGGTCAACTTGGAGTATCAATAGCTTATCACGCAATCAGTCTCACCAAAACCCTGATCACTACATGTCTTAGGATGAAGCTTTCCTGCGATGGACATAAGCATCAGGTACCCCACAGTAGTTTAGTCTTGGCTAGCGATACGAAGAACATCAGCTTGTTTGTTTACTTTATTTTAGTCTTTTAGACTTATCTTATTTTGCGCTCATTCCAAGGACCTCTCGATGATGCCTAAACAAAACAGGTTTAGAGAGAAAGGAATGGGGCAACGATCATTATCTTTTTATCTGCTGTGCTTGTTAGATATTCTTGTAAAATAACTTCATCACGCATACTTTGTTTTGTTTGTAGGAAGGATGTTTTAGGTATCTTGTTGACCACATAAGAAGGCTTGCCTTTTTATGTTTGGCCCAAGATGTCTAGAATATCTAAACTGCATTCTGAATAAGGTTATGTTTGTCAAGTGTGAACAAGAGTACTCCTATCTGATTGTTGAGTCAAAGTCCATCACACTAGGTGCAACGCCATCCTAGTTCTTAATACCTTGATGCATCGCACCTACATGTGTTATCAAACATAAAGAAAGGTATGCTTTTTTCCCATTCCTGGATAAGCAATACATCATCATCTTTCATCATCATCTCTAATAAAGTGGACTTATTGGACTTCTACATTCTTCTTAGATTTAAGGGTTCATCCCTCTCATTCTTCTATCTTCTATCACGCTAACAATGCATCCATCTTGCATCCGTATTCTCATTTCGCATAATCATGTCATATCATTATAGAACAACATCATCCATCTCATCCATCTCACATGCATTGCATAATCATTTAACATGCTTAAAATAATATAGATTTGTTATTCTAAGCATCTTTCGAACATCTCATTTACATCATCATTATCATATAGTCTAACCATCCATACATTCATTTTGAACCTCTTTGTCACGAGATCCACCTCAAATTGAATCTTTTCGCTCGATCTCTCGAGGGGGCAATGCACTAAAGTACTTATTTTCGCTGGGGCATACGAAAAAGCAGAAATTTTTAATTTCGATGCTGGCAACATCATTCTTTGAACCAATGCAATGAGTACATTGCTTCAAAGAGGGGCAAAATGTAGACATCCAAAAATAACATTATGCATTCCACTGTAACTAACATCATGCATTTGTTTCGTCTACTAATCAATTAAAGCAATTTATTGATTTAATCCTAAGGTTCATCAAGCTTAATTAAATAAATCAAATTATTTAATTAAGTTCCTAAGGTTCTTCTTATTTGATTTAATAAATCAAACTGATTTAAAATCAAATATCAAATCCCTAAAATCCCCTAAGTTAATTAATCTAAATTAATTAACTTCTAATCATGATTAGCATTCTCTAGCTTTTGACTCAACTAGAGTCAAATCTAAACTCCTAACTAACCCACCTACTTGCATCAATAAATCAATTTATTGATTTATTAAAAAGAGTTATTTTCCCTCAATAACTCTCATCTTTGACTTTTTTGAACAAAGATTATTCCCCCCAAAACCCTCAACATGCATTTATTGACATTTTTCAAATTTGAATGGGCACATTGGCCAAAACTTGCACAAGCTTTGACCAATCCCATCATGCCAAGTGTCTCTATTCTATTGGAGGGGATTTAGTCCCACATTGGCTAAACTTGGCCTCTCTTCTCTCAACTTCTTCTATAAAAGCAATGCATCTTCTCTCATTTTACAACACATTTTGAATGCATCTACACTATAGGCAACTTGAGCTCATAGGAACTCATTGTCTATTTCATTTGGCTTAGAAAGGGATTGGGAAAAGGCTCTCTCACATCTTCATGGAGGGCACCAATCCATCATAGAATAGAATAGGTTGTATTTCCTTTTCTCCATGCATGTTTGATCTAGTTTTAGCATTTTATTTGGAGAAATGAACCATGTTATTCTATGAGGATGGCTGAATCTACATAATCAATGTGTAAGATTTTCACCATCCCACAGTTAGTTAGTAAACCACTTCCAAGTTGCTCTATCATTTCTCCAATTACTTAAATCCATTGATATAAGCACTTAAGGCTAGGGGGTTTCAAATTAGATGGCATGGTACTCAAACTTGGCTCACAATTTTCACAAAATAAATCAATACAAAATGCTTCATCAAATCATTCTAATTCTAGTATAGAAAACAAAAATTCCATGAATCTATCATAAAAATCATAGGGGGATTCATCCTCAGATCTCTTTATATCACACAGTGCATAAATAGGTGACATAGATTCAAAATTTTCTTCAAATTTCTCTTTAGATTCTTCTTAGATATGTAAATGTTTGTGGTCTAACAAGCATACATTGTCTCCTGATATTCTTTCAAGCTGTCCAATGAAAAGTATTCTAAGCCCTCACCATGAACATATGTAATGCCTTGGAAAGCTAAAATACTAGTGTTCTGCAACATTTTCTAAAGTTCTCACAAATAACTTCATGATAGCATCCTCATGACCTATTTGATAGTGATCTATCAAATTAATGAAACTTTTTAAATGTTGTGATGTTGATTCTAACTTCTCACCATGGAATCTTGGTATTCTATCTATGATTCCAAATGGAATGATATTTGGGTAACCATTAATGACACTAAAATTGAGGGGTCTATATCTTTTAGTGTTAAAGCCTCTTTGAGTAACTAGTTGGGACTGATCACAAACCATGGTTGCACTAGGAACCATACAAGGATGCATTTATTGGCGTATTTTGATACACCTCTTTCAAACATAAAATATCAACTCTATAGTTGATCATTCACTACCCTATTTCTTACTTTTGTCATGACCTTAGAATACCACAATGGATAATTAAAATGCATCCACACCTAAGATCTATTTAAAGGGAATATTTCAAGAACAATCATACTTCTTCAACATAATACATAGGCTATAAATTATAACTCATAAGTATGAAAACTCAGTATTACTATCATTTCCATTTCTTAGTGTTATTACACCTAATAGGGAACCAAATATTTTCAAGACTTTCAAATATGGTTTTCACACACAAAATTCATGAAAACCAAGAAGTGAAAAATACCTAGAAATTTTGCAGTTGCTGAAAATTCTTCTTCCTGACTGGACATATTTGTAGATCTGAAAATTTATTCACATCTTCATCAGGTTCTTTTGATAGTGTTTCCACCTCTCTTCACAAAGGACTAAACTTGAAGCAGTATGAAGTTCTTTCAAAGATAAATTTCCTTATGAGTTCCTTTCACCAGTAGAGCACTAAAGATCATGAAATTTTGAGGTTTATTGCAACAATTTCTTTCTCCAAGTATGAATTCCTTCAATATTTGAACCAAATGTTTAGATCAAAAAATAATATGACTCTGTGAAATATCATTTTGCAACTAGAGATTTAATGTTCACCCCAGTAGATTCACCAATCTATTGGTTTCCCAAATCAACAGATCTAATGAGTACTATAGAATAGCCAATTTCTAATGCTCGGACTCAAAGATGGATTTGGATAACTAATAAGATTCAATCAAAGACTAAAATCTCCTACACTTTTGTCTTTGTAGGACCAAGGGGGGTCTCCCTTCACAATGCCTAAAGACTCACTTCAATTATGCATAGACACTACATTTTATAGAAACTAATTTCCAACTAAAATATACCAAATAAAGTAATGACAACTTCAAATATGGCTATATTTTTGGTATCTCAACACTCACTTAGCAATTGGAAAGAAAAATTCAACACTAAGACTAAAACCAACAATAAAATTAAAATTATTTTGAATTCATAATTTTTTTTCTAAAAATATACTAAGCTGAATGACAAATCAGTGCCTAACTTTGGGCCATCGAGTCAAATATATAATCATAAATAAAATTTCATCAACAAATAAACTTCATATAGTGGATTCGAAACTACTAATTCCTTACACTAACAGATCCACTCTTGTTGTCATCATAATTCTTCTTATAGATCCACCTTGCACACTCAAAATCACAATTATCTATTCAAAGTAATTTAACTATTTCTTTGAAATGGAACCAAGAACAAACAACACAATCTTAGGGAAATTGAGATGACAAATTCAAGCATACTTTGTATATTGAATTCATATGATTAAATGTATACAAATCTAGAGATAATTTGATGACATGCATGTTTTTTCTACACATATTATTGATATTTACTCATGAAATCAAAGCATTACAATTGCATCTTATGTCTATGACTCAAATTCAGCCTTTCTCTATCTACCCAGCCCCATGCATCCAATTTCAAACCCTTTACCATGAGAATAGAAAGATAAAATGAAGAAACAAAATAAGCCCTAAAATTAATCCATTGAAGACACCTAGAAGCTTCATCCTCCGTTACTCAACAACAAGAAGTTGGGAAAATCCTTTCTATTCTCTCTTCCTTTGCAATAACAAACTTTTCCTCTACATTTTGCTCGCCTTCACCTTGATTCTTCAACATAAAATTCACCTTTCCATGAAATACCTTCACCATTTTACCCGACTGTATTCTCTTTTTTTTTCTATAGAAGCCTTTTACCTTTTCTCTTTATTCCTTGGTACACTTCACTTTTATTTCCTAGCAATAAAATACTCTACCTTTTAAATAATGAAGTTTCACTTTAATAATTTTCCTAGCTAAAGCTTTTATCGTCTTTGAAATTATTTATCGGGCACCTTTCAATTAATCCACAAACTATGAAAGTATTTTTACCTGGACTATAATATTTTCCCCTTTGATTTGAAATATGGTAGGGACCTTTTAAATTTTTGTCAAGCCGTTTAAATCTTTTGCACATTAAAATGCAGCCGAAGATTTCCATTTTCACTGTGAAAATTTTCATTCATCTTCATCGGCTGTGAAAACGCCATTTTCACTTGTGCATTCTCCTGAAATTTTATTTCCCAACAATAAAAGTATTTGTTTTAATTGTGAAGGATTTAAATTTTTTTATATCGAGCAATAAAAAAATTTACCCATGCCTCCACATTTTATTTCCCACACTTCACTTCACATATCACACATCGCCAAAGCAAAAGAAAAAAAGGAGACATCAACTAGCGATGTGGCTAAAGATCAATTGAAAGAGTAGACATCAATTGGCGATGAGCAATAAAAGCAAGCATGAGAAACTCCATCGCTAAAGATCAATTGAAAAAGATAAGAATTTTGGCGACAGGCGATGGAAAACTAGTCCATTGCTCATCATTGAAGTTTATTGGAAAAGAGAAAGCTTTCCTACAATAGGCCTCATACCTTGGAAACTCTGCCAATAAAAATTAAATGAATCTTCCAAATGAATAATTTATGGCTAGAAACATTGCATGGCCGAAATGTTTCTCCATTTGCATTTCAAACTAGCTATGAGCAATGAATTTTGTTGTGCAACTGTGAGAGTCGTCAAAGCTGCCTCTGGACCAATCAGAAGCAATAATTAAAATAGTTTTTCCTCCAGAACATTTGAAATTGTATTTTATATTTTCCCTAAATTCCCCTTTTACAAATGCATAATATTTAAAATATTCACAATATTTTAAATATTAACATTTGAAACTTTAAAAAATTTGTGACTTTTAATTATGCCTATAGGCCAAATGGAGAAATTTATTGTTAGAAAACTGAGACACTTGGAGCCGTGAGAGTTTTTGCAAGTACATTATGAATTATTTAGAGAAAACCCAATTCCTCCAAAATTGCATCGTTGAAAGATTTCTAGGACCTCCTTTGTAAACTAGCCCTGGGACATGTTCACCACACCAAAAATACATTAAAATTATGTATAAAATGACCTCCGTTTTAGATGAAAATGGGGCTATAGGCATTTCAAACCAAAATAAGAGATTGGTTTCCCTTAGATTTTCAAAATTTGAAACTTTTCGAAACACCAAATTTGGCCTCGTTGTAGTCAACACAACATTAATTAACCCATCATACTTATTCTGGGAGCCTAAAACTAAGCAAGCATGTAGGCATTTGACCCAATAATTTAGTGCAACAAATTGCTTGGAAAAATTAATCATTAGGTGTAAGATTTTAATATCCAAAGTCGCTCAATCAGACTTTTCTGCAATTACACATGTTCAAAACTAATTAGGGCTCACCAAGTTTCCACTATGAAAAAATACCAAATCATCTCTTGGGGAACCGTCACTGGACACACTAGGTAATTTGGGTCCACTGAGTATGTGTGGAATAGGTCTTTCCTTGAATCATCATTCATCATAAGATATTAAGGGTCAAACTTGACCACCTGAAAAAGTTTCAAAAATGTAGATGTAAAATCAGAACAAATTGCATTTGCTTTTGATCTCAAAAAAATAGAAAATCAAATCTCGAGGCTCTAAAACCAAGGAAGAGAGCATATGAATGTGGGAGGAATGTAGGGAAATAATCCATTTGTCATGAAAATCATCCAGCTGTGAAATATCAGCTTCAACAAGAGACCACTTTGCAGGACATAGTGTTTGCAAATAGTCGAACAGCCCCAGAACCCTCTAGCTTTGCTTTCCAAAACCCTATCAAAACTCATCATGGGAAACTGAAAACTAACAAAAATGTTCACATATGTCAATTCAATATGTTCACCAAGGGGTTTGGCATGAAAATCATCTAGCTCCAAATTATGACCCTCCAAAGTAGGTCACTTAGGTAGATTCTTGAGGTGCACTTTTGAGTTTGCAAAGCCAAAATTTTGAATATGGTAGTTCAAATTTGTAAAATTTGAAGGTGCCATAATTGTATTTGATATTTTTTCACATCATGTGTTTCAATCAATGACAAAGGGGGAGATTGTTGCAAGAATGAAGGTGTTGTCATTGATGTGAATCGGTTAACTAGTTATCAACCGGTTGTTGTTGTAATTGATATAATGGATGTAGGTATTTGATTGTATATGTTGAGGATATTGAGAAAATTGTAATGAATAAAGGTTGCAGGTATTTAGTGGTTGCTCTGAGGCTTTCTGCTATGTTTGTGTGGTTCAGATATGTTGATCATAGTTTTTGGAAGCTGCTATATCCATATTTTTGGCTTCTAATTCATTGAACAATGTGAGTTATGTTCACCAGTTGTGAACTGCGGTTTTCTATGTATTTGGCTGAGGTCCAAGAGAAACGTTGTTGGTATGGATTTCTTTTTGGTTGAGTCTTATGACTTGCGGTTTTAGAGTTAATCTATTATGATCATGTTGAAGATAATTTTGGTGTCTGGAAAGATTAGATCATGCTAAGGGTTGCGTGTGCATAATTTCTCTATGTCGTTTACACAGGTTTCACTGACCTTGTGTTGAACACTACTTTCAAGGTTCTTGAAGCATGTTGGGACTTATTTGGGTCCTCATCAAGCATGTTTTTGTGTCACCCTCATTATAATTCCACCCAAGGATGTTTGGCATTGACCTAAATTGAGATTAATGATGTATGGCCAACTTTGGATATTTTTCAAGTTGAAGATGGTATAAATACATTATGAGTTATTGGTGAAAGATGGAAAAAAGAGATATGTGCAAAGAAATAGAGTAGATCGATGTGAAATCGATGTGAAACAATGTGTGTATGTGATGTGAGTTTGACAAATCGGTGTGAATTCTAAATTTGTTGAGTTTTTAGATGCAGTGAGTTGAAGGTGTACTCTATCATTCATGCATGTCTACAAGTAGTTGAGCGAATTGTGGTGGAAATATTTGCTGCATTGAGATTGTCTTCTCTCCATAACATATCTCTTCTATCTTCTTTGTATCTCTATGTGAGTGATCCCTCCAAGTGGTTAACCCTTGTTGGATAGTGAGTCCTGATCTGAACAGTTAGTCATGTTTAGACAGGGAGCCTTTTCTGGCAATGAGCCTTTATAATTGGTTTTGATATTCTTTATTTTGTGAGCTAATCCTCACTATGGTTTTTCCTGCATTGAGTTTTTCATGTAAATCTAGTGTTACTGTGTTTATGTGATGCTTTTTAGTTTTTTACCTTGCACTTAATGTTTAATCATTTAGTAGAGTAAAGGATTTGTGATTGATCTAAGTGTCGGTGAATGTTTTAATTTTTAAATTTTCTACAATTGATTCACCCCTCCTCTCAATTTTCCTATTCAACAAAATTGACATGAAGGTTCAATGTTGAAATTCTACAATAAATCTTCTCTTGAAATGATTATAATTGCTTGATAAAGCTCTTGATTTCTCTTGCTAGATTATTTCACTTAGATTTCAAATGATTCAATGACTAGGTATTTATATGCAATCAATCCAATCTCCTGAAAATTAAATCTTGATAGCAAAAATTTGACATTTCAAATTCAAGTAATAAAATGTGTACCCCAACATATTAAAAATTGGAGGCAAAATAGGGGGACTAAGTCACCCAGGGTGACTATGCCCCAATCCTATTTTGTAGGCTGTAAAGTGTCAAGGGAAAATATTAAATTCCTTGGTTTTGTACATGGGTTTTCTAGATAGTTGTTCAAAGGGGCCATGTAATGCATAATTTAGGATATTAGATGTACAATTAGATCCATGTTCTTAAGAGGGAGAAAAATATAGTTTGAAATTGTCAAGGGTGGCAATTTATGACACTACAATATTGAGTTGTTTTAACAACTCAATACAAATAATACATTTATATATTAACTTATTAGACAAACTATAACAAACCTAATAAATAATAATTATATACATGCTATGATGTAATATTCCTAATAATCAATGGATAGGAGAACATTTTCGAGGTCAACAATTATACCTACCGAGAATAAACATTCATAAATTTGACAGTAGAAATGTAATTTCATGGATAAGCCTTATACAACGACAATTTAAACTTCACAATATAACAAATAAAATGTCATGGTTGACATAGTTTTTCTAAATTTAGAATTAGGACCTTACCAATGGTACCAATGGAAGTGAGTGATAGAAAAGGATAATTGTTTAGTTGGAAAGAATTTAGAAAATAATTAGCAACCTTCTATTAGAAACCATGCACTGAAGGCTATTTTAACCAACTAATAAATTTAAAATAATTAAGGTATATATGAATATAATATTGAGAATTTGAGATTGATGCTTCAAGCTCCCAAGATGACAACTAACCAAATGATACAATTGTACATCAATGGACTTAAGGAATAAATTCAACATGATGTTCATTTTTTTGGAACCTTGTATAATTAGGAAAGATATAGAACAATATTTGCATATTTATAAACAAAACACCACAAAAAGTGAAACCATGAGAGTAATTGATAAAAATGTGACTAGTCCTATTAATAAAAACATGGAAAAATTCTTCAACCTAAGATAAATTAGTAAGCTCTCTCCCCATCAAGAGATCAATAAAAGAGGTAAAGGCCTATTATGGAATTGTGATAAAAAATGGTCAAGGAGTCATAAGTATTATAGTAGTGAGAAAATGAAAAAGCTTGAAGAAGGGGGAGAAGTACATGAAAAATAATCAAACGTAAATATGAAAGTGTTAGCTAATACAGGTAGTATGCATAAATTTATTGATAGAATATTAGCTAATGAGCTCAATTATTATTTTTTTATCTAGTCTCTAATTCTTAAGTCATGATAGTTGATGGGAAACAACTACCTTGTGGAGGTAAATTCCATGATATAAAACTCTCAATGGTAAATTATCAAATAGATTCAGAAATATTTGTTATCCCTATTAGGGGAGTGGATGTAGTTTTGGGTTTGTAATGGCTTAAGAAATTAGGAACAATATATTTCAGTTTTCAAGACTTATCCATGGATTTTAGGAATAAAATTACCACCAAGTGAAATCACTAGCTCCTCCACCTATGGAGAAATTACTCAAAAAAGGTGCTTGTAACATTAGGACACAATTAATTTTATAGAAGCACAAGATATGATAACTCAAGATCAACCAAAAATTCATGAGATTATTCAACACCACCAAGTATTTCTAGGTAAAAACACAAAGTTGTGTCATGCGTTATAAAGGAAATGACCAACATTGATCCAACTTTTAAACTTGAATCACTAACATGTGGCATATATGTTTTGAATTTTGAAATGATGTAAACTAGTAAAATATGCATTTTTTATTATATTTTATGTTTGTATTTTAAAAATAAAAATAAAAACTTAATTTAAAATAGTTTTTAATAAATTAACACTATAATTTAGTTGTTGATAAAATGTTGAAAATGAAGTTGCATGAGACATGAAACTTTTTATAGTAATATTTTTTTTCTTTCAATTTTTTTGTGTGTATTTATAGCTTGAAACTTTAGTGCATGGATATATTTTTTCTATTTTTGATAAATACATATTTTTAAATAAATACTAAAATTTATGTGAATCAAAAAACAATTGTTTCCATTGGACATCAACTTTCATATTAAATATTTATCTAGAATGGAAAAAATTATACTATCTTGAAATAGATTCTTTTATCTAGTGCATCATTTTTTTTTCAATTTTTTTAATAAGTTTTAGTATTTTTCCTTGGCATGGTAATCAACCTAATATTTTGCGCTGATAACCTACTTTTAGTAAAACAAAATATAAAATAGTAATAGTAATTAAAATATTAAAATAAATATATGTTTGAAAACTACACTTATGGATCTACAAAAGGGTATTTTTATATAATTTTTAAAAATGTTATTTACATTAGTAGGAGTTATTGAAATTTTAAGTTTTTCAAATAAGGTCTTTTTTTGGTAAATTAGAATCAAAGTGGTGCTCCATATGTTTTTAGCCAACAATTTTAGTTTAGCAAGTTGTGGAAGTATATAACTTAGCTAGAATGAATCTTACTATCATATGTTTGACCAAAACTAATTTTTAGTTAGAAATACTTACATTCAGTTGTGTTGATAAGTTGGTTGAAAGTGTGACACAACTTTATGCTTTTACCCTTTTAGAATCCAAGGTTGTAACTCTAATTGGAGACAATAATCATGACATTAAATCAATACCATGAAGCATTGTTCATCCCAACAAAATATCATATATATGCCATATGCTTACTATTAACAAAAAAAAATATCGATAGATAATGTGATTGCACTAAAAGTTAAAAAATCACTCATAAAGATAAGTTTCATATTCATATTGTTAACTAATTGAAGAAAATAAAATCTATCCAAAAAGGACCAAATGTGTCTTTATGGTGAAAAAAGTAGAACACTCAAGAAATTTGGCACCACTTAAAGGTGTTAAGAAGGACGCAAAGAAGAGAATATTTTTAGGTCTAACAAGATAGTATAGAATATTTTTCATACCTATCACCCTATAATTAAAAATTTCTTTTGGGAAGGTATTAAAGTGAATATCCAAAAAAAATTGGTAGAGTTTGATATGCCAAAAAAATAGCCTCTAACAAATATAAGACATTATAATACAACATTAGGAAAAATACTAATGGAATTCATTATGGGGCTACCAAAGATAAATAGTATAGATGCAATTTGGCTTGTTGTGGATAGAATTATTAAGAATACATATTCTTGTGGACTCTCTCATCTATTATCCACTAATATTTATTGGCATATGGTCAACGCTCCACTTGGGACTCATGACATGGACTAACCACCTCATGTGGATTCATTAACTCTAGTGGTTGTATTGAGCATTAATAGGTCAACCTTTTGGTGCAACAACAACCGTGGGGCCAACAATTGGTATCAGAGCCAAAGGTGCCGAGTTAAAATCCCCTCAAGTAATGTTGAGGGGGAGACTATTGGAGGATGGTCAGTGCTACCCTCAATATTTGTGACATGGACTAATTGCCTTCCATGGATCCATTAACTCGGTTGGTTGTATCAGGCATTAACAAGCTGACCTTTTGGTGCAACGACAAGCGTGGGGCCAACAATTTTAAAGAAAAAAATTCTTATAAAATATACAAAAACTTCATGGAATTTCCAAAGTCAAATTTCAAAATAAAGCCATCTCAAAACTCCTAATCAAGTGGAAGAATTTTCCAATTGAAGATGTAACATGGAATGATGAAATATTTATACAAAATATTTTAGAGTTGCTAAGTATTGAGGTAAATTATTTTTTGAGGGGGAAGGGAATGTTATGATCGTAATATGATATATTCCTATGTATATATTATATATTCCTAAGTATAAGCATGTGTTCCATGCTTAACCCTAACAGAATATTAGTTAATACACTAGTACCTCTTAATTAGGATGAAAGGGTACGTCTTTACATAGTTTAACCTATAAATAAGGAAGATAAATCTCTCCCATATCATCATATCATACAATATTGAATTCTTATATTATTATTTAATTATTCGGGGTCAGTGCCCCCTCAGATTGGTCTACTATATTTTTTATTTTTATGAACATTTCCAAGAAATATCATAAGAAAAGAACTATCTAGAGATGAAGAATATTGAATTAATGTGTAAGGATCTTTAGTTATTGGAAAGGATTCAAAGGAAATATAAAAAAATAAAATTATGATAAACTAAACATAATTAAATAAATTTCAACTAAGTCAATCTCACATTGGACATAAGGTTTCCAAAAGTTAATTTTACTCTAAGAGTGTCATGTAGAGAGATCTAGTTATTTCCAAGGTGAAAAGGTAATAGGAATCTATGAAATTTGGCAAGGGATGTGTAGCACATTAAGACAACTTCAAGAGATTCAATATTTCAATGGAATAAAACTAAGGATTAAATATTTTTTAGGTTTATGGTTTTTGAAGTAAAGATTAATAATATGAGTACTCTAATAATTTGGATGTATTGCAATTATGAAATTATATTAAATCTATTTTGGGTCCTAGAAACATAAGAAGAGAAAATATTAATGAAATTATCAAATGAGAGGAAAAATTTAACCATGCTTGGGGTACCTAACTAGGCTAGATAATGAAGAAAATTGGGAGCTAAAGTAGATGAGAAAAAAAATAAGAGGAAGAAGGAACCACTTAAGAAAAGGAAAATATGAAATTTAAAAAGTAAATGAATAGTGGGGAAAAGATAACAATGCATAAACTAATGTAGTGAAAAGAAACATAAAGTGATAGAGATAAGGAAAATGAAGAAGCAAGCCAAGGGGAATAATGTACAGAGATATGAGCTAAGGACATGTAAATATATGACCACTTAGCAAAGAGGAGAGACTGTAGCTTAGAGAAATGAGATATGTTGGGGAAATAACATGAACAATAACTATAAATGTGATTGACTCAAGTAAATTACTACAAACCTAGCATGACAAGCTACCAATATTTTCCTAAATAGTATCAAAAACTAGTGTATGTACAAAAATTAAAGAAATGAAATTTGGAGCTAGTGGTAGGAATATATCATTACGTTTTTATAAGATTGTAAATATAAGGTTCCATGCCTAGAACAAGCTCACAAATATTGAACAAATTCATAGATCTAGGATAGGATAGGATATCTTATACAATAGTCACTAATTTATAGAATTCAATGACACGTATTTTTCACCAAGACCTCAAGTGTATAGTCAAAATCCTCTATTATAATTATTGTAGAGGATAGAACAAATCACAAAATTTTGACCCATCTTAGAGTGGCTAAGATATCATTAGCATTGTGCTTTCATTATATATGTAAGCTTGTTTTGTACTCAACTTAGCTGATTTATTTTAGTCTAGATTTAATTTACTTTATGAATTATTTATTTATATGATCATAGATTATTTAAAAATATTACAACCTACATTTGAAAATGGTGGGTGTTATTATTAAGTGATATCATATGGTTTAGGACATAGAGCACACCCACTTTCAAGATATTTCAATCAAGGATAACCCTAGAGATCTCAATGCAAAGGAGAAAGAGATCTTGCAATAAGGTTGTCCTAAGGGATGAATGTAGACTAATAAGGGGTTCACCACCAAGTAAGAACTTGGAAAAGACAATGAAATGCAAGATGCAACACTAAATGATAATTCAATATAATGAACTACAAAATTACCTAAAAATGTAGATGAAACAACATAAAAAACCATGGAAAGGAATATGTGCACCTAAAAATATAGAGATCCAGTGTAATGGAGCTCTAAAACACTGGAAAATGTGAATTTAATGCTTAATAGGACTCCTTCACCAAGTTGGGTGAATTAGTACAGAATCTAGGTTTCTATGCGAGAATAGGAATCTACCAAATGAGTATCCAAATCTACAAAAATGTGAATTTTGACTTAAACTAGGACTCATTCGCTAGAAGTGGTGAATCAGTCTAGTTAGGTTTTTCTAAAGCTTCAAAGTTTGAATCTGTTCCTCTCAGTCTACTCAATCTCTGAAAATTGACGTGTAGGTGTTCTCCAATGTTCTCCAAGGCTTGATGACAACTTTGAAAACTTAATGCATTCGACAACTTTTTTCCATTCTTGCTCCTTAGGAGATCTGCAACCTAGACCTGCAAATCACACACAAAGGAGGGGGAAAAATTTTGTTGGGTTAGTGGAAAGGGTTTTCCTTGGTCAAACCTCATTTTGGTAATCAAACCTTGAAATAGAATGAAATAGTAAAGGAGAATGATGAATGAACAAAACAAGATGTTGCAACTCACCAAACTCTAGCAATGAAGTGGCTCAAACATGGATGTAGATCTTTGACTCTTGCTTGAAGGTAATAGATCTTGAATGAAATACTAGCTTGAATCATGAAACCCTACATCACAACTATTAGATCCAAAACAAACATGATGCATGAAAAATTTGACATGATGCTTGATGTTTGAATAATGCTCCAAATTTTTTGATAAGATGTCCTTGAATACTCTTGAATGTGCTTGTAAATATTTGAATGCTCCTGTGAACTCAATTATTCTAGTAAGAATGTTGTCACAAAATTCTTAGGTGAAAATGAGTGAAAGAAACTTGTATTTATACTTAATTATGGCATAATTCCCAAAATTACAACATTACAAATTGACATTAGAGCTAGGAGGATAAAATCCGACCAAGAATTTAAATTAATTTTTATTTTGGGCCACATCAGGTATAAAGACCCATCAAGTATAATATATGAGACCAAATTTAAAAATGCTTAGAAATGTGTGAAACCAAGTTCAAGACCCAAAAATCTAGGTGAGACTCATCTGTCCAAGGTGGCGAATGAGTCCCAGATCACTAAATATGGGGACATTCGACCTGAAACACCTAAATTATGATTTGGTAATGATTTGTGTCAATATTATCCTTGAAAAGATACATTAAATGACGTGTGTGGATACAATTTAAGACCAATTAAATCATAAGAAATTGTTAGAAGCTTTGCAACATGAGAATGAAGTATGGATGGTTGTGTTGGTTGTTCCTATGTTGTCATTGATTTCAACATGGTGATAACTATATGGGAATTCTACTTGGTTTACCAGAAGTTGTTCTCTACTAGTAATACTCTTTTTGTGATGGATCAGTGTGTTGGTATTTGATTTTTGAATTCATCACAATATCTGATATGAATCTAATATATTAACTATGTTTTCTTTACTCATTCCAATAGCTATATCCTAGATCTTGAGACATATTTTTTTGTGAGCAAAAAGTTATCTTTGAAATTTTTTAACTTCGTATCCTACTATTGCTTTGTATTTGGCATACTCTGTGGGAGACTCCACATTCTACTAAGGTGAACATTCTTATACTACAGTTTTTGTTGATAGTCTCTTTTTTGGTAGTATGATGGGAAATTAATGTGTTCTCAGATCTAGAAAGTGTTTGCTTTGAGGATTATTTTATGGTTTGGAGAATTATGTTCTAGTCTTGGCTTACTCAGGAAATCCAATATATTATGAATACTAGTTATTTTTTATGGATGATAGCCGACTTGGTATAACACACTATGTGGATAAAATGTTTAAATCTTATATGGTGCCGACAAAGAAAGTTTTGATTATTTTGTGTTCATCCAATTAGGCTGACCTAATTGATGGATAAGATATACTTGTGTATATATATAAGATGAAAGATAGAAGAGAGGTGTGTGTGTATGTGGGTATGAGAGTGAGAAGGATAAGTGAATGCAAACAAAGGAGAAGATCATAGCCTAAATGCTTTATCAGTTGTGATCAATACAGTTTTGTTGAGCAGTTACTATGTAAGGTAGTAGTTCTTATTCTAAGATTCACTGGAACTAAACCCTGTACATTGAAGGAGTATCCTATTAGTTCAATCTTTTGGTAGTGAGCCACTATCTATAAGGTTGAAAATATCACTTACTCATAATAACCTTTGATAAGAAAATCAATTCCTAGAATAATTAAATAGTATAAGAAGTTTATTAAATGGTGCTCAAAGGAATAATTAAATACCTACATCATTATTTTCTAATGGAATCATGTACATTAATGAGCCAGTATGTATATCAACACAAGGTTATGTCTTTAAAAAATTTAACCATGTAGGCTTACACTAGATAACACAATAGCAATACATATAAATTAAAATATCGTAATACAAATTAAGGAATAACAAGATCATAAATGCATCCATATAAGAACCATAAAACAATGATTTTAATGAGTGTAAAACCCTCATAGGGATGAAAAACCACTCGTAAAAAGCCTCATTGGCTTAATGAATTGCCTCATTGGTAGAGCCTCACTGGCTATAGAATGTCTTACTAAACATGATCATACTATCTCACTAGCATGACCATTTACAACTTCATTACACATTTCTGAATAGTAAAGCAATCAACTACAAAGGATCACTTTGTTTCTCTACATAACATTTATCAACTTAATAATTTCATGTTTCATATCCTATGGTTCATAAGAACTGGAATCTTTAACATATAAGACCAGTCAAATAATAACCCCACTGTTCTGCATACAGTTTACAAGATATTCAATTAAGAATTCTGATTTATAACTTCATAAGATGTGTCTCTATAAGCATCGAATAAGAAATAGTGACAAGTCACCATTTAAATAACAAACAATAACAGATGTAATGCTACCACTTTTCATCAAACAAAACCATCAAACAACCCTTTCAATTGTTCTCATAACTACCTATTCGGGTCACTGTTATGACTATCTTTTATCACCTTTTAATCTGCATTTTAACTGATAAATGAATGACACGAAACAACCCTAGAATTACATACATAACCCAAAATCATAGGATATCATTTATGAAAGCCATTATAATACACGATCAATGAATTAAATAAGATCTCTAACTTACAAGAATACTCAAGCATAGAAAAAATTTATAAGCAACAATATTAAACATGAATCTAAGAGAGAGGGCACTACGAATGTATAATGTGTTTGGGAAAATATGTCAAACCCACTCCCTATTTCCTTAGAAAGATTACTATTCCTAAAATTGTAGAATGCCATCAACCCGATCATACACTTTCAAAGTAATAGGAAGAAACACATGCTAATAGTAATATAAGGATGGAAAGGAAAACACATTCTATTGTTTTACATGTTCTCTTTTAATTTGTTTAACTTGAAAATATCTTAGGTACTTCACACAATGAAGAATACTCAATCATCAAAGTTTCAAGCACTTTGTAGAAAGCTCTCATTTCTTTCAACATTGATCTTATAATCCATCTATTATAGCTGTATTTATATTTTCCTTTATAGGACTGAGAATAACATATCAACGTAATCTTAGAACAAATACTCAATAAAAAGTGCATGCTGAGAGAGTCACAATTTCAGTTTATGGAATTTGAGATTGTCAACTTTAATTATTCAAAGGATGCAGTTCAAAATATTTCCCATTAAATTTCCGTATAAATGCTAACAAAAAAAATGGAAACAATGCTCTTGTGGCAAATACTGATGGTGCTAAATGAATCAAGTTGAAAAATTAGCTTGCACTATAATAATGTGCAGCTCTAGATCTTCAGTAATGACGAAGGTACATCCATTGAAGCATAACGGATGGGGAATTTCCATCATATGTTGTAGTTGGAAAAGCTACGATAGTCATGTATGTAAAATGCAAAAGGCATAGAACAAGCATGTTGACTATTTGATAGCATGCCTCACGTGGGAAAAATTTGGAAGCATAGACAAGGATAACACTATTTGAGAGAATGCCTCAAATAGATGTGTTCTCATGGACAACAATGATTGCAGGATATGCACATAATGGATTTGTTGATACAGCTTTAAAAAAATTCAAGCAATGCAATTGGCAAATGTAAAGTTAGGTTCCACAACTATCGCCAGCATCCCCCTTGCCCATGCCAAAATGGAAGCTTTGGAATAGGGTAAGAATGTTCATCAAAGCATGAAGGAGAGAGGCGTGAACCATTTCCATCCTTTTAATAGGGTGATATTCTTGTGGAGAATTCTTAGTGATGTAGAAAGAATCAATTTGAAAATAGGCTTGCACTATAAATATGCATGCTATAGACATGCATGCAAAATGTGTAATCACAGGCATGGAGACTATTAGATAGAACACCTCAAATATTCAAGGGTCTCATGAAAGACCATCATTGTGGGGTATGTGCACGTAATGCTAAGGTGGGGTTTTAGAAAATTTCTTTCCAATGCAAATGCAGATGATCAACAAAATGGATAAAGAATGTGAGAACGTGATTGGGGAATGTCTAGTAGATAGGCATGTAGAGATAAATAAATCACAAGCTAGAAATGAGATCTAATGGATGAAACGCTTCCCAGGATAAATAAAAGTTAACTAATTGAATAAGCGATAAGAGGCATGATCTATGTGGTTGAAGTGACAAGGTCTCAAATAAGAAAATGCAAAGACTATTCAATCATACATGAATATTTTATGAACAAATATAAAATGGTATATAAAGAATCGAGCCATATATATATCTCAATAGAAATATTAACTTCTAGGCATTCAGTAGGCATATAGATTTAATATAGTAAAACAATTACAATGTCATCCACACCATCATAGACAAAATCATACTATGATATACATGCCAGGGATATTATGAACAAGAAGATAATGATAGAAAATTGTAATAATGGCTTCAATTACTAAATCAAATTTAGAAATTTCATTCAGCCACATAGCCTCAACAATAAGGATTTGGTAATTAAACCCTGTATAATAAGCTCTTCATTGATTGAATCGCGATTCTTCTTCTTGTTTCCCTAATGTTTTCCTTGCCCAAATCTGTAAACTTCTCCTCTACTCTTGTTTTCTCATATTGAATGTTTTTTTTTAACGAATCTTGTGTGTCAAGAAGAGGATGAGAGATCCTTCTCTTTTTATTATTTTCTTTCTTTTATTCTATTTTTCTTTTCTTTTGTTTTTTTTGTTTTTTCTTTTCTAAATTTAAATTTTTTTATTTTTTTATTTGTTTTATTTCTCATCTTTTTGTCTTATCTCTAAGTTTTCGTTTTCGTTTTTCTATTATTTATCTCTATTGTAATAAAAAAGAATGAATATTCTAATTTCATTTCATGCATAGATTTTTATAACTAAACATAATTTAACAATTTATTTTACCACACACACAATTATCTAAATAATAAATAAATATAATTTGTTTCCTTCATATACAATTTTAGTAAAAACTAGTCTATAAATAAATTAAATATATTTTTACGTTAATAAGGGCATATTAATATTTAACTAACAATTTAATTAAATGGAAACTATAAAACATAAAGGTGATTTATTTTTCTACCAAAGACGAGAGGTAAATTATCGACATAATTTATTTATGCAAAGACAAATGCAACTATAATACCAACTAGGTGCCTGTGTGCAAATTTCCTTTCACCACTAGTCACCACCAATCTTGTTGCATACATGAGTTAAAGTTTGGTCAAGGATCATTAGAATAGTAATATTAAATTAAAAATTAATTATTGAGAATATGGGTCATGACATCCTCCCCCCCTTAAAGAATCATCGTCTTAATGATCAACTTAGCTAAAGATAAATATCTCATACCTCTTTAATTCTATTTCACCTTAATGTCAAAATCAGCCCACCTGACAATAGTGTTGCTGCTCCACGTACCTATTTATTCATAACTACAAAAATTCCTTCATCTAAAATGCATTCACTTGCAGTCATTGTTAGTAAAGAATTGTTCATCAAATCAACTTAGTTTAACACTTTACGATGAATAAAAAATATGCAACCTAATTCCTTTTCTTCATATAGTTTTATTCATATTCTAGGCATTTACATAAAAATAAAACATTGATGTTCATTTTGTCATCATGCCTACTCCCATGAGACATTAGAACAATTTCTTGTATGATGAAGAACAAGCATCCCATACTACTTATTATCATCATTGGAAAATCAAAATTTACATCAACAAAAACATCTCAATTTTACAATAAGGTTTTTATAAGGAGATCATTTCATGATTAAAATATCAAAATAAGAATTTCATAAAATTTCAATATTGATACATCCATTTACCAAGAAGGTAAATCTTAATCTGTATTGGAAAAAAAATATACAAATGTACAATTTCTACTTTTGATAAAATAAAATCATATTTTTCATAGAAATAAGTACAAATTCATGCTACATCCATTTTCTAAAGGATTCAAATGTATATTCTATTTGAAGCTACTATAACCAACTGGTTATTCCCAAGCTAACAATCAAAAATGAAAAACATGGTTAAGGTTCTTTTTCCACCCAACCATGAACACAACACTTCCCCGGGGTTCTCCTTAACTCGAAGAATACTTGATTCTGTAGGAGGCACCTAGAACCTATATTAAAAGGGGAGGAGGGAAAATATTGATGCATGCCTGATGCCTTATATGTATTCAAAACTATAATGGACATATTTCTTGCATAAACGATGTGGAAAAGAAACATATAACATAGAAGATAGGCATTCATTATCCATCTATTTCAATGGTATAATATAGCTTTGGTGAAAACATAAATACAAAAAGTGTTTGATCTCGAAAAAGAAGATCACCTTCTCTGTTAACCCACATTCAGAATCTTGTCCCAAAAGGTAAGCTTGAAGCTTATCATATACAACACATTCAACAATAATAATCTACTTCAATTACATAAAATATAAATTAGATTTCATGATAGTGCTTACATGCACAAGTGCATATAGAATGAACAATAAGAGCGCATGAATCCTTGGTGCATAACTCGCACAAGGTATAATTACATAACTTACATGTAGTGCCTCTCTTGTACAAAATAAGGTATATTCTTCACACATAATGATCATTAATCATTCAAGTTTAGATACAATAAATATGGTAAGTGCATCTCTCATACAAGTGCATCGCTTGCACAAAAGGTGAAATATGCATAAATCATAGTAGTATAGTTATAGTGATCATTGCTTGATCCAATAAACACAATGAGTATTAAAAGTATATCTCGCACACATATTATGAATGTAATCATTACTCAAGGGATCTATCTACACAAAGGAATCAATAACTTACTCTAGTGCATCATCTGCACAAGGAAAACAATAATATGAAATATGCATCACTCACATAGTATAAGCATTGTAATACCCCTCCGTTTTGATTCTTGTTCAAATTGCTTTATACTATGTTTGGTTGCAATTACTTTGATACTGGATACATTTTGTTATTGTGTTTTGAATGCTACCATTGAGTGACAACTATTATTGTGGGATGTAGTTATCTGATTATTGTTTCACATGCATTATGGATTAATGATGTTATAGAGTTAACATGAGATGTTATTATGAGATTACTGGATTATGATGGAAGTGTCAGTTTCAATGAGTGTATTGGTGAAGAGGACGAGTTCGCATCACTCGCTTGCGAGCGCCCTACGAATCCGTAATTTCTTCTTCACGATGTGTATTATATGCTGGATATATCGTATGATGTTGTTTACTTGGTTGCAGGATTGCAGGTACATGACATCGACTCCACCTGGTTTCACAGGTTTGAGCATGTCGATCCAAATGGTTAAGTTGAACGGGAGATAGTAACTAGGTAACATGTGTCAAGTCTACGCCCTAGCCTTAGTGTGTCGTCAGTTGTGTTTGTCAGTCATTATCTGTCTTGCTTTGATGTTATTTAATTCTGAAAATTCTTGATTTGGAAATAGATATTTAGAATAATTGCATTTAAATCATGTTGATGGTTATTTAATTTAAATAATGCAATGTGGATAAAAGTTTATACTTAAATTAATTAATTATATTTAGTTTATTTAATTAATTAAATTTGATCCAAGGGGTTGAATTTAGTTATTAAATAATTAAATTAATTAATTAAACGTTATGCAAGAGAATGAAAGGAAATAAAAGAATTAGAATTAATTTTGGAACTTAATTCCAACATGTGAGAATTAAATTAGAAATTGTAATTAAATATTTATTTGGGAAATTGGTTGCAACTTTGGAAATTAATTTATTATTTGAAATTTCATTTTAAATTGGAAGTGGATTTTTGAAAAGTGAAATTAAAATTGAAATTGAAAATTGAAATTGAAATTGAAATTGAAATATCTAATTTGCATGTAATGTGAATTAGGGTTGTAAATATTGAAATTAAAATTGAAATTGAAATATCTAATTTGCATGTAATGTGAATTAGGGTTGAATTAGGTATTTTTGATTTATAAAGAATACATGTTTTAATTTTAAGGTAGAAAGTTTTTAGAAAAATACATTCTTACAGCAGGGAAGAAATTTTGGAAAATTTGCATAAGGGTTTGAAGAAAGTTTGATTGTAGAATTGATTGAAGGAAAGATTGTTTGCATTTGTTGGATTTTGGATTGGATTCATTGGAGGATTGAAGAAAATTCAGGAAATCTTTGGAGGAGGCTTGCATCAAAAATTCATCTCTTCCTGTAGCTTCTTGTACCAGGTTTTCCTCTTTGTGTTTTATTGTTCTTGATTGTTTTCTTTAAAATAGTAATGATTAAAGATTTGTTTGTTAAATCTGTTTTAGAAAATAAATTTGATATTAGAAGAAAAGAATTAAAGAAATTTACAGCCTTTGCTTGTGAAAATTCTTGAGTGAAAATTGTGAAAACCTTAGTTGAATTTAAATTATTTGGGGACATAGATGTTGTTGTTATTGAAATCAAATATAGAGATTGAACAATGCATTTAGAATGTTTTTAGAAAATAGAACTTTCTGTTTATTATCAAAAAATGGATTTTAAAATCTGTAGTATAGTTATACTTTCATGGTAAAATGGTCTGATTGCGTCGACTATAACTTTACTTTCACAAACTGGGTTTTCAAGAAATTTAAAGGGTTTCTGCATTTTGAAGCTTTTTACCTCTGTCTAAAAATTGCAAATACCCAGATCGTAGTTTTTGAGTTATGCTTGAAACATGAGACTACTGTTAAGTTATTTTCCCATGGCTGCTTTGAAAATAAAATAATAATAAATTGATATTTATAAATATTAATATTTTAGGTATTGTTATTATAATATTAAAATATTATTTAATAATATTTTATATTATAATTTATAATACTAAAGTATTATATTTATTTATATTATTTTAAATAAAATTTTTATATTAGATTAGTGGAATTAAAATTATAAACATATGGGAAAATTATTGTTTATTTTAAAATGGCATGTTAAAGTTTAATTGAAGGAGTTAAATATTTGATTAAAGAATGCATAATTTAAAATTGAATTGTGGAATTTAAATTCATATGTAAAAGGTCCAATTATTAATTTGAATTAATTGGAAAAATATATTTATATTTTGGAATATTGATGATAAAGAATATTTTATTTTGAATTAATCAATTTGATATTCTGCAAAGGATAGAAGATATGTTAATGATTAAATATATTTAAATATATTAACTTATATTTAGTATATATATAGTGAAGGTATATATCCATTTGAGAGAATAAATAATATTTTATCTTATTTTATTCTATTTTTTGCAAATTGGGTATTATTAATGTTCTAAAAGAAATAATTAGTATGTGTAGAAAATGTATAGATAAAGATATTTAAATATATTGAAGAATTATAGAAATATTTATATTTAAATGTTTGTTTTAATTAATGAGATTTAATTTGAAACCATATGAATGCATGGTTCAATAGATAAGCCAAAAGATGTTTTTATACATTGATGAAATTGCATGTTTTAAATGGATAGTTGATGAGACATAGACTCCGGATAGAAAATTGGAAAAGATTGGTTGCAATAGTGTTAGGTTGCATTAGAAGTAAATTTAGGAACTAACTATATTGAAAAAGGCAAATAGTTATTATGTTTTATTTAGTTCCATAAAGTAATCTAGTCATTGTGAATGAAATATTAATGGTGTATATATAATATAGAGCATATATATATATATATATATATTCAGTGTAAAATTCATTACTGTATTTTATTTTAATGAGATGCATGCAATGTATTATTGAATAGAGATTTAAAAATGAATTGATTAGTGTATATGGAAAATGGATAGAGAAACAATATGTTATTATATTAAAGTGATTGAATGTGTTGAATAGAAAAGTGAATGAGATGTAAGATTTGGTTAGGAAATGGAAAGAGTTTACTTGCATGGATTTGTGTCGATTTAAAAGTAAATTAAGAAGTTGTTTTATTGATGAGGCAATCAATCATGTTATTTATTAATTTCTATTTAGATTAATTGAATCATTGTGATTGGATTTTGAAAGAGATATGGATTTAGTATATCCAAAAGTAGTATCTTCCCCATGATTATCTTAAAGGATTTAATTCTCTGTATTCAGTAAAGGGAAGTAAGTTTAATTGTTTTAGATTTTCAATAATGAAAAGGGGAATAGGGGTTATGATTATTTTAGATGATCTAGTTATCGTGTCTTTGACTTTGTCAACACTACCTATTGAATGAGTATGGATTTAGGAAATCCAAATATTAGATTTGATTGATGACTTGAATGCTTTTGTTGCTATGTCGTCAAGTTGCATTGTTGGTTTTGGGATTTAGTGTTAGTCCTAAATTATAAGTCTTCCAGAAGAACTTAGAGGATAAGGGTTGTTGAATCTTTATGCCATCCAGTTGTTTTCCCTTGGGTAGTGCATGGCGTCTTTTCAGTTTTACCCAGTTTTCATGAACGGGGATGTTTGCACCTCCTTGGTTTAGGAGCGGATTATGGGATCTGTGTCTCCTTGTATGGAGTGACCTTGTTATGTGGTTTCATCTTGTTGCCTCCTGTGAAAGGAGTGGACTATGTGTTGTTGCCTCCAAGATGTTTGGAGTGAGATCTTTTGTACCTCCTATGAAAGGAGTGGACTATGTGATTGTTTCCTCCAAGATGTTTGGAGTGAGTTTCTATTATTTGTATCCTCTTTGTGTTGGAGTGGATTATGATGCCTAGTTGGTATGCACTTGTGGTTCCCTTGGTGGATTGTTTGGATGTGTGTTGTCGAATAGAAGAGTGGCTTCTGTTAGGCGCCAGAGCCCAAAGAGGTAAACTGGATAACCTTCAGGAGTGATTTAAACAAGTGATAATTAAAATAATGTACTTAGAAGATTAGGACTAACTTCTCACATTAATCAAGATAATTTAATCCTCACTCATAGACACAAGGGCTTGTTTAGACTTGGGATGAGTGAGAAGGCCTGGAATGGCAAGATCAACTATCTAGTTCTTGCGAGAGGTAGTTGATTCCGCATGAGTGAGTATGAGTGTCGGGATTCGGTTGAGGCCACTAGGATTACTTGTGCCGGAGCCTATGAAGAATGCCTAGAGGAGATCTCATGACAAACCTTGCGATGACACTCTATCTATGACAACTGTTGTTAATTATTTTATGTGTATGGTTATTTGAACATACTTGATCTACTTTATGTCTGGAAGCAATGTGACCTATGTCAGTGATGTTGGAGTTGTACTTGTATTGTATTTGATTTGTACTGGTATTGTACTTGAGTTGTACCTGATTCGTACTTGTATGGTGAATGAGTTGTACTTGTTAATTCATTTGGTTGGTTATATCAGTATGAGTCAGTTTGAGTCTGCCTTTGGTTAGGGGTAGTAGAATCCTTGTCCATGTTACTTTGTTACTATCTCCTAGCATGGGGGGTGGGCCTTCGGGTACCACATTGGTTGGGTGGAACATGCACCAAAACCGTTGGGTCCCCATCTATCTTCAGTACTTGGTGGCGAGACATCCAGATGGACAGCTCGCGGTTCTTGTTGTATTATCTTGCATTGTAATATTTTAATTTGTATAAGTTATTTTATCCCTCTGATGATTATGAGGTGGAGTTATGTAATTGTAATCTTTTGTACTATTGCCTCATTCTGGGAATGAGTGATGTTTCTATTGGATTAAGATAATGTTTATGAGATTGTATCTTGGTTGGTTATCTTATTATGTTATGTGGTATTCTTATGATGTATGATGTTTATTTCATAAAGTTCATAAGGCTATGGTTATATGTAATATGTATGTGTGGGTTTAAGTAATCCTAACCTTGTAGCCTTAGAGGTTGTTGTTAACTAGTAAGTGAATGTGTATGTCAAATGCACTTTATAAAAAAAAAAATTAGTTCGCTTAAGACGTTAATTGCAACTTCCTTTAAGGTTACTTGGCGGGGCATTACAAGCATAGTGAACATTTCTTATTCAAGTATAAATATAAGTATAGTTAAGGGAACAATTTTTTTATGATATGAATACAATCACCCATATAGATGTGACATTTTCATAGATAATGAGAAGTGCATTATTGTACAAGTATCATTCTCATATTTTACATATGTATAAGTACTTTCATTAAAAACAATCAAGCATACATGATTCATCACATCAATCACTTTTGCCTTGTCTATTAGATAGATCAAGATATTTATCTAATCAAATCCTATCATGAATCACCAATGAAGATTCTTAAGACACCTGAAACTTGCATTTTCAGAAGATCTTATGGATTCTACTAGATCTGAATCCTCTAAGAATAAGATGCTACTCAAAAATCAACTTACCAAAAGCCTAGTACTAATACAAACATTCTCGACTTTAAAACATCCCTCTTAGGTTTCCTACCTTCAAGAAGGCTCAACCAATATTTATCTATTATTATCCACTTTATTTACTTCACAAATGATTTTCCTTCTTCCTCTTATAAAAATTTCATCTTTTCTCCTTTCCTTGTATCTTTCAACTCATTTATCCTTTACGTCATTAGAGATATCTCTCTTCACAGTATACTTCTCTTATTAATTCACTTTTATTGCCACATCATCATTCATGGGTTGTCACCATATACTATCCATCCTTGGCTTACTTCAAATAGTTACCATTACGCTTACTAGCAAGTCCTAAGAAAACATGATTAAGGAAAAGGGGTCTCACACCTCTAGAGTTCTTGAATGATTGAACTACGTCTAAACTTCTATTTAGTTCCAACTAACCATCTAAGAATCACCAAGATTCCATCTTATCAAAAGAATATTTGGCCCATAACTAGGGTTCTCTATTCAATACAATAGGTTCATATACTATAATGAAACCTACACATAGAAGACTCAAGGCCCGGGTGTTGAACATGGGAGCTCTAATACCAAATGCAAGGTTTAGAAATATCACTTACTAATAATAACCTTCAATAAGTAAATTAATTCTCAGAATAATTAAATAGTATAAGAAGTTTATTAAATGGTGCTAAAAGGAATATTTAAATAACTACATCATTATTTTCAAATGGAATTATGTACATTAATGAGTCAGTGTGTATATCAACACAAGGCCATTCGTTTACAAAATTTAACCATGTAGGCTTACACAAGATAACACAATAGCAATACATATAAATTCAAATACTATAATACAAATTAAGGGACAACAAGATCATAAATGAATCCACAAAAGAACCATAACATAGTGATTTTCATGAGTGGAAAACCCTCATAGGGATGAAAACCCACTTGTAGAAAGCCTCACTAGCTTAATGAAACGCCTCACTAGCAGAGCCTTATTGGTTACAAAATGCTTCACTGGCGAAGCCTCACTCACAATGATCATATTGTCTCACTGATATGACCATACAAATTCATAACACATTTTTGAATAATAAAGCAATCAACTACAAAGGATCACTCTATTTCTCTACATAACATTTATCTCCTTCATACTTTCGCATTTCATATCCTAAGGTTCATAAGAACTAGAATATTTAACATATAACATGGGTTAGATTATAACCCCACTGTTTTGCATATAGTTTACAAGATATTCAATTAAGAATTCTGGTTTACAACTTCATAAGATATGTCTCTGTAAGCATCAAACAAGAAATAGTGACAAGCCACTATTTAATTAATAAACAATAACAGATGTAATGCTACCACTTGTCATCAAACAAAACCATCAAACAACCCTTTCAACTATTCTCATAACTACCTGTTCGGGTCACTGTTGTGACTATCTTTTATCACCTTTTAATCCACATTTTAACTCATAAATGGATGACACAAAACAACCCCTATAATAAAGGATTGCATACATAACCCAAAATCATAGGATATCATTTATGAAGGCTGTTACAATACATGATCAATGAATTAAATAAATATCTCTAACTTATGAGCATACTCAAACATAGAAAAACTTTATAAGCAACAATATTAAACATGAATCTAAGAGAGAGGCCACTACGAATGTATAATGCATTTGGGAAAATATGTCAAACCCACTGCCTATGGCCTTAGAAAGATTATTGTGCCTAAAATTGTAGAATGCCATCAGCCTGATCATACACTTTCAAAGTAACAAGAAGAAACACATGCTAATAGCAATATAAGGATGGAAAGGAAAACACATTCTATTTTTTTCATGTTCTCTTTAAATTCGTTTAACTTGAAAATATGCCAGGTACTTCACAAAATGAAGAATACTCAATCATCAAAGTTTCAAGCATTTTGTAAAAAGCTCTTTGTTCTTTCAAGATTGATGTTATAATTCATCTATTATAGCTTTATTTATATTTTCATTTATAGAACCAAGAATAACATATCAACGAAATCTTAGAATAGATACTCAATAAAAAGTGCATGCTGAGAGAGTCACAATTTTGGTTTATGGAATTTGAGAGTCTCAACTTTAATTATTCAAAGGATCCAGTTCAAAAGATTTCCCATTAAATTGCCTTATAAACACTAACAAAAAAATGGAAACAATGTTCTTGTGGTAAATATTGGTGGTGCTAAATGAACCAAGTTGAAAAATTAGCTTGCACTATAATAATGTACATCTCCAGATCTCCAATAATGATGAAGGGACATCCATCGAAGCATAACGGATGGGGAATTTTAGTCAGATGTTGTAGTTGGAAAAGCTATGGTAGTCATGTATACGAAATTCAAAAAACATAGGATAGGCATGTTGACTGTTTGACAGCATGCCTCACGTGTGCAGAATTTGGAAGCATAGACAAGGATCGAATTATTTGATAGAATGCCTCAAATAGATGTGTTCTCATGGATGACAAAAATTGCAGGATATGCACATAATGGATTTGCTGATATGATTTTAGAAAATTTCAAGCAACGCAATTGACAGATGTAAATGTAGGTTCCAAAACTATTGCCAGCATCCTTTGTGCCCGTGCCAAAATGGAAGCTTTGGAATAGGGTAAGAATGGTGATCAAAGCATGAAGGATAGAGGTGCGAACCATTTCTATCTTTTTAATGGGACGATATTCTTGTGGAAAATTCTTAGTGATGCATAAAGAAATAATCTGAAAATAGGCTTGCACTATAAATATGTGTGATATAGACATGCATGTAAAATGTGTAAGGATAGTCAAGGCATGTGAACTATTAGATAGAACACCTCAACGATTTAAGGGTCTCATGAAAGGCCATGATTTCAGGGTATGTGCATAATGCTGAGGTGGGGTTTTAGAAACTTTCTTGTGAATGCAAATGCAGAAGATCAACAAAATGGATAAAGGATGTGAGAGCACGATTGGGGAATCGCTAGTAGAGAGGCATGGAGAGAAATAAATAAATCACAAGCTAGAAATGAGAGATCTAATGGATGAAACTCTTCCCAAGATAAATAAAAAATAACTAATGGAATAAGTGATAAGAGGCATGATCTAGGTGGCCAAAGTGACACAAGAATGTCTCAAATTAGAAAATGCAAAGACTTCTATCATGCATGAATATTTTATGAATAGATGTAAAAGGGTATATAAAGAATCGGGACATATATATTTCAATAGAAATATTAACTTCTAGGCATTCAGCAGGAATATAAATTTAATATAGTAAAACAATTACAATGTCATCCAAACCATCATAGACACAATCATACTGCAATATACATGCTAACAATATTATGAACAAGAAGATAATGATAGAAAATTGTAATAATAGCATCAATTACTAAATCAAATTTAGCGATTTCATTCAGCCACACAGTCTCAGACAATAAGGATTTTGTAATAAAAACATATATAATAAGCTCTTTGTTGATTGAATCACCATTCTTCTTCTCGTTTCCGTAATGATTTCCTTGCCCAAATCTGCAAATTTCTCCTCTAGTCCTGTTTTCTCAGATTGAATGCTTTTTGAACGAATCTTGTGTGTCTAGAGGATGAGAGATCCTTCTCTTTTTTATTATTTTCTTTCTTTTATTTTCTTTTTCTTTTTCTTTGTTTTTGTGTTTTTTCCTTTCTAAATTTAAATCTTTTCTATTATTTTATTTGTTTTATTTATCTTCTTTTTGTCTTATTTGTAAGTTTTTGTCTTTCTTTATATATTATTTATCTTTATTGTTATAAAAAAGAATAAATATTCTAATTTCATTTCATCCATAGATTTTTATAACTAAACATAATTTAACAATTTATTTTACCACACACAATTGTCTAAATAATAAATAAATATAATTTATTTCCTTCATATACAATTTTAATAAAAACAAATATATAAGTAAATTAAATCTACTTTTACTTTAATAAGGGCATATTAATATTTAACTAACAATATAATTAAATGGAAACTATAAAACATAAAGGTGATTTATTTTTCTACCAAAGATGAGAGGTAGTTTATTGACATAATGTATTTATGCAAAGACAAATGCAACTATAATGCCAACTAGGTCTATGCATGTGTAAATTTCCTTTCACCACAAGTCACCACGAGTCCTATTATGCACATGATTCAAAGTTTGGTCAATGATCATTAAAATAGCAATATTAAATTAAAAATTAATTATTTAAAATAAGGGTCATGACACTATCATTGTATTTTGGTGGTTAGCCATCTTTTATGCTTAGGTAGTGAGTCTTTTGAGGACATCAAGTCTTGGCAGTGAGCCCCATAATATTTTGTATTCAGATGTAATATATTGTGAGTTAACCCTCACCATGGTTTTTCTCATTTTAATTTTTCCACATAAAAATCTTGGTGTTCATGTGTATGGTTGCATTTATTTCTTTTTATCTTCTCTCTTGTTGATTCAATCAGAATTGTGATACTATTTAAGCGGATTTTATTATTGTTCTATGGAATACTGATTCACCGCCCTCTCAGTATTCTAGATGTTCAACAATTGGTATCAAAGCTTGGTTCATTAGAAGAAGCCTAATAGCTTGAGGAAGTTCCTGGAACTTGAGTATGATTTTTTTCCTTCGGAAGCAATCTCTGTCAAATATTAAGAAGAAATGGAAGTTTTGAAGGATAGGTTGATAGAAGCAAATGAGTACATTGAAAAGATGAAATGTAAAAGTATGGAAGCATGTGATTTTTTGACTAAAGGAGAAGAAATCATCTCTATCTTGCTACAGTAATTGGATGGGCAGAAAAGAACTGAAGAATGTCAAGAAATTGAAATTCAAAGGAAGATGGATGAATGCATAGAGTTAGAAGAAGAAGCATAAATCTTGAGATTTGGTCTAGAAAAGGAAAGAATTTTTGTAGAAAAATTTAAGATAAGATCAATGATGCTTGATGAATTGATTACCTCTCAAAGACTAAAAATGGATCTAAGAGTGGTTTAGGGTTTGAGGAAGGTCAAATTTTGAAAGTGAAGATATCCACTAAGAAGAGACAGTACAAAAATAGACAAAGCAAGGAGTGAAGAAGAAATTCTTGAAAAATTCCTATCAAATGATATGATGCTAAAATATATTTATCCTTTAATGGTATTTGTTATTCTTGCAAGAAGTTTGGTCATAAGAAAAATTACTGTAAAAGTAAAGTGAATGATTCTCTATCATTCCCTAGAAAAATTTCTAAGAGAAAAAAGAATGGATATAAAGTTAGTCTGTTGGATAAAAGGGAAAATAAAAATATGTTGCTTGTTGTAAGTGTAGCAATCTGGAACACCCTAGTAGTAATAGCGGAAGAAAGAAAAATATCTATCTGGTAAAGAAAATTTTCAAACCTTTGATCTAGAAGAAGCAAGAAAGGAAATGAAAAGGATTTGGAGAAAGGAATCATCAGTCTTATCTGTGCTGACCTCCAGTGCAGATAGTCCTTTTGATCTCTAAATAAAAGCAGTGCCTAAGGGGGAGAAATCATAAGAAAATCTAATAAACCCCCTCATCGGTACTTGTGTCATATCATGATAGAAGTATACTTAATGTGGTATCAAGGTTAAGGTATTTTCTTAGTGGCATGTGTGAAGGATTGAGTGTACATAATTTTAAATGGAGGTGTACACAATTTTCAAGGCAATCTACCTGTAATTTGAAGCGTTTATTGCAAAATCATTCAGAATGAAAGGAATAGATTCAGATAATTTAAAGGCTTGTGTATTTTTAGAGAAGCGTGCAAAGGAAGTTTAGAAGGAAATTCAGAGTTTTAGAGTTTGAGGAAGATAATAAATGGATTTGAAGCGAGCTCTAGAATTAGGATATCTATACCTTTCTTGTTAGCAATATCAGAGGTATTCCTGTTTGCACAATATTTCACTTTTATTGCTATAGATAATCCAAAGGTTGTGAATTGTGTGAACAAAGCTAGGTTGAAGAGATATTGGAGGAATGTTCTAGAGGAGATTGTTGGTGCATTCTCTTGCATCCCTCTGAGAGTGTTTCCTACATAAGATATTTATGCATATGTTTATAGTAAGATTCAAGAGAAGTCATCAACTTAGTTGAACGTGCTTTGGGAAAGTAAATTGAAAGAGAGCCATGATGCTTGTAGAATATTAGTTGAGAAAGATTTGGATGTTTGGAGGGAAGTCCATTGTTTGAATTTGAGAAGAAGTATATTCAAATAGTGTTGAGCATAATTCATGATAAATCTCTGTGGATAGATGAGGTACATTAGATTTCCAAAGAAGCTATTAGATATATGACTAGTTTGTGTTCCTCCAAACCAGTTCCCAAACTGAAGGCTATGAGTGAAAAATAAATAATTGAGGTTACATGTGTGAGTTATAAAGGGAAAGAGATTTATTTGAGTTATATTTTTTATCCAATAATAAGGTATGTTGCTATGGCCATTGGTCACAAAGTTTGTATCCCTAACAATGACCTTATAGTTTCTACTATTGCAGTGCATACTAGTGTTGATATGGTAACAAGAGGTATGGAATACGACTTGTGTGAATTACTTCATAAACATCTTTTGAAGAATTTAAAGGATATCAAGAAGAATAAGAAGAATACATTTTGGTATGGGAATTTGGTTGTTTGTTTACTCTTTTATTTTTTTCAGAGAATTACTGGTAATAGGAAGGATACAATGGTAAAATTTGGAGCCTATTTCCTATCTAATTAGGAAGTTAATGATAAATCTTGGCAGTTCGAATGTGTAAGAGTCTGCCCTTGCTGCATTCTTTAAAACATTTCAGATGAAGATGAATAAAAGGTTTAGGATTCTAGTAAGTTTTGTGGAAAGATACTCCGGAAGCATAAATTTTCTTGTGTCTACAGATTTTTGTCACATGGAAGAGTTGAATCAAGGTTAGTTTGGATATCTGAATTGGATTATGAAAAGTCAAAGGTTGAAATTGATAAATATGCTAAAATTCTTTTGGAAATTCCTAAGGATCTCAATGTAGAATGTACCTCGGGTAGCATGACCGAAACAAGGAAAAAAGGAAGAGTGTTGTTAAGCAAGAAGGTGCAGAAGAAAGTGAGCTTGAACATGAGCATGAAAGAATAAATATTAAAAGAGATTTAGAAGAATTGTAGAAGGTTATTCTCAATGCTAATTTTGATTCATCTATTTTTATTTTGGAGAATCTCTATAGCATAATTAATTCTTTGAAGGTCTACATCTTTGGACTTGAAATATCTACTGGAATTAGGTCCAATGAATAAAATTCAGAAGATATCAAAGAAAAATGTGTGAATGCACACAATCATGTAATGAATGAATTGGAGAGTGTACAAGGTTGTGAAAAAGAGGCACATGAACTACTTTCTTTTTTCCTAGATTGATTTTGTTGTACACTGGATATGAGAAATGAGATAAGGATGAGTGAGTCCCAGTTGAGAACTCAGGTGGATACATATAGGTTAGTAAAAGATAAAGATAATCAGCGGTGGTCCTACATTGTGCAGCTTCAAGATAAATTCTTCACTCTACAAGATCGAAGGACAGATGTTATCAAGAATTTTTTTGCACTCAGAGACATGATAAAACTCAAGTCCATACTTCTATTTCTAGCGCTCTTGGTTGTATTGATGAGTTATCAAAGATTAATCTTAGTCCCAATACTTTAACAAATGGTGTAGAGTCTTTAACTAAACTTGAGCTATTTTACAAGACTCTTGTCAGTGCAAAAGGTTCATGGGAAGAAGGTAAATCGTCATGCAAGGCTTTCTTGGAGAGTCTCAGAGGTTCATCATCAAGTTAATTCAAGGTTATGTTCATATCTTTTTGGTTATATTTTGATGCATATTTACATATATATAGGACCCCTTCCTTTTCCATTAATGTCAAAGGGAGAGAGATAAAGATATAAAGAGATAAAGAGGGAAAATATTTTTGTGAAGAAGAGTTTTGATAGGGGGAGTAGTCAGAGTATTCAGTTGGGCTATATTGGAAAAAAAAAAATTCATGCATGTTGCCATCACTGCCAAAGGGAGAGATTGTTGAAAGCTTTTCAAAATGAGCATGAAGTATGGATTCTTGTGTCGATTGCTCCTATGTTGTCATTGATGTCAACATGGTGATACTATATCGGAAATTACTTGGTTTACCAAAATTTATTCTCTACCGATAATACTCTTTTGTGATGGATCAATGAGTTGGTATTTGAGTCTGGAATTTATTGCAAGATCTGATATGACTAATCTCTTAACCATGTTTTTTTGAATCATTCAAACAACTATATCCTGGATCTTGATATGTCTTTTGTTGTGATTAGAAACTTATCTCTGACAAAATTTAACTTTGTATCCTACTATTGCTTTGTGTTTGGCATACTGTGTTGGGGACTCTGCATTCTACTAAGGTGAACATTCTTATATTTTAGTTTTGTTGATGGTCTCTTTGTTGGTAGTATGATGGGAAATTAATGTGCTTAGATATATAAGGTGTTTTCTTTGAGTATTATTTGTTGGTTTGGAGAAATTTGTTGGTTTAGTCAGGTATCATTTATGTTCATTATTTAACAAGGTCCCAAGACCTAATTTTAATGTGTCAAACATATTACAACACTAAACCAAGGCACCATCAAGCCCAGTTTACAAGGAGGGTCCAAAAAAGAAAGGGAAAAGAAGAAGGGATTCTTTTTCCATTGCTCCAAAGACAATAGTATTTTTTATCTTCTTCATTTGATGAACCATATCTCTTGAACCATTTAATTTATTTTAGGGTTTTACATTATAATTTTTCATTCAATTTAATAATTTAATAATTCTATAATTTCCATATCAAATCATAACCTTACCCTAGTTTTAGTTTTTTTCTATTTTCATCTTTTGATTATGTTTCATGATTCCAATGTACTTTCCACTTTCTACTACAATGAAGTCTTAGATTAAACCTTATCATAGCCTATGTAATCAAATTGAAAAAATAATTGCAACATATCTTAATACAACTACTTCCTTGAATCAAATTGAAGAAATAATTATGACAAATCTTAATACAACTACCTCTTTGAGTGAAGATGATTCTTTTGAACATGATATTCATGTAACTCGTATACCTAGAAGAGTTCCCTAATTGATCCTTCCAATTTACAAAATATTCTTTATAAAAGGTATTTAAGCATGAGTGAGAACAAGACTAGCAAGAAATTAAGTAGCGAACTTGTAGGGATAGCAAGAAAGGACAGAGATAATCATGGTGAGGGAAACACAGGTTTCATATTTGACGCTGAAGATAAGTGGGGTTAACTTTCATTGAAGACCGTGACACTCATATTTTGGACATGTGGTTGATGCTTGGAAAAGTGCAAGTTCTATCCCTAAATCATGTTGTTTCTAGCACTACGAGGGGACCAAGGTGTCTATAAATGACTCACATTTTCTTTCCAATGGTGGAAGGGTCAAGCTTTCCTAGAGTTAATGCAAGGGTTCTTTTCCTTCCAACCTAATGGCGTAGATGCAATGAATAATACAATGGGTTCTGCTACTATGTCTTTGGTGGATGCCAAGAGTTGGGAATGATTGATTTTCTCCAAAGATTCAAGGTTGTTAGGATTGGTGAACATCTCTTCTTTTTGTGTTCCTTCACTTATGTGGGGTTTATTTTTGGGCTGCAAATGGCTATCATAGAAAATGTTCCAAGGTTAATATTATCCAAAGTAAAGATTAATTATGGGAGTGCTCCAATAATTTGGATGTAATGCAATTATGAAATTAGGTTTCAAATCTATTTTGGGTCCTAGAAATATAAGAAGAGAAAATGTTTAAGACACAAATCGAATGAGAAGAAAAAGTTAGCCATGCTTGGGGTAGCTAACTAGGCTAGATAATAAAGCAATGTGGGAGCTTAAAAAAGATGAGAAAACTAGTAAGAGGAAGAAGGAACTACTTAGGAAAATGTAAAATATGAAATTTGAAAGGTAAATGAATAGTGGAACAAAGTCAACCATGCATAGAATGAAGTAGGGAATAGAAACTCAAAGTGATAGAGACAAGGAAAATATAGAAATAAGCCAAGGGGAATAATTTAGAGAATATTAGCGAGAGACATGCCAATATATGATCACTTAGCAAAGAGGAGAGTCCTTAGCTTAGAGAAATGGGATATGTCAGAGAAACAAAATGAACAATAATTATAAATGGAATTGATTAAGGTAAATTACTTCAACCCTAGTATGAAAAATTATTTAGGTATGTGCAGGATCATGAGGGGCCAAAAAGTGGCAATGAGAAAAAATCACATTTTGGATCGACTCAAAAACGTGGAAATGCCAAGTTAACTTTTTTTAGGTTTGGGTGTCAGTACATTGCTCCAAAGCAATGCCCAAACCTACTTTTGCAAATTGAATATCCAATCCAAATCGGATATCTGATTTGAAAAGGCTATATAAATTAAAAAAACCCGACTATTAAAAGTCATTTCACAATTTGGACACGGGTGCACAGGGAGAAGAAGAAATCCGATATTTGATTTCAAGAAAAATCCGATTTGACAAGCATGTTATTGGTTTTTTTATGTTTTAATCATTTTTTCAATTAGATTATTATAATTGTAAGTAGTTTTTACGATTTTTTTCTCAAAAATAGGGTTTTTAATTGATTTTGATTAAAAACTAGAGTTTATAAATAATTTTTATTGAAAATTAATGTTTTTAAATGGATTTTGATTAAAAACTAGTGTTGTTGATGTATTTTTATCAAAAACTAGAGTTTGTTATGGATTTTTGTGAAAAAGTACAATTTTTTTTAGATTTTTATTAAAAATTAGGGTTTTTTTACAATAATTTTATTTATATTGTGTAATTTTAATTAGATTAATTGGTTTTTAAATTTAATCAGGCATTATGGCTAAGAATGAAAATGCACAAATGCCAAATGCTCCACCACCTCTGCAACCACCAATTGAAGACTTAATTGGTGAAAAATTGGGGCAATTGAGGGGCATTTGTGAAGTTTATAAGGCAATCCCTCAATTGAGAGATATGACAAACACATTGAAGGAAATAATTAATAATATAGAAACCCTCTCCACCCAACATAATGTTTTTCATTCATGGTGAAAAGACATGAGGGAATATTATGCATGTGGATTGTCTTACGATGATGTGAAAGATCTCCAAATAACCAAAGCCCAAATAACCTCCTTATTCATTAACCCCCACACCAGTTTTCCAGTGAATGTTAATAAAACAAAACTTTCTATTTAATGGTGCATGAATAGGGACATTGTAGATAAATTTTGGGATCGTTGGTGTATGGTTTTTGATAAACCACCAAACAACAATTATGATATACCATTTTACTTTATTGAAAAATTATATGCTAAGTTTTTGTCAGGGCATCATGTCAATTACTTTGACATTAAACCCTTCCAGGGTGTCGGTGGAGGTATGCCCCAAGATAGACTAGGGGCAGTTAGAGTATTTTTGCGCCCAAATGTTCCCCTTCCTCCCCTTCCTCCCCTTCTTCCACCACCTCCAATATATCATCCAGAGATTATCCAGGATGTAGCCACACAGACTATTTAGGCTATTCACTCTTTGAGTGGTCATTTGGTTTCACATGCTTCTACAGTAGCTCAGTCACATTTTGGTGACATTGGCGAATGCTCGAGTGCTTCTGTATCATCCTCCTCATGTCCACATATTTTTGTGCCACATACTTGCACTATATTTCACCAGATATGCTTGGGTCCTCTTGTACAGCCCGTTGAGCATCCCTTAGACACTTCTGATTATGACCTCCATGATGTGGACATTATAGATCAGTCGCAGGGGAGTGGAGTGCACCCTATAGAGTCCTCTCCTACTAGAGAGGGGGATGTTGGAATAGTGACATAGGTAAGATTTAAGTTGTAAATTCATAACTTGCATTTGTTTTTAAATGAATATTAATAAGAGATAGTATCACGCACTAATATTTATTTGCATGGTGTATTTAACAGTTGATGTCTAAGGAGGAGCTCACATGGGTGACTAATAGCACCCTTAGGGCCATTTCATTTGGCCTGGACACACACACAGTATATATTTTTGCACTCACTCATTTAAATTTTTTATTATATGCTTGCTTGTCATTTGAATTGTCATTAATGAAATTATATAATAAATTATATGTTTATCTTATTTTCCTCTTGTAGGAAATACCTAGTGCAAGTGAGGTGCAACCTCGTCCAGACTATGGAGGCACAAAGTTAGATAAGGGGAAGGTAATTGAACTCAAATTGGATTGAATTAAGATTTTTAAGATCTTATATTGATTATACATACATCGACATAGATTGGTATTTTCATATGTACTTGTCATTTTTATGTACAGGCAATTATGAGCTATACAGAGATGTTGATAAGTGACACATCGCCTAAAGGAGTAGGTATTGGAACACCTCAAGGATTAGGTTTTGAAACACCTCAAGGAGGAGGTTTCAAAACACCTGAAGGAGATAAATAAAAGGATCAACCTAAAGAGGTATGCATTTATTTTATTGTGTGTTTGGTAAACATGTTCTTATTACCAATAATCGTATGCTAACTTGGATCAATTTTATGTTTTTGTTCACATATATGGATTGGCATTTCAAATTTTGGTTTGGTATATTTTAGGACTCCCGACCCTTTGAAGAGATGTATATTTCAGGTAATCAAGATTTCAATTTTAGAGTTCAATTAAAATTCAATGTACATTGATTTTGATGTTAATTATTCAATTTTAAATTATATAGTATAACTAATCTCAATTGTGGTTTGAATTTTTCTTCTACAGCTACCTTCAAAGACAACGAGTACTTCAAAGAGGCTCCATTTTGATGATCCACCAATAGTTAGGATGAGATAGATATTCTGGCATGTAAATTTTGAATACTTAATTAGATGGCATATGCCACATTTTGTAAAACTTTGTTTGAGTTGGCATCGATGCCATTTTTGTATATGGACATACACTTGATTATTGGATAATTTGATATATAGAATTTGAAAATCGAAACTTAATTTGTTCCTCGTGTGGATGATTAAACTCTTTGAAAATTTTATCTTGAGCAATGGTTAAATATCAATGTACAATAGCATAAAAAAGAATGGTTATATTATGTAGTTTATATTTATATCACTGATTACATTGCATTACATAATCTTTCAAACTCAAATCATTACTTCACATTGCATAACTAACAACTAGATGTTCATAGATGAAAAATTTTCAATTACAATATAGTATTTACAAAGTCAACCTAAGCAGTTATGCAATTACTTCACATTGCATAACTAAAAACTATGAGCAGTTGTCAATTGCATTTGCTTGTCATGGAATTCTATAAGACCATATTTCTTTGAAGATTTTTTTCAAATAGTCCACTGCCTTGTCTATGCTACCACATTTTTCATACATTTCTACCAAATATTTTTATCAAAGAGTTCATTTTTCATACATTTTTCATAGCGATCACATTAAGTTGTAATAAATTAAATGATAGCCTATGGCTATTTAATTTAGACTCATTTGATTTAAATGGATGAGGCGGACCTTCCTTGATATTATTTTGTAATTTATTATTTTAAAGAGAGGTCAAACTCTTTGAAGAGTCACCTTATTTTGTATAAATACAAGGTGATGTTTGTTCATTTCCTCAATCAAGTTAATTCAGCATAATTCGAATTCCAAGCTTATTTTCACACTTGAGTAGTAGTGCTTCATCTTGCAGCAGCAGGCCGATTTCAAGGAGAAGCATATTCAATTGTATCTTTGCATCTAGGAGATGTGCTATTATTCATTGTATCAAATTCAGCCATGAGCTAGGCTTGAGTTGTAAGCAGATTTTTGCTCTTATTCCATATTGTTCCTATTATCTCTAAGTTGAAGACAGTGAGAGAAATGCTTAAGAATTTAGAGGAGATTTATGAGATCAACAACACAAGTCGTACTCTAGCCTTGAAGCAACAACTTCATCATGTTAAGATGGCGGAAGGAGAATTTTTCATCACCTACTTCATGAAGATTTTCAAATTGAGAGATCAACTCTCTACCATTGGTCATATTGTTGATGACAACGATTTTACCATGTTGGATCTTAATGGTCTTCCTTCATCTTGGGAGTCTTACATTCAAGGAATTAGTGTGAGATTGAAACTTCCCAAGTTTGATCAGTTGACAGTTGACTGTATTCAAGAGGAGTGAAGGTTGGATGCAAGAGGTATTGGACAAAGCCCTACAAATGAAGACATTCATGTTCTTTCTGCTCAGTCCTCGAAGAAGAAAGAAAAATGAGGAAAGAAAAGATGCTTCAAGAGGAATAGAGATAAAAGGCTAGATGGTGCTCTTTCATTCAAGAAGAAGTGGGACCTCTCTCATGTTCAATGCCTTAGATGTGACAAGTTTGGTCATTATTTGAAGGATTGCCCTACCAGGCCTAATCAGGATTGCTAAAAGATAACAATCTTTGACGGACTGTTACTCAGAAATAATGATGCTTAAAAACTCTCCATCTGAGGATAGGGATAATGTTGGGACCATCTACAATAACCTCTCTCAATTTTTTCTATCTCGGAGACATTTTCCTGTCCTGATAAGTTTTCAATTGAGAGAAAAATTGTCAAATGCAAGCAGTGTAAAGTTGCAAAGTGGTGCAACTTTCATTCTCCAACTCGTACAACCAAACAGACTATTCCAAAATATTCAGATGGGTACATTTACACTAGGTATGGTCCTCTTTTTCACCCAAATATGTTGAATCACTCTGAGCTACAATGGACCAGTGATTTCCCTTAAAAGTCCAAATTGCTAAAAGGCAGCAAGCTTTGACAAACTATTAATTGGAAATCGTGATGCTTACAGAATCTTCATCTAAGGATGTTGGATTTTGTTGGGACCATCTACAATAACCTCTCTTTATTTTTTCTATCTCGGAGGCATTTTCCCGTGGTGATGAGTTTTCAGTTGAGGGAAATATTGCCAAATGCAAGCAGTGTAAAGTTGCAAAGTGGTGCAACTTTCATTCTCCAAATCATATGACCAAATGGATTGTTCCATCATTTTTGGATGGGTATTTTTATGCTAGGTATGGTCCTCTTTTGCACCCAAATATGCCAAATCACTCCGAGCTACATTGGACCGACGATTTCCTTTAAGAGTCCAAAGTTCTAAAAGGCAGCAATCTTTGACAGACTGTTACTCAGAAACACTGATTCTTACAGACTCTCCATCTGAGGATATGGGATCTTATTGGGACCATCTATAATAACCTCTCTCTATTTTTTCTATCTCAGAGGCATTTTCGTATGGTGATGAGTTTTAAGTTTAGGGAAAAGTTGCAAAATGCAAGCAGTGTAAAGTTGCAAAGTGGTGCAACTTTCATTATTCAACTTGTACGACCAAATGGACTATTCCAACAAATCTGCATGGGTAATTTTACGCTAGGTATGGTCTTATTTTGCACCCAAATATGTTGAATCACTCTGAGCTACATTGGACCAACAATTTCCATTAAGAGTCCAAAGTGCTAAAAGGAAACAATCTTTGACAGACTATTAATCAGAAACTATGATGCTTACATACTCTCCATCTGAGGATATGGTATTGTGTTAGGACCACCTACAATAACCTCTCTTGGTTTTTTATATCTCGGAGGCGTTTTCCCGTGGTGATGAGTTTTTAGTTGAGGGAAAAGTTGCCAAATGCAAGCAGTGTAAAGTTGCAAAGTGGTGCAACTTTCATTCTCCAGCTCATAGGACCAAATAGACTATTCCAACACATTTGGATGGGTAGGTTTATGATATTTATGGTCCTCTTTTGCACCCAAATATGCCGAATCACTCTGAGCTACATTAGACCGACGATTTCCCTTAAGAGTCCAAAGTGCTAAAAGGAAACAATCTTTCACAGACTGTTACTCAGAAATCGTGATGCTTACAGAATCTCTGTTTGAGGATATGGGATAATTTTGGGACCATCTACAACAATCTCTCTCAGTTTTTTCTATCTCAGAGACATTTTCTTGTGGTGATGAGTTTTTAGTTGAGGGAAAAGTTGCCAAATGGAAGCAATGTAAAGTTACAAAGTGGTGCAAATTTTATTCTCCAACTTGTACAACCAAACAGACTATTCCAACATGTTTGGATGGGTACATTTACGCTAGTTATGGTCCTCTTTTTCACCCAAATATGCTGAATCACTCTAAGCTACATTGGACCAACGATTTCCCTTAAGAGTCCAAAGTGCAAAAAGGCAGCAATCTTTGACAGACTATTTCTCAAAAACCATGATGGTTACAGACTCTCCGTCTAAGGATATGGTTTTGTGTTGGGACCATCTACATTAACCTCTCTCATTTTTTTCTATCTCGGAGGCGTTTCCCTATGGTGATGAGTTTTTAGTTGAGGGAAAAGTTGCCAAATGTAAGCAGTGTAAAGTTGCAAAGTGGTGCAACTTTCATTCTCCAACTCGTATGACCAAATAGAATGTTCCAACATGTCCAGATGGGTACTCTTATGCTAGGTATGGTCCTCTTTTGTACCCAAATACGTCGAATCACTCTGAGCTACATTGGACTGACAATTTCCCTTAAGAGTCCAAAGTGCTAAAAGGTAGTAATCTTTGACAGACTGTTACTCAGAAACTGTGATGCTTACAGACTCTTCTTCTGAGGATATGGGATCATGTTGGGACCATCTACAATAACCTCTCTCTATTTTTTCTATCTCAGAGGCGTTTTCCCGTGGTGATGAGTTTTTAGTTGAGGGAAAAGTTGCCAAATGCAAGCAGTGTAAAGTTGCAAAGTGGTGCAACTTTCATTCTCCACCTCATATGACCAAATAGACTGTTCCAACACATCCAGATGGGTACGTTTACATTAGGTATGGTCCTCTTTTCCACCCAGATAAGCCGAATCACTCTGAGCTACATTGGACTGACGATTTCCCTTAAGAGTCCAAAGTGCTAAAAGGCAGCAATCTGTGATGGACTGTTACTCAGAAACTGTGATGCTTACTGTAGACACCGAAAATTAGTCTAGGCCTGCAAGTACCACTTTCGCCATAAGTTTCTATTATCCATGGTCATGATTAAATAATGTTTATTATTTAATTACCTTTCTAACACATATTTCCTCTATTAATTAAATAACCCTTTTTCATTAATTCATTATGACCTTTATTCAACTTGATTAATTAAATAAATCATATTTATTTAATTATGTCACTAATTAATTAATTCTCTTTCTTAATTAAATAATTTATTATTTAATTACCCCCTTTGTCATATTTCAACTATAATTAAATATTTATTATTTAATTATTCAATTAATCCTTTTCAACAATCAATTAAATAAATTACATTATTTATTTAATTAAATTCATTTAAATTTCAAATGTTGAATCGAATTAACATTTAATTCATAATTAATTGTTTATGTCACATTCTTCTGTCATTCAGGTATCTAATCATTCACTCACCTTCTGAATCCAGATCTATTTTAAATCTGTCGGTTATCTCCAGATTCAATATTTGATCGTCTCTGTGAGAGGACTCTCTGTCACAACTAGTCAGTTAACTAGTTCTAACTCATATGCATGAGTGTGTTTATTAATTAAATATCTCTATTTAATTAATTAATTCATGTATGCATTCGAATGGATTATTCTTGGAGTTCTAACTTTGTCTTTTTCATTCAAATTCTATTTATTCTATTTTCGAAGACTCTTAATTGAAGATTAAATTTTTTATTTAATCTTGAACTCTTGTTCTTTCTATTTTTGAACAGTCTTAACACAAGATTAAGTTATCGTTCTAATTTAATCTTTATCTTGTAGACTTTTCTAACTCACGTTCTAACTAACACAAAACTCACATCATATGACACTTATCAATCTCATCCGCCGATCTCTCTTTTGAATCTGAGCCGATTGTTCGAAAACCCAAAAATCTATAAAATGACCTATCATTATCATTATTCCTCCTCCTGAAATCAATACATTTGAGAAGAAACTTAATCTTTGATATTTTTCTTAGACATTCAACAAGGTTATGCTTGCATCAACACAAAAAATCTGACGGTAAGAATACTGATAAAATAAAATGGAAAAGGACAATCGAGATAATTCAAAGAAGTGGATGCATATTTGGTGAGATCTTTTCAGTTATTTGTTTATTGTTTTGTTCATTTACTTGTTCTTTGTTGTTTTGATTTAGATTATTTGTTAGATTTGATCATCTTAATGTGTGCAACAAATCTCCAAAAAATCTATGTTACATTTGGTTAACCCAACGTGAATCACACTTCATATTCGTGCAATACTTTTTATTTTCCATTTTTTATTTTATAGGTTATCATACGACACACTTCATCTGCTCAAATAAATAACGTATCCCTATTCATGAGCCACATCTGATACATCCTACGATGCATCTAACATTTTTCACCGCATCAAATACATTCTGCATCGCATCTGCCTGTCAAACATTGAACCGCATCTGCCGGTCAACAACGTGATGCATCTGTGGCTCAAAAAGCCGCATCTGCCTAGTAATAGATTTTTCACTTTTTTATTAACTTCCATATAGTCATGTTTTCATTTTTCATTTTTTTTGTTATTTCATTTTTTTGCTAATGTTTGTTTATAGCTGTGTATAGAGGAGTAAGTTTTTTGTAGGACGAAGCATAGAAGACCAAATAAAAACCAAAAAATAAACTTCTTTTATGTAGGACAAAAGCCAAAGACACAAAGAGAACTACTGATCAGTTTGCATGCAAGACCTAATGAAGAATTTATTTTTAGTTAATTTTATTTGGAAATATTTCTATTTGGTAGATTAGAAAATTGTCATTTGGGTTTAAAAAGAACTTGTGTTTTTTGTATCTTTTCATGTTAGTTTAGAACTCCACGATTTGGTATATTGAAGTATCCTCTCCCCTTTCCCATTCGTGTGATCCTAGATGTAAGAGAAATGGTTACTAACTCTAGAACTTGGGCCTATCTTGGTGGGAAAAAGTACTCACCCCAAGACGACTCAGACCGGTAACACACTTTAGCTAGCGACTTCCACCCAATATATAAAAGTGGATTTTTGGGGGAAACCCCAGAAATCATGGTCACTGTTCTAATGAGAAGGGAAGAAATGGTCTCTCGCTATACTAGATAGTGCCCCATAAATGAAATTCCCTTACTAAAAGCCATGTTTTAGTTTTGCCAAAATCCCTTCTATTTGCTAGTGCAGCAAGTTCGGACCTATGAAGCCATATTACATATTTACGGTTCATGTGTGGAGATGATATATGTATGCCATGGGAGTTTCATGGGTACAATAGCTTGGCTTCCTTGTATAAGTGAGTGTCATGGAGGGGAGCCTATGGGGTCAAGCTACTAGGCATCCGCCTTGAATATGCATAGTTGGATTTATCAAAGTAAGAACTCAATAAATATTGTCCAACACAACCTAGGGAGTAATTATTCTCTAATTTTAATAGATCTATCACCACAAACTGAAAACACGTTGTATTTTGTGCTTTTTTTTGCTATATTAGTCAAAAAACTTGATCATCAAATGGATTCAGTTGAAATAAAATCTACAGAAAAACCACAACTATCAACAAGAGTCGCAACTATCATTTCTAGAACTGCATTTGTCTTAAAGAGTCACAATTGTCAATTTAATCACCGCATGTGTCTATCAACAAAGTCCAGTTTTATAGAGTTTAGATATTGCACCGCAATTGTCAAATCCTGAGTCATATGTGTATTTGTGGGCCGCATCTGTCAAACAAAAAACCGCAACTGTCTGTCAACAAGTTTAGGTTCACAAAATCCATATTTTGAGTCACAACTACTACTATGAATCGCATCTATCAAAAACTAAACTGCATCTGTCACAAGTCAAAATTGTCGGTCAACATTTGAAACCTGTTTTTAGTCAAATCACCGCATCTACAATATAAAATGCATCTGTCAAAAATAGAACTACATCTGATAGGTGAACCGCATTTGATTGTCAACAGAAAACTAAGAAAACTATAAAAATGAGTCTGAAAGCATAACTATCATTTTCGCTTTTGTTTCTTAAGATCAACCTTGGATAGAAACTGAAAAAAAAATTCTCAAAACCTTGCATTATTAGGTGTCATATACATCCTAGTCATAGTCATCCTAAGTTGCATGCATCTATACACTTCCTAGGAAATTGCATATCTTAGAATAGAATAACTTTCCTCGTCATTGGATACATTCATGCTCTAATTTGTCACTATCATTGAACCTAGTCACTATTATCCAATTTGTGAATCTTTCCAACTCAACAGTCTAGTTTGGGAAATTCACTTTGTCAACTATCTTTGTCCTACAATCAGGTTCCTTGGTCAACTCAAATCATTTCGTGCATTTATTCTATGGGTGGTAGGTTATACCCATCTTAGAATCATTTACCATCATAGTCTACTCAAGATTTTGCATATTGTCCATCCTACCATACATCATCTTAGTATACATCATTTTAGAAATCTTTAGCAACATCCTTTATTTTTAGAAAATCCAGAAAACATAGAAATAAGACATACTGATTTTTAGACATAGTTTGCATTACCCCATTTTGAGCAACTTTTCATGGTTGAAACAAGGTCGAAAAAGAAACAAAAAGCAATGTCAGACTCTAACGAATTTTTCAATCCTTTCAGAAGTCAACCATCAAGAAAAGAAAGACCACACAAACCTTTTCTTGAAAAATACGTCACTAGAGACACACATGGACAAATTTATGTTGAAGACATAGACGCTGCCGTATAAGATCCTAGATTTGCATCCTTTATGGATGATTGTTTGGAACATGATCCCTAATAATATCTAGTAAAGTTCCTAGTAGAAGGTGCCACACTACCACCAGGATTTGGTATTCATACTTTGAAAACACCGTCTACTCAACCAACAAAAATTGTGACGTCAAGTGTTTCTATTCCTCAAATTACTGCAGCAATACCAAATAGCATACCTACTCAAACACCATCAATTGTAATCACAATCCCTTTCAACATAACACAAGGTTTACAATTTACTGCGGAAGCAACTTCATCAAACCCCTTTGGCACAACCACTACTGGTAAGAGATCCAAAGTTGGCATGAATGTTCCTATAACAAATCAAAACATTCAGACAGGAAAAATTCCTATACCAACTCAAAACATTCAGACAATAAATATCCCCACACCGAATTAGAACATTCTAATAGGATATATTCCCTCGCCAAATCACAACCCGTCACAAAACACCTACATTGATCCAAACAACACAAACAACATGTCTTTGACACAAGTAGATGTTCTCCAAAACCAAATGCAAATGCTTCAACAATAGATGGACAACATGTCTATGTCAGGCAAATGAACTATCTCAGTGCAAGATCTATGTCCATGTCCTTTTGACTAAATTCTCTACATGATACCCTTCCCCATTGATACATTATACCAAATTTGCCTAAGTATAATGGGAGGAAAAATCCTCTAGAACACATTAGAAAATTATCTACGATATGCATGGATATATCATATGATCCCACATACTTGATGAGGCTATTTCCACGAAGCCTTATAGAGATGGCACTGGAATGGTTCTCTAAATTACCATATGGCATACAATCCTAGGGTGAATTAGCTGAGAATTTTTTCAAACACTTTACCTTTAACATAGAAAATGAAGTAACAATAGCTACCTTGTGCCACACAACACAAGAAGAGAGTGAAACTTTCACCACTTTCTTCTAGATATGGAGAAGTATAGCTAGCAGATGTCCAGTTGAAATACCAGAAAAACAAAAGGTCATGATATTCCTTGAAAACATCAATCCAAAACTAAGAGGTGATTTAAGGGTACATTGTTGTACTTGATTCCTAGACTTGCTACAAAAAGGAATCATCCTTGAAAAAGGCCTTATTGACAAAGGACAAATTAAAGTACTAGGCAGAAGCCTAGTGGTTCATCATCAAAACACACCCAATGATAGAAACAAGTTTTGGTCTAGAAACAAAAATGTTATAAATGATAGCATTGTTGATGCTAAGACCATACATATGGGACCAATTATCACACTTAGAGGTTACAACCCCAACCAAGACATGATGAATAGTCTAGATCAAACATAAAATTTTGTCCAAAATTCACAACAACAATGACCACAAAGGAGATTTCCTACATGTGAATTTACCCCTTTGGGGCAACCAATTGAGAAAATTTTCAAAGAGTTGATTAAACATGATCTCATTAAACCTTTGGAACCAAGAGATTATGATCCAGGATAGTTTAAACCTTTATGGTGGGATGATAACACCTATTGTGACAATCATCAAACAAAAGGACACAACCTAAAACAATGTTGACAATTGAAGAATATTATACAAGAATTTGTTGAAAATAGAACAATAGAGGTTAATGGGCAGAAAAATACCAAGAACAATGATCATAAGGTCTTCACAGACCCATTACATGACCACACAAAAGGAAAGGCCTCCAGTTTGGGAACCAAGAATACTCCATTATCCAATTATGCAAATACCAAGTATGACTATGGAAAAGGAAAGATCATAAATCACCTCTGAGCTGCAAATGAAAACGTCCATACCATCACCATTAAGAAGCATCCTGAATGTGCTGTAAACACACATAGAACTAAGATAATTCTTCTAGGTCCTTCTTCTGAGCCACCTACATAGACTTCTAATCTAAGTACAATCTCCTTGATCAACTAATTAAAACCCTTGCACAAATATCCATTTTGGAGCTATTTACTTTCTCACCTGAGCATCGAGCCATTCTCGACAAAGCTTTACAGAACATGATTGTTCCTATAGAATTAGATGTCAATTGTTTCAAAGAAATGGTGGGATATTTAACCAACTCCCATCATGCCACATTTTCCCAATAGGATTACTCAACCGAAAATACTGATCATAATGACCCATTACATCTTGAAGTCCTAGTCCATCAAACCAAAGTTAGATGAGTCTTGGTAGATGAAGGAGAAGGTTTGAACCTATGTACCCTAAAATTGGTTAAGGCATTAGGATTCTCAGAATAATGCATAGACACCTCTAAGAGTATAATCATCAAGAATTACAATTATGAGGAAAGATCATCCAAAACAGTTGTCATACTCCCTATCATAATTGGCCTAGTAGTTATGAACACCAGCTTCGAAGTCTTGGATCTCACCCTTCCGTATAACCTATTATTAGGTAGACCTTGGATACACGCAATGAAAGTCATACCTTCCACATATCACCAATGTCTTAAATTCCCTTATGATGGCATCAAGATCATGATTGATGGTGATCTAGATCCTTTTCAAGATTGTACAAGCCTAAGGGAAATTCCGCAACAACAGGTACCAGCTAACCAAGAAGCTTCATCATCCACTTTATCCCTATACGTTGATCCATCACATCTTACCAAGTCCATTTCATTCAAACCACCATCATCCACTCCTGAGGTCAAGATCCAAGACAAGTGTTGTGGACAATATTACATGAAGGCATCCTATTGTGTCAGTCAGCTGGTTCCACCTAGGGGATATGGTCTACCCATGCCAGATAGAAGACAATCTTAAGTCACATTTCATGTTCCCCCTACAATGACATTTACCAAATGGGGAGAGTTAAGTGAAGAAATTTTGGATCAAGGTGATATTACCTCCCGGTTGTACTAGGAAGACAATGAATACCCCTCACCATCTATTCAAATAGCTAAGGATCAATATGGAAAAGGACTTAAGATGATCCAAAGCAAAGGATATGATGGGCATAGTGAGCTAGGACTATATCAAAATGGAAGGAAAAAACCAATCATTGTCTTGCCCTGACCAAAATACCTAAGGCTAGGGTTTCAACCACCTAGAATTGGGTTTCCTAGTACCTCATCACCATTTCAAGAGGAAGTGAGTGCTTATGCAAACATCAAGATATCTCATGAACCACTTTCCCTAGTTTACGATGAATCTCTCGACTCAAGCAATTGTGAATGGGATTTCGTTTCCTCTACTAGTACCATGAACCTAGATAACCTATTTGGAGAATTGGACCAAATGATAAAACCCTTACCAAAGTCATCTAGTCCCTGCAATAAGAAGTCCTTGTCCAAAGAAGAATGGCCTAAGCACTATTATTAGGAAACCCTTGATCATGCATCTTGGGCACCTGACGAACCATCTTCTGATGGCCTAGCCATTGCAATAGTCCCACATCAGAGTTTACCTACCTATAGGAAAAAGAACAAGAAGGAGTTAGTCCAAAAATTTTGTGACCATGTAAACCACTCTATATTCACCTTGTCAGCTTCCACATTTGATAACTCCGATGATGACATGCCCCTCATATATCCCCAACTTATTGAGTGGGATCAACAAGGTACACCCATTTTAGACACATTTGAGAACGACAAAGAAAAAGCTGAGTTCATGGGACTTTGAGAAGGCATACCAAGAGGGGATCATAAAGCTGGTTTTACCATAGACCTAGATGACAAAGCATATTTTGGGGAGTCTATTTACACCTCTAGTCGCAAAAATGAAAATAAAAATAAAAATGATGAAAATGAGAAAAATGACAAGTCCCTAGGTGAAAACTGAAAGGCACCTTTGGATGAAGAAACAGTAAAAATAAAGGACATATCCGAGGGTGAAAACCTCTCAGAGGCACCCAAGGATGGAGGTTTAAATACTCTCCCCATTGAATAGGAAAAGTCACCAATGCTAGTAGAAGAGTCTATTGAAGTCAACATAAATATAGAAGAAAACCCTTAGAACATATACTTTGCAGCCTCTTTTGATAGGGACAAAAAAATAAGAATTTCAGGACTTCTTCACAAAGAGAAAGATAAAATTTGCATGGTCATACACTAACATACTTGGGCTGGATCGAGACCTTATATTACACCATTTACCATTACATCCAGGTATTAAGCCAGTCAAACAAAAGTTAAGGAAAATGCATCCACAGATTGCTCTACTGGTCAAAGCAGAACTTAAGAAACTCTTGGATGTTAGATTCATAAGAACCATACACTATGCAGAATAGATTTCAAATCTTGTACCAGTGACTAAACCAACTAGGAGAGTTTGCATTTGCACAGACTTTAAAGACATCAACAAGGCATTTCCTAAGGATGACTTCCCTTTGCCGAACATAGACATGATAGTAGATCTTACAGAATGATACAAGATTCTATCCCTCATGGATGGTTTCTTTGGATATAACCAAATCAAAATCGTAGTTGAAGACCAACACAAGACAAATTTCATGTGTCCATGGGGAACATACTATTGGAATGTTATGACTTTTGGGCTTAAGAATGTAGGAGCTACCTATCAACGAGCAATGACTACTATTTTCCATGACTTTGTACATACTCTCATGGAAGATTATGTTGATGACATTATAGCTAAATCAGAAACAAGGGAAGATCATTTGAAAGTTATAGACAAGATATTCCAAAGGCTAGAGAATTACAAGATCAGGCTAAATCCAAAGAAGTGTGTCTTTGGAGTGAAATCAGGGAAATTTTTAGGGCATATCATTTCCAGAAGAGAAAATTGAAGTAGATCCAGAAAAGGTAAAATCTATCATATAAATGCCTCCTCAAGTCAGCATTGGTCAACTAAGAATAGTACAGGGAAGATTACAATCTATCAGGTGTTTCATTGTACAACTGGAAGACAAAATACACCCATTTCAACATTTACTCAAGAAAGGAGTACCATTTGTGTGGACACCTAAATGTGAGGAAGCTTTCCAACAAATCAAGGATTATTTACTCACTCCACCTATCTTAATGCCACCTATAGATGGAAAACTATTGATACTATACATTTCAGCAACTCAGTCAGCATTAGGAGCTCTTCTTGCACAAAATGATGATCAAGGTCATGAAAGAGAAGTGTATTACATCAGTCGTACCTTGGTGGGATATGAATTAAATTATAGAAACATAGAATGTGCCTATCTTGCAATAGTCTTTGCTACTCAAAAACTTTGGCACTATATGCTAAATTGCCAAATAATGTTGGTCGCAAATATTGATCCCCTCAAATATCTCCTAAGTAAAACAACATTAACAGGCAGATTGGATAAATGGGTCATGATACTTAGCAAGTATGACATCCAATATATGGAGAGGAAGGCTATAAAAGGATAGGTGATTGCAGATCAGTTAGCAGATGCACCCATGAAGGCAAACCATCCTTTAGTGGTGGATTTTCCTAATGAATTTATCTTCACAGTTGACACTAGAACCGAATGAAAATTATACTTTGCGGGTCACATAAAAATCATGGTTCAGGAGCAAGTATCCTATTTGTTACACCTCAGGGCGATACCATTCCTAAATCATTCAGGATTGCTTTCCCTTGCACCAACAACATAGCAAAGTATGAAGCCTTAGTGACAAGATTAAGAATGATAGCCCTGTGGAAGATTAAGAGTCTACATGTTTTTGGTGATTCTCAGCTAGTAGTTTGGCAAGTAAATGATGATTATGAAACTAAGGATGAGAAACTTGCCCCCTACAAGTGCATGGCCAACAGTTTCAAGTAGTACTCTGATGACATTACCTTTCAAAAAATACCACGTATTCAGAACATGGCTATAGATGCGATGGCAACTGTGGGTTCCTTATTCGATATTCTAAGCAACGTGCCTAGGTTTGAGCTTTTGGTTGAACACCTATTGGTACCTGCCTATGATGTCCTCGATTTTGTGATGGTGTGTACAATTGTTGGTCCTACTTCCCCTTGGTACAAATACGTATTCAACTATCTAAATGACCAAACCTTACCATTAGACCTATCAAATGACCAACGTAGAACCTTTATCCATAAGTCAACTAAATACACCATCATCAGAGATACCCTATATAGACGTACCTTAGATAACGCCCTAATGATATTTCTTGATGTTGAAGAAGCACAAGCAACCTTGCAAGTGGTACATGAGGGTATATGTGGATCCCATTCGAGTGGTCCTACTTTAGCCCATAAGATTATGAGATTAGGTTATTATTGGCCTACAATGGAAAAAGACTCATATATCTTTGTAAAGAAATGTAGACAGTGTCAGATACATAGATATTTGATAAGAACACCAACACACGAGCTTCATCCGATCAAATCACCATGGCCCTTTTCCTAATGGGGACTTGGCCTCATAGGTAAGATACACCCTCCATCATCCAATGGCCATAAATTCATCATAATTGCCATCGAATACTTCACCAAATGGATTGAAGCTATTCCCATGACCTACATCACTGGCACACAAATATCCAAGTTTATCCTAAACTATATCATTTTTCAATATGGTGTACCCCAATCCATTTTCATAGACAATGGCCGCCCATTCAAAAACCAAGAAGTATGCCATCTATGTGAAGATTTCCATATCAAACATCATTTTTCCACCCCATATTACCCAGAAGGTAATGGCCAAGATGAGGCATCTAATAAAACCATTGTTAGAATCCTAAAAAAGACTGTCAATGATATTGGTTGTGACTAGCACCTACAGCTGAATCCTGCCTTATGGGTTTACCACACAAGCATCTGTACTCCCATTGGCACCACTCCATACTCCCTAGTATTTGAATCTGAAGCTATCTTACCTGTTGAGGTTGAATTTCCTTCCCTGAGGGTATCCTTGAAAGGTCACATTGACGATGAAGAATACCATGTATCCAGATTACAAGAGTTAGAATTACTAGATGAACGAAGACATAAAGCACTAGACCATTTGCAAGCATATTAGAATTGTCTTCATCATAGCTATAATAGGAAAGTTATAAATTGACACTTTGACATTGGTGACTTGGTTTTAATGGAGAATCCCAATAATCAAGTTGAACAAGAAAATCCAGGTAAATTTGAACCTAACTAGTTAGGGCCTTATATTGTCATAGAAGCTTTTGGATCAGGATCATACCAGCTCTCTACCCCTAAAGGAGAGCCACTTTTGTCACCAATCAATAGCCTTCATTTGAAGAGGTTCTATGCATAGCTTCAGAGAGTCTTGGTCTTAATCAACAAAATACCAAAAAAATGCTTACCTTTATAAAAACCTGGCAAATAGGCATCTTTGTAACACCAAAAAAAATGAAAAATCAACAAAATGGTAAAGAGAAATAATCTTTCGAATAGTGAAAACCACTTTGGTGGCACTATGGATAAGTACCACGATGAAAACCTCACAAATAGGCACCATGTGTAGTCAAACTCGATCGTTTGTCTACCATCATTCCAATCAAAATTTTCATTATCCCTCATAATAAATGGTTGTCCTATCCATTGGATCACATTTCCCACTCCATCTCACATGTCTTATTCCCAACTGGGGGAAAATCCTTATTCTATTCCATGAGGACCTTGTACATAGCATTACACCATCGGAAAATGTCCTGAAAAAATCTAGAAACATTAGAAAACTTCAAAAAACACAAAAAAAATAAAAATAAAAAATTGTCAAAAAATCCCAAAAACAGAGTCAGAGTTAGTCGTGTTAAGTCAGTCATAGAAATAGTTGAACTATGTTGCCTCTACAACTAGATGTAGGCAAGGTCATCAGTCGATGTGCCCCTGAGGCATTAGGTCTATTTGTTTAGGTTTTTCATGTATCACACATATTAAAATCATGACTCTTTGTACATTCAAAGTCATTGGTCATGTCGAACTACAAGGTCTCTTCATGTGCAACGTAGGCAAGGCTAATCAATCAATGAGCTCCTGAGTCTGCACTAGGTCAGTCCAATAGGGTTTATCATATTCATTATCACACACATAGCATATCATCAACTTAAGTCCATATATTTAGTCAGTTATGTCAGTTAAAGTTTGGTTGAACTACAAGGTCTCTATGTGTACAATGTAGGCAAGGCTAATCAATCCATGAGCCCTCGAGGCCGCATTAGGTTAGTTCTTTAGGGTATATCATCTCAATTCATACACTGTAAAAATACACACACACAATGAAATCAGTCAAGGAATCAAAATAAATCATGCATCAACAAGACAAACATCTCAAACTGTCATCAAGTCAAAATCAAACACATTGTCAAAGTGATCAACTTATGTCTTAGCAAGATATATCTTTCTTGTCAATGGACAACATCAAATTGTCATAACCTCATGTAGCTTATCACATCAATGTCATCAGGCTCCAATGTCTTATATGACACGTGTCTTTTTGAAACCAGGATTTTTCATGCCTTACATAGATAGTCACCAAGTCGAAACTAGACTCAACTTCTTATGCAGTATGTGTCATCCCTCACATCCTCCTATGTCAAACATCAAACAATCCCACAAGATCAAGTTTTTTTGAATACTTTTATTTGGATTTATGACTTTATATCTTATTTTGTCTTATCTTTTTATCGATTTGTGCATAATTCTGGTTACTAGCTTTCTCAAGGATGTCCCTTGAAGGATTTAGAGAAGTAAGGATGTCTCAGGACTCCTTTTCTTTGGCTGTTGTCTATCAACTATCTTTTTTAACTTTGGTTTTTGAGTCATGTTACTAGTTTTCTCAAGGATTTCCTATCAAGGATTTAGAGGAGCAATGACATCTCCTGACTCGTCTTTTCTTTGTTTGTTGTTTGTGGTTTGTCAAGACAAAACGACTGGGGCAATCTTGTCCTTAGTATGAGTTAAGACACTCCTTGTCTGCAACTGTCTATTTTTCATAGATGGATGACTTTATATACTATGGTCTATCTCATATCATGGTGTGTACTATCCATTTGTGTCATGTCCCACCCAATGATGATAAAAAAGCATGCTTAGCATATCTGGAAAAATATCGAAGATCATATATTTTTCAATCAACCTCCTTTGTTGTTTCTTACTAACATTCTGAAATCATTCGTGCTAAAATTTCTCTTTTCTGACATAATGATAAAGTCCTGTGACACAAAAAAACATTAGATAATCTACATATGCATACATTCCATAAGCATTATGTAAACAGTGTAATACATCATATAGTTACATTGCATTTCAAATAAATAGGAACATTAACATCTTCATTGCATATTTACGAAATCATTGCATAATAGGAATTCAATCATCATAAGGTACATAATGGAAACATTACATGTATATAACCATCACATATAAAATAGCATCATATAGAATCATCATAACATCATAGATTGCATAAACACATCATCATGTAGAAACAATCATCCATAACACATGTACATACATCATCTAGGAAACATAATCATATAGAATAAATGCATCATCATAGAATAGAACTGTATATCATATAGAAGCTGCCAAAAATCATATATATATCACTGAAAATAATGTGTCACAATAAAATTTCAGCATGTATCCATAAATAAAAATGAGCTCGCAGGCTCTCTGATCAAAATACAATGTCTACATATATAATAGTGTCAACGTGTCCCACTACCACTATTGTCACGTGGTGAAGGTGGAGGAAACTACATCAGAGGTACTCTCTGTGAGGTGGAAGGCCTATCATACGGACCTATCCTCGGTGGTCCTACCACACCCTCTATACTCTGTGTCCTAGTTTGACTCCTGCTCTATGACCTGTGGTTGTGAACCTCTGAAAATCTAGGAGCTCGTCTCTCTGCTGGCACTACTGACTCATATAGATCTTTATAATATGTAGCTCTCTCTACTAATCTGACTAGCTCATGAACCATACCATCAAATGAAGTGCTACTACAAAGTTGTCTAACCTCTGTGAACTACTACTCTATCTCCTACCTCTGGGCTACTGCCTGATCTCTTTCCATAAAATCGTTGTCTCTATCTATCCGCACGACATCTAGCTCTATTGTGACCAGTCTCAACCTATCCTCCAAAGCCTCCTTGTCACTGTCCCTAGGAGCATCATCATCCCATATCCCCTCTACAATTCGATCTTGGAACTCTCTCTCCTACTCCTCCATAGGTACCTCCTCCTCAACATCATCCTCCCCATAGCCTTCCAGAATACCAAGAGGGTCAATATCCACATCAGCCTCCTCCTCCTCTGCAAGGTCCTCTTTGCAAATCTCTACCTCTGTATGCTCCTCTACTATTGCCTCCTTGACAGCATGCTCATCTCCAACTTGTACCTCTACTCCACCTTCGAGGTCCAACATCGGTACCACCACCACCACCACTACAACCACCTCTACCTCTTTGTCGCCCTCTCGGCCTTGTGCCTCGTCTCTCTATTCGTGCCAACTAGTCTGGATCTGTATAAGGAACAAGACAATGCTTTGCCCACCATGTGTCATAAGCAGCTGTCATCCCTGGATCTGCTGCTCTACCTCTCCATCCCCACGGTAATGGTTGTAATGCCTGAATATTTTCCTCTATAGTAGCTACTGGTATCATAGGCCCCCAGTGTGGAACCTCTCTAGAAGATTGAGAAAACTCTTCTCTACCTCTAGGCTCATCCTGAACCTCTCTGAACTATCTCAAAACCCGATCAGGTAGGTGTCTCTCAATGATGTGTACAATCAAAATAGTCCTACCAATCAAATACTATGTCTTCCTAAAGTAAGTCAAATTCCTGTCCTCATCTGACCATCTCTCACAATCCATGTATGGCCTCCATGTAAACTGATCCAATGTATCTAGTGCATGTCTCCAATAACTTATGTCTCCGACATGACTCTGAGTAATGTTTCCCATATACTGGAAAACATACAGAAATCTAGCCTCCTGCTTTGCAGTAGCAAGAGGACGAAATACAGCTATGTACTCCCATGCTCAAACCATGAGAAGAGTGGTACCACAGCTCATATATTGTGCATCTCTATACACTATATCATGTAAATGTAAGTACAACATGCCTAACAAACACAAACCCTAGGCATACACAGTCTCTCTCTCTAACATCCCGACCAACATCTCTCCCCACCCGACAGGAAAACCATGACCCTGCCGGTCCAAAAGAACTATACCCCCTATCAATATACATAAAATGCAGTCAATCCTCTCATACCTATCCATCAAAACCTACCATCTGATCTCATAATGCTCTATCCCTAAGCTCCTAATGTCATCATACACATAGTATCTAGTCAGCTCACTAAATCCGCACTGGGTATCATACATAGCCCACTCTCCTCTGATAGGAAGTCTCAAAATCCTATAGACATCCTCTAAAGTGACTGTCATCTCCCCAGTCAGCAAATGAAATGATGAAGTCTTAGAATTCCATCACTCGCACAAAGTGGTCAACATGCCTCTGTTTGCCCAAATCGTGGGCATAGTCAGCACATGTTGTAGACCTAGTCTCCATAATAACTATGTCTCTGCATTGACCAACCAGGATCTCAACTCGAAGGTATCAAGACGTGTCTCCTGAGTATAGATAGGATCTAAAAAATCCTGCATTTCAACCAAGATGTCAAAATTTTCAAGTTTTTCTTAGAATTGTTTTTTCTAAAAATTTGCCAACCAAATGCGACTCACTATGGCACATGTAGTGCATTCATACAAATGTGTTGCATCACAAGCATTTGTGTCGCACATATCATATGCATTGCAAAAAATCCAAACCATTTCTAACAAATGCAAATGCGTTGCAAACATTCACATGCGGTGCATGATCTAAACTGCCTACCAAAATGCATATGCATTTCAAAAATCATTTGTTGCATAATCCTACATGCGTTTATCCTAAATGAAGATGCGATTCACAGCTACAAATGCAGTGCATTTTATTTCACATGCATTGAATTCTTAAATGATCGAACCTAGCCTATAGGTCTTTTAACATATGCGTCATTCCGTAGGAAAATCCGTTGCGTACGATTGCATATGTGTTGAATGTGAAAGACCGCATGTGAAATTAAATTTTTAGGTTCCTAAAACTACGTGCAAAATGAAATTTCAAAAACTCATTTTAGGGTACATACCTATGGTCCTGCATCGGCTGGCCATTTAGAATGTTCAAATCCAATATCTGTGATGCGCATTGTAGGGAATTGGAGACATCTTCGTCCAATGCTCAGAGCAAATTTCTTAGTTCTTCAACTCTTTGAGGTGCAAATGAATTGGTTTTCAACCTAATTTCTATATATACCTAGGGTTCGGGTGGCATTTCTTCTAACCTTGTCTATTCGCTAGTTAATCATCCAACTTCTATTGACCCATACACATCCATAACACTTCCAAATTAAATTTCGTCAAATCCATAACATTTATGACCATCAAATTGACTTATCGGGAATATTTCTTGATATTTTTTGAAATTTTTCAAAAATTTGTCAATTTTCCTGAGGGGGCCTACCCTAACCTATTTCATACTGGGGCATGATTGGGGCATATTTTATTTGACACAACGTCAAAACGACATAGTATCAATGAGGGGAAAACTATAGACACCGAAAATTGGTCTAGGCCTACGAGTACCACTTTCGACATAATTTTCTATTATCCATGGTCATGATTAAATAATGTTTATTATTGAATTACCTTTCTAACACATATTTCCTCTATTAATTAAATAACCCTTTATCATTAATTCATTATGACCTTTATTCAACTTGCTTAGTTAAATAAATCATATTTATTTAATTATGTCACTAATTAATTAATTATCTTTCTTAATTAAATAATTTATTATTTAATTACCCCTTTGTCATATTTCAACTATAATTAAATATTTATTATTTAATTATTCAATTAATCCTTTTCAATAGTCAATTAAATAAATTACATTATTTATTTAATTAAATTCATTTCAATTTCGAATGTTGAATTGAATTAACATTTAATTCATAAATAATTGTTTATGTCACATTCTTCTGTCATTCAGTTATTTAATCATTCACTCACCTTCTGACTCTAGATCTATTTTAAATCCATCGGTTATCTCTAGATTCGATATCTGGTCGTCTTTGCGAGAGGACTCTCTGTCACAACTAGTCAGTTAACTAGTTCTAACTCATAAGCATGAATGTGTTATTAATTAAATATCTTTATTTAATTAATTAATTCATGTATACATTTGAATTGATTATTCTTTGAGTTCTAACTTTGTCTTTTTCATTCGAAGTCTATTTCTTCTATTTTCGAAGACTCCTAACTGAAGATTAAATTGTTTATCTAATCTTGAACTCTTGTTCTTTCTATTTTTGAACAGTCCTGACACAAGATTAAGTTATTGTTCTAATTTAATCTTTATCCTGCAGAGTTTTCTAACTCACATTGCATGACATTTATCAATCTCGTTCATTGATCTCTCTTTTGAATCTAAGACGATCATTTGAAAACCCAAAATATATAAAATGACTTGTCATTATCATTATTCCTCCTCCCAAAATCAATACTTTTGAGAAGAAACTTAATCTTCGATATTTTTCTTAGACATTCAACAAGGTTATGCTTGCATCAACACAAAAAATCTAAGGGAAATAATACTAATACAGCAAAATGGAGAAGGAAAATTGAGATAATTCAAAGAAGTGGATGCATATTTGGTGAGATCTTTTCAGTTTTTTGTTTATTGTTTTATTCATTTACTCGTTCTTTGTTGTTTTGATTTAGATTATTTGTTAGATTTGATCATCTTAATCCTTGTAGCAACTCTCCAGAAAATATATGTTACACTTACAGACTCTTCATTTGAGGATATGGGATCATGTTGGGACCATCTACAATAACCTCTCTTGGTTTTTTCTATCTCAGAGGCATTTTCCCATGGTGATGAGTTTTCATTTGAGGGAAAAGTTGTCAAATGCAAGTAGTGTAAAGTTGCAAAGTGGTGCAATTTTCATTTTCCAACTCGTACGACCAAACAGACTATTCCAACATGTCCATATGGGTACGTTTACGCTAAGTATGGTCCTCTTTTGCACCCAAATACGCCGAATCACTCTGATCTACAATGGACCGACAATTTCCCTTAAGAGTCCAAAGTGCTAAAAGGAAGCAATCTTTGACAGACTATTACTCAGAAACCATGATGCTTATGGACTCTTCATCTGAGGATATGGGATCGTGTTGGGACCATATACAATAACCTCTCTCGGTTTTCTCCATCTCAGAGGCATTTTCCCGTGGTGATGAGTGTTCAGTTGAGGACAATGTTGCCAAATACAAGCAGTGTAAAGTTGGAAAGTGGTACAAATTTCATTCTCCAACTTGTACAACCAAACAAATTGTTCCAACATGTCCGGATGGGTATGTTTATGCTAGGTATGGTCCTCTTTTGTACCCAAATATGTTGAATCACTTTGAGCTACATTGGACCAGGGATTTCCCTTAAGAGTCCAAAGTGCTAAAAGTCAGCAATCTTTGATGGACTATTACTTAGAAATCATGATGCTTACAAACTCTCTATTTGAGGATATGGTATCGTGTTGGGACCATCTACAATAACCTCTCTCATTTTTTGCTATCTCGGAGGCGTTTTCCCGTGGACCATCTACAATTTCATGGGAAATGAAATTCACATGAACTTTTTACTTTTTTATTTTTTGGAAAATGTGGCAAGCCACTGTAATTTATTATATATAAATAGGAGATATTACAAAACCTGGTTCAAATGAGCATACCGACAGGAACAAACCAGGAAGAAAACCTTTGGTTGTAGCTCGATTAAGTACAAAAATCTCTTTATATTTTAAACATACCCTTTATACAATGCCATACATTTGACTCGTATTTAAAAAAACATCACTGGAGATAGATTATGCCTATACACAGTTACGACCTTGTTACATTGTTTCACATTTCAAAATTATAATTTTACAAAATTTTCCTATGGGAGGCATTTAGGTCATAGTCTTCCACAAGAGTAGTATGTTTACGTTCTGGAGTGACGGAGCTTCCTATTGTCGCAAACCTCTTTGAAAGGATCAGAGCTACCTATTGTTGCAGCAGGTGCATGATCAATCATGCCAGGAATATTGCAAAAGTTGTCAAATGATAAATCTATATTGTCACAAAAAAAAAGATGCTTAGAATAACCAATCTATATTATTCTAAATGACCTAATTCATGATGAGATGGTATTGCAAACTATAAAAGACACTTTGAATAGCCAATCTATATTATTGTAATCTGTTGCATACCTCTCTAAAAGGATCAAAGTTGGCTATTGTTGTAGGAGGTCCATGACCAATCGTTCCAAAAATATAAATATTAAAGAAACCTGCATTGCAATAGTATACACAATATTATTATTAAATAAAGAACACTAATGAACTTAAGTATAATGAACCTAAGCATTGTACCTTCCATTCATGAATATGCTATTCAAGTGTGCCTGAAGGGTCATCTCTTTGCTTAAGAGCATCCAATATTACTTCATGATCAATATTACTAAGTTTCCATAGTTGGTTTGTCTTTGGTTTAGCATGATGCTTCAACAACTTAACATTTGTTGTTATAACAAGGTGTGAATACATGAGAATGGTTTTGTATTTCTCGTAGTATTCAAATGCAGATATGTCATTCTTTCTAATCATGTATGCTCGCAACCAAATTCCTACAACCACAACTAAACTTGTAGGATACACAAACCCATCATCATCTTCCATCGATTGTGTTAGCTTGTGCTTTACCCACACACATCGAGCCAACCAATATTCTAATCTCTCTTCATTCCCTTATAGTGCAACAACTATAGAAACATGTCCTCGCTGTAGTAGATCTGAAATCTAGTCGTAATCAAGTGAAATTTCCATTGTGTCATTTGTCACTAATATAGTTTGAGATAAAGGAGTTAGATACTGTGGAACCCATGTATCCACCCACTCACTTGACTCGCATTGATCCCACTCGCACTGAATACAACTTTGACAAAAATAAGCCAATTGTCATGTCCAAATGGTCCATGTGCTTGCATCTGAGCTTTGAAATGAATGCATCTTTGAAGAATCTTTGATTGTATGACAATCCAATCTACCTCCCACTGTACCCTCCTCAACCAACCAAAAGAATCTGTGCACTATTGAATCAAGTGTCCCTCCTTGTGACAATGCTGAACTACACCAATCAACAATAGAATGTGCATCACTAAATTTTTCTCCTGAAATCTTCAATTTCTCCTTAACTAGAGCTCTCTTTACACATGCACCTACTCCACCATGCTCCCCTTTCCCATGCCCAGCTTCAAAAAAACTCCAAATATTATGTACACCCCTATCTACATGTATTCTACTCAACTAATAAAACATATGAGAATTCTTGAATTGACCTGTGCAATTATCTGACCAAATGAGATGTCGGCCCAGTGCTATATCATGCTCCTACAAGAACTCAAAAAAAATCATGAAAAAATGTTGGACATACTCAGATGAGTGAGATCTATCATCTCTCATATAAAAATAATACTGAGATTGAACCTCATTTTGTGGTTTCAATGTGTAGTTTTCTGCAAAATCAACCACTGATATAATAGTGCCAATCAGAAAAGAGTCCTTACATATCCTAAATTGTTTATCCAACCATTGAGACCTATGACTATGCCTTGCATACTTGTAGAAAAGATTGTCCTTCAAATCTAAAATAAAATCAGCAACACTGCATTCTTTTGTAACCAACTCACATCTAGAACCTTCACCTCCACTCTACAAAGTATATTTGACTATCTCATATCTATTTTTCTCAACAAGATTCTTTCCAAATTCATGTTCGAAACCCTCATGAAAACATTGAACAAAAATTGGCAAGCCACCACATTGTGAGAAATTTGCATTTAAACAATCATTTCTATAGAAAAAGGAACCATCATCTCTAGAACATAAAAATAGATCTAACAAGTCCCTTGATGATTTTAGAAGAAGCATTGAACCACACTCCTACAACATTTCATTAGTATGCAAAGTAGAATGGATATAGCATAATAGTTCATGGTACATTGAAAACTTCACATGGTATTTGCAACAAAAAGTATTAGGAATCTTAAGAGGCACACAATAAAATGGCTCCAAACCTTCAAAAGTCCTTTGCGAGATTTCCATATTTGGATGTGTTTCAATAAATTTGTTGAACATCATTTTTTGGCTTGATTCCAAGAAATTTTTAGGATGTGGTGTACGGTCTCGATTCCCAATTCTTAACTTTTAACACCCTTTGCATTGGGTGATACTCTAGAGTTATCATGCCAAAATTGTTGAATTGCCTACTTTACATTATCGGTTAGCTTCTTATCAACATGTGGAAGGTTCCCAGAAAAATCCCATGTATCATTTTGAAGAGGATCATCTATTCTTTCTCTTCTTGCAAGTTCTCTATCCAAAGTTTTAAGATTTACTTCAAAATCAATACAAGTTTGTCTCATAAAGTGGGCCTTTTTCAATTGATGGCTTACTAGGGCAGTTGTAATTACTCTCCGAGTAGCTCTCTTGTCTTTTTCCTTGTTATTTTTTCCAATAGACTTGAGAGCATTAAAAATATTTTTGACAATAATATATTTTTTTTCACTCTTCTTGTTCACATGAATCTTCAATTTGGCTAGCAAAGGTCTCATCTTTTGCATCTTTAGCAATTGTACAAAAAACTGGCGTTGCTCGGTCAATGTCTTATCGCTAAAATATTGGTTGAAAAGTCTTCTAGCCCACAACCGAATAGTTTGTGTTGACCTCTTGCCTTAAAAATTGTTTATAATGTTATCATTGATTTCAACTAACCATTTAGGGGTCCTTGAAGGTATTGAATTTTCAATATGTCTTTCTTCCACACAAGGTTCTTCATTTCTCATGTAATATGGTGAAACATAATTTACACTTGCTTCAATATTGTGTTCAACATCTTCATTTCCAACATTTTCACCTTGAACATTTTCAATATCAATTTGAATAATTTCATTCCCAATTTCAATATCATGTTCAAAATTTTCACCTTGAACATTTTCATTATCAATTTCAATATTTTCATTCCCAATTTGAATATCATGTTCAACATCTTCAATTCCAACATTTTCACCTTGAACATTTTCAATATCAATTTGAGAATTTTCATTCCTAATTTCAATATCATGTTCTGCATATTCACCTTGAACATATTCATTTTCCTATTCACTTGAAAGACCATAGGGCTCAGGTTCACCAATATTTAACATACCTTGTCTTTTCTTCCTACGACCTTCTCTATCTCTTTGTCTATATTTTGATATTTTCTCTTTTGTAAGCTTTCTCTTAAACTTTTGCTTCTGATAACTGCTGCTCCCCATTATACCTCATAAAAGATGCTAAAAAATCATTCCTTATGACAAATTTGAGTACAAAATTCTCCAAAAAGTTGATCTTTGTATCTTCTTGTCTAAAATCGCACATTTGTCACTTGCACAGTGCTGCAAACAGAATGTAGGGTCCGTTGGAATGCACAAAAATGGACCACATGGGGTTTTTCTACGGCCCACAAATCTGATATCCGATCCAATCAGATATCTAATCTAGAAAACATTTTAAAATGTTTTGCAACGGTAAGATTCTAGCTACACATCAGAGTTTCACAAATTGGATATCTGATTTGTGCCCACATAGACCTAAGGGTTAATGGTAGAGAGAGAGAGAAGGACGGGGAGAGAGAGGGAGAGGGAGAGAGGGAGAGGGAGAGAGAGGGAGAGTGGGAGAGTGGGAAAGTGAGAGAGTGAGAGGGAGTGTGGGAGAGGGAAAGGGTTGAGGGAGAGAGGGTTTAGGGTTGAGGGAGAGAGGGAGAGGGGAGAGGGAGAAGGAGAGATGGAGAGAGAGAGAGAGGGAAGGATAGGGAGAGAGAAAGGGATATGGAGAGA